>OX465297.1:228078289-228663495 GCA_949987735.1 Leucophora obtusa
AAAAAATGAGAAAAACATTAAAATTTTATTATTTAAATGCGTTCTTCTCAAAACTTCATTTTCAAACACTAGGTCCCTTTTCTCGGAGAAGGTCACATATATGGGTCCATACAGGTTTAATGCATGTGCGTGAAGTTTTGGGTGGGTTTTGGGGTCGTAAAAATTACGAGTATGGAGGTACTTACGACCATGGTTGGCTGGGCATTTTCGAGGCAAACATCGGTCTCGTTCATCATCGTGTGATATGGATTTTGTGGTATAGTTTGAGTGGTAAGTTTGAGTTTTTTTGTGAGATTTAGAATGTTTTTTTTTGTGTACGGACCCGGAGTTAATGGGAGGGTTGGGACCTCCTGAGTACTTCTACGAAAGCTATCCGGAATCCTCACTAACCCAAACGGTTCGTAAATCTCCATACGTGCATCATAGAGTGGTGGAAAATATAATAGGGACATTCAAGTTTTTGCTAATTTTATTCTCGCTGCCTTTATTTTTAAAGATCAAAATAAGTGCAAAATTCGCCCCGAAATCCGAGAAGATGGTTTAGAAAATTGTGCAGAATTTAAGCGTGACGCCTGTTTTTTTATTTTGTCGCTTGTTTTAAGTGGGCGTGGCTTTCAATAAAAAATAAGCGATATCGATCTTCTAGCAAATTACATAGCAAAATTTAGCGAGCACTGATTAGATCAATACAAGCTGTATATTTTTGGAA
This sequence comes from Leucophora obtusa, assembly GCA_949987735.1. Lineage (NCBI taxonomy): Eukaryota > Metazoa > Arthropoda > Insecta > Diptera > Anthomyiidae > Leucophora > Leucophora obtusa. Next base: position 228,078,999 of record OX465297.1, read on the forward strand.
ATCCTATAAATTTTTCAAAAATCTTGCGTTATTTTTATCCACAAAGGGTCTGCAGACTTACCATGACAGTGCCTTAGACATCAACACATTTTTCTTTGTTTTTAGCGATTTTAAAATAAAGTTAGCAACACTTAAATTTTAATACGAAATGCTTTATATTTACTTAAAGTAAAACAAAATTGACTTAAGCCCAAATTAGTTTGGAAGTATCGTAAAAAAAGTAAATGTCAAGTAATAAAATAGAAAATTTCTATTTTCAACAGAACTTTTTTACGATTTTACTTGACAACAGTTTCAATGCATAGAAAAAAGATAAAAATATATTTCTATATTATTTTAACACATTGAATTGATTACAGATACGTTTTTTTACTTTACGATTCGACTAATGAAGCCTTTATTTGTTATATCGAGGTAGGTATAGCATAATCCTATTCATTTTAAAATTTCAGTGTTGGTAACTTTATTTTAAAATCGCTAAAAATAAAGAAAAATTTGTCAATGTCTAAGGCAAATCTGGAGACGCTTTGTGGATAAAAATAACGCAAGATTTACGAAAATTTTGTAGGATTTCAAAAAATATAGAATTTGTATAGATTCGATCAGTACTCGCTAAATTTTACTATGTAATTTGATAGAAGGTCAATATCTCTTATTTTTCATTTAAATCCACGCCCACTTACAGCAAGTGACAAAATAAAAAAACAGACATCACGTTAAAATTCTGCACAATTTTCTGAACCATCTCCTCGCATTTCTGTGCGAATTTATCCAATATTTTGAAGTTTAAAAATAAAGGCAACGAGAAAAAATTTTGAAAAAAGTTGAATGTCCCTATTATATTTTCCACCACTGTATATGTCCACACATGTGCATTAACGAAATTTGAGGCAATATCTACATGTGTGTACATGTATGAGCATTAGGGCGGGTCGATTTAATAATCGCCCATGGCTCAGTGAAAATCGTATTCTAGGGATCAAAATAAGAAACTTTGCCCCCCAACTGTTGACTTTTGTCCCGTAGGGTCAAGTTTTGAAAAATCCCACTTTGACCCATTTAGAGTGCCCCAATCGAGTCCAAATGTATGACCGACCCCCACTAACTTTGGAGGGCCGATCCACCCATGCCAGTGGCACACCCCCTGGAACTCCCCTGGGGGGTTCCCCATACAAACATTTTAAAAAATCACCATTTTTGGCACTTTATTTTATTATTTTTTATTTATTTTTATTATTTTATTTATTTTTTCTCTTTAGAAATTTATTTAGTCAGAACATATGTAAATGAAAAAATTAATTTAACTTAGTAATAGAAAAGAAAATAAAAAAAATTACTGTTTGAAGTCTTTTTTGCTTTCAAGTGTGGGCAATTTCGCACGGCTCTCTAATGTCGTCACCATAACAGCCTCTACATTTTCCGGTATAACTCGTTTGGAAACGCTAGATAGCAATTGAACGTGTCGAAAATTGGGTACTGCCGGTCAAATTATGTCCTTTAACTCAATGGTTGATTTTGTTTCATTCGAGGCAAGGACATGACTACCTCCCATATATCCTTTTTCTAAAAAACAATATTTTGGCTACATTTATGATCAGAATGCACCCTATGCTCCTTATAGGAACCGAGGGAACATATATATATATTAGGCCGGGTCGATTTGTGGGGAGGCAAAAAAATCGCCCATGGCGATCTGAAGCGGTTTTGGGACACATGTGATACAATTATGTAATCTACTATTCCTGCGCCTTAATCTGAAGTAGAAATGGTTACCCCACCTTTTCCTGTTTTGGCCACATGGGTCATGTGGTTCCACTATATTTTTTAAAGTAAATTTAAATTTATCCATTTTTTCAAAAATTTATATCTCCGATCTGAAGCGGTTTTGGGACACATGTGATACAATTATGTAATCTACTATTCCTTCGCCTTAATCTGAAGTAGAAATGGTTGCCCCACCTCTCCCCGTTTTGGCGACATGGGTCATGTGGTTCCACTATATTTTTTAAAGGAAATTTAAATTTATCCATTTTTTCAAAAATTTATATCTCCGATCTGAAGCGGTTTTGAGACACATGTGATACAATTACGTAATCTACTATTGCTTCGCCTTAATCTGAAGTAGAAATGGTTACCCCACCTCTTCCCGTTTTGACCACATGGGTCATGTGGTTCCACTATATTTTTTAAAGTAAATTTAAATTTATCCATTTTTTCAAAAATTTATATTTTCTATCTGAAGCGGTTTTGGGACACATGTGATGCAATTATATAATCTACTATTCCTGCGCCTTAATCTGAAGTAGAAATGGTTACCCCACCTTTTCCTGTTTTGGCCACATGGGTAATGTGGTTCCACTATATTTTTTAAAGGAAATTTAAATTTATCCATTTTTTCAAAAATTTATATCTCCGATCTGAAGCGGTTTTGGGACATATGTGATACAATTATGTAATCTACTATTCCTTCGCCTTAATCTGAAATAGAAATGGTTACCCCACCTCTTCCCGTTTTGACCACATGGGTCATGTGGTTCCACTATATTTTTTAAAGTAAATTTAAATTTATCCATTGCATGCATAATAGCAGATAACAGTTAGAGGTCATCAACGTATGACCAGCGGTTTCAATTTTTACAATAATTTACTAATAAACAATATTTTCGCAAAGAAAATATAAATAAGTACACGTTTTACAGCTTCTGTTAACACCTTAACATTTTTGTGGAACGTATTTAACTTTCGTAGCTATCTTCACATACATTAAAAATACACCATGCTAAAAATTAAGGTGATCGGATAACGGGAACACGTGCCGCATCGGCCCTGAAGTTTGAAATACGATTTACAAGGCAAAAAATTTTTTTGGCTATATTTCAAAATACTGGCTCTTTAATATCGGTATTTTTCGAAAATGTAAATAGAATCATAATCTAGACTGAATTACCTTTCTGGTAACGTATAAAAATTCAAAATCAGTTGGAAAATATTTTAGTAATTGCAATTTCCTCAGACCATTGTAACCCTACAAATGAAATACATTTTTTAGCCAACCAGCGTTATTTAACATAAAAAATGGTTCAGTATGACACCATGTTCACAAACAGGTTAATTTATATTTATATCCTACACCACTACGTGGAGAGGGTATTATAAGTTTGTGCTGATGTTTGTAACACCGAAAAATATTGGTCCTAGACCCACCTTATAGAATACCGATCGGCTCAGAATTTTTTTTTATTTCGATTTAGCGATGTCCGTCCGTCCGTCTGTATGTCTGTCCATGCATTCTTGTGAACACTTTACAGGCCGCAAGTATTAAGATATTTTGCTGAAATTTGGTACACCGACTTATGTCGGCCCAAGGACGACGCCCATTCATTTTGGTAGAAATCGGTCCATGTTTAGACTAGGGTTTCCAATACCGAATCGGTATTGAGAAATCGATATTTCGGTATTGAAAATTATCCAATACCGAATTTTCGGTATTTTCGGTATTTATATAAATATTCTTATTTAGCGCGTAACTTACATATAGCATATAGCATATCTCAAAATTTCAAAATTTTGTACGAAAATTATTGATTCCAAGCAGGCTTAATCTTCTCTCTTGTGTTTCCTTCACAGCTTGAAAAAGGTAATTCTTTTGTGAATCAATACGAATAAAAATTTATTCATTTTATGAATCAGTGAATATTTTAAAATAATTTTGAATCAATAATTTGATATTGAACAAAGTGAGATAATGATTTGGTCTAATTTATAGTGATTCGATTTAATAATTTGTTTGAAGAGATAATTTCCGAAGTATAAATCAGATCAGACCTTTGAATAATTGATTCAAAATAATTATTTTCAAAGATAATTAAAAAAGCTGAGTTATAAATTTGCGAATCAAAAATATAAAGATAATTCGCACGAATTCTTTTTAAATTTTTTTTGATTAGCGAAGACATATTATTGACAAAAATTAATTCGCAAATCAAAAAAAAAACATTTTTAAATCCTGAATAAAAACAAAAAATTATAATTCGCGAGAATCAAAAAAATCAAGATAATCAAAAACAATTCTTTTTTAGAAAATTTAGAAAGAAAATTTGGATACATTTGACAATTTCCATCAATACTGGGGAATCGTAGACACAAAAGTGAACAAATATTTATTAGACTAATTTTTTAATCTTTTGACTTTCTCTCAAGAACTTTTTTGGAAAAACTCCTTATGTTTGAATTAATTAAGAGTTGTGGATATGTATATCCATTGCAAAAGTAATACTATTTATTAGTAATCATAATCAGACATTTTTTGGCTGGGTTAATTTTAGTTTTTACGTTGTCCAAAGTTCTAGTTGACTAAGAATGCAATATATTCGTATTTACCCAGCAAAAACATGGTAATGACAGGTCATTACCATACGGATTAGCAAGTAATGATAGGGCATTACCTTTTGCATTACTTTAAAATACAAAATAATGACTTACCGATAATAAGCTATAGAAGTACCTACATATTCGTGCAAAGTAATCACTTACTGGTAATTGATTAAATAGGTACTGATTAAGTCTTTTTTATATTAATATTTTATTTATAAATTTAAAAATATCAATTAGCCGACGAGTTATAGCCAAAAAACAATATGAAAAAATTCGAACTAACATAAGCAAACGCCGCGATACGGGTCTTCTAATTTAGCCTCTATTTTCACCCCTCACTCTCAGAATCGACCTAACTTTTGCTAACCTGAATTTGTTCCACAGTGTTATCTAAATTGTTGGCCAAAATCACACTTTTCTCTAAAATTTTCAAATTTAAAACTCCGTCACTGTTAAGTAGGGAATGCAAAATCCCGCACTTTTTGTTTTCCCGGGAAAGCGGGAAATTTAAGTTGAATTCCCGGGATCCCGCGAGGGAAGTAAATTAGAAAATATTTTATAATAATTTAAAACATTTTATAAAGAAAATATCTTAATGACCTCAAATTTTCAGGATCGTGAAAAAGCTCAGGCCGTGAGTGGTTTTTCTTGGAATTTTCGTAGTGGGAAAGAATTAATTTTATATTAGAAATTATGTCTAATTATATATTAAAAAAAATAATAAAGTTAAACCAATTTTTAGACTAAAAAACTTGTCCGTCAAAAAAAAAAAAAATTAATATAAAAACAATTTTACTAAATTGCAAAAATTTTTCAAAATTTTAACTCACTTGAAAATTTTTAAAAATCAATGGACAAATTTGTGTTTATCATAATTCTGTATAGAATAAGTACGATTCAAATTTTTTATACAAACAGTATTTAATTGAGTGGTTTCCTTAAAAATATATTTTTAAATTTCCTTTTAGTGCCTGTTTTAAGAGCTACTAAAAGGCACTTAAAATGTTCGATCAAGTTCACAAACTAATTAGTGTGTTCGTCTACCCAAAAATCTCTCTACTTTTACTACAATTGGAAAATTTAGTTTACTTTTTGAATTTTTCCAGTTGTGGTAAGAGTAGCAAATTTTAGTAAGTTTCGTTTACTTACTTAGACTAGTGTAAAATTTTTACTATTTTCAAAACGTTGGAAAATTTTGCATATGAAGATTTGAACTTTATATTTTAAATAGCATTTCTTAAATCCCGGGATTCCCGGTCCAAATTCCCGGGAATGCGGAACTTAAAAATGCTTAATTTCCCGGGAACCCCGGGACGGGAAATACCGGTATGCATTCCGTACTGTTAAGTTAAAAAAGGGATATGTGTAATTTTCAGTGGAATTATTGTCTAAGGTGCATTTAATAAACCCCTATTCGTTGACCACTTTTTTTTATATTTTGTTGAACAAAATTTTAAAAAACTCAAAAATAGAGTTTTGCAAATTTATAAAAAAAAAACAAATCCCATCTTTGGCCATACCTGGGACTAGGTTATCATAAGCCAAGAGAGACAAACATTTTTATATAAATATTTGTGGAATTAAGAAATGAAACTAGAGTTTAACATTGTAAATTTTTGAAAGAAATATTTGATTTTTTACGATTTTCATAATTTATCTCATTTTAACCCTACATTGAAAGATAATTCAGTCTAGATTATGATTCTATTTACGTTTTCCAAAAATACGGTTATTAAAGAGCCAGTATTTTGAAAGAAAGCCAAAAAAGTGATTTTTTCGCCACGTGTTCCTTAATTTTTTACATAGTGTATTTTTATACCCAAAGGCACATTTCTAGGGGCGGACGGGTCACAGGTCGCAATTTTTTTTTTTGTCCATATAGGGTAGGTCGACCCTAATGAACACATATGAACAAATATGGATTTTTTATGAACATATATGGATTTTATATGAACATATATGGAAGTAAATGTGATTCCATATATGGAAAAAGATTTCATATACAGACATACACCCGTGCTCACGAAATTAAGTCAATTAAAGTTTTTTTTTAAATTTTATTGTTGTTGCCTTTATTTTTAAAGATAATTTCAGTGTTAACTTTCTTTTAAAATCGCTAAAAACAAATAAAAACTTGGTCATGTTTAAAGTGCTGCAATTTTAAGTCTGGTGACTATTTGTAGTTAAGAATAATGCAAGACTTACGGAAATTTTATAGGATTTCCAAAAATATACAGTTTGTACAGAACCGATCAGTACTGCCTAAATTTTACTATGTAATTTTATAAAAGGTTGATATCGCTAATTTTTCGTTAAAAGCCACGCCCACTTAAAACAAGTGGCAAGATGAAAAAACAAACATTACGTTAAAAGTCTGTATAATTTTCTGAACCATCTTCTTGCCTTTCGTGGCGAATTTAGAAACTATTTTGATCTTTAAAAATAAAGGCAACAACAATAAAATTAAAAAAAAAACTTGAATTGACTTAATTTCGTGCGCACGAGTGTATATGGAGCCATCTGTTATTTCATATATGGAAATGCAACTCATATATGGACAAATATGGAAGTATATGTTATTCCGTTTATGCAAAAGAGACTCGTATATGAACATATTTAGAAGAATACATTTTTCCATATGTGTGAAAGGAACTCATATTTGGATAAATATGGAATTATATTTAATTCCATGAATAAAAAAAGGAACATATGTAGCACCTAATTTGAATGTCATACATAAATTTATATCTATAGTACAACGTTCGCATGTATTCGCATATATTTAGTAAATGTATATGTTCATATATGTCCATTAGACTGTCCCTTAAAATAGCGATGTGTCGATTTTCGTTCATTACACCCCCCAGTTTTATTGGAAATGGTCCCAAATGGAAGAAATCGATTTTTATTTTTTTTGGGAAAACGTTAACCCGTGCCGAAAGTTGGGCGAAAATGGCCCATTTTGGAAAAAAAGTGTATCACTATTAAAAATTCCTAAAATTCTAAATTTCGAAAAAAAAATATTTTTTATTCCATTTATTCATTTAATATTGCCGAAATGATTCAGATATGGAATTTTGACTTCATCGGATATCATTCACCCACTTTAGCCTGGAATTCAAAATGACCCACGAATTTGATAAAAATGCAAAACGTGTTTTTTTTAAATTAATTTTAAAGGTTTTTTAAAATGCCTAATTTGGAGATGTCGATTGCTATTTGTACCACATAATATTTGATATTAAAGAAAAAAAATAAATTGGAAAAATGATAATTCGAGCTTGTGTTTGGAGCGACTGCTTTCCAGGACATTTTACAAAAATTGTTCATTTTGTCAAAAATTTAACAAAATTTTAATGTTTTCATCAAAGTTTACATAGTTTTCGGAAAAGTATTACTTAAATTTGTTAAGACTATAATTATCTTTACATTTGTTTAAAAAATCGTTAACCCTTAGTGGCCTGGGGTCAGAAAAGACCCATGAAACTTAATATTAATTATTACTACGAGATTGTAAAGCCTTTAAATTTGACACAATAAAATCTCAACTGGATAAAAATAATTATTTTATGTAACATGATCCATGTAGGGTTAATTTTTATACTTTCGGCCAAAAACGACCCTCTAGGAAATTTACAGAATAACACCTTTCATAATTTTCGAAAAAATATCTCTACAAATGGATCCAAAAAATCTTTTTTCCACTTGATAAAAATTAATTGTTTTGTGTAACTTGATCCATATAGGGTTAATGTTTTCACTTTTCAGCAAAAAATACCCACTTGGAAATTTACAGAATAGCATCTATAAGAATTTTATTAAATTGGGATATGCGATAGAGGGTACAAAACTAACGAACAAGCGCAATTTTGTATAGTCCCAATCTTATTTTTAAGGGTTAAAAAGGTGAGCTCAATAGTGTCCGTATGTTAATAGCAATTTTAGTTGTACAATCGTATTAGATTCTAATTAAAAGCTTTGTTTATTATGCATTTATTGTTTTCTATTTGGAAAGACGTTATTCTGTAAATTTCCAAGTGGGTATTGCCGAAAAGTGATAACATTAACCATACATGGATCAAGTTACACAAAATAATAATTTTTATCAAGTGGAAAAAAAATATTTTTTCGAAAATTATGAAAGGAGTTATTCTGTAAATTTCCTAGTGGGTCGTTTTTGGCCGAAAGTATAAAAATTAACCCCATATGGATCACGTTACATAAAATAATTATTTTTATCCAGTTGAGATTTTTTTTAATCAATTTGATGGCTTTACAATCTCGTAGTCATAGTTAATATTAAGTTTCATGGGTCTTTTCTGACCCCAGGCCACTAAGGGTTAACGATTTTTTAAACAAATTTAAAGACAAATTTAAGTGATACTTTTCCGAAAACTATGTAAACTTTGATGAAAACATTTAAATTTTGTTAAATTTTTGACAAAATAAACAATTTTTGTAGAATGTCCTGGAAAGCAGTCGCTCCAAGCACAAACTCGAATTATTATTTTACCAATTTATTTTTTTTTTCTTTAATATCAACTAATATGTGGTACAAATAGCAATCGACATCTCCAAAATAGGCATTTTAAAAAATCTTTAAAATTAATTTAAAAAAACACGTTTTTGCATTTTTATGAAATTCGTGGGTCATTTTGGATTCCAGGCTAAAGTGGGTTAATGATATCCGATGAAGTCAAAATGCCATATCTGAATCATTTTGACTATATTAAATGAATAAATGAAATAAAAGATATTTTTTTTCAAAATTTCGAATTTTGGGAATTTTTAACAATAATACACTTTTTTCCAAAATTTTCGATCCAACTTTCGGCACGGGTTAAAGTTTTCAAAAAAAAAATTGATTTTTTCCATTTTGGGACCATTTCCAATAAAACTGGGGGGTATAATGACGAATATATTTTTAAGGGACACCCTAATGTCCATATACTTAGGTGTTACCTCATTTTTCGGATCCATACATATATGGTTGGACCATAAATGTTCATATATGGACATTTTTCACCGGGATATTTGATTACTAAATAACTTTTTAACGGGTCGCGGTTTATCAGCAATTTTTGTACCAGTGTTCTCAGCAGGGAATACATTTTCATTGTGTGTAATAAAAAATTAACTTTTTTGAAATTTTTGAAAAAAGTGGAGAAAACGCAAAAAAAATGTTTTTTATATTAATTTTTGCTGTAGAATCGAATGGTAAAGTCAGTCGTTTTTGCTCTTATATATTTCTGACGAACTTTAATAATTAGTATGCATTTTTTGTGCATTTGTTTGTGTTAACAAATTGGGGTTGAAGGAAAACGAGTAATTTTTTAAAGAAAACCAAAGGTGAATTGACAAACTGCCTGTAGTAACATTAAAAACATTAATTTATCAATTAAAAGTCGCGATTAAGTTTCAATTTCTTTCTTTTTTTTGCCACAATTTATAATTTCTTCTCAGAAACTGAGAGGCTTGCCTTCTATTTATTTTCTGCACTCTTCGCTTTCACAGCTGCATAATTTTTCTTCTCTTCGTTACAGTTATTATATCCATGTGTTGGGTGGCTGGCACTGTTGTTGGATTTCTTCCACTTTTCGGCTGGCATGCTGCTGTAGACGATAATCAAGCTTGTTTATTTGTGGAAGTCATGGATTATAATTATTTGGTATTTTTGTATTTCGCTACCATCATCACACCTGCTCTGCTAATGTTGGCGTTCTACGCTCACATTTATAAAGTGATAATTAAACAAGTGCGACAGATTGTCACCATGAATCCAGTCGGAGACTGTAGTCGTCGTTCGTCCACAGCTCAAATACAAACGACGAATTTTGGAAGACCATGTCATGGTGGCACTATGTTACGGGTGTTGGGCGCCGCAAGGAAGAGAGATGTTAAGGCAACACAAAATCTATCGGTCATTGTTCTATTCTTCATGATCTGCTGGATACCGTTGTACACCATTAATTGTATTAAGGCATTTTGTCCAACTTGTTCCATCCATCCAAAACTAACATTATTCTGTATTATATTGTCTCATTTAAATTCGGCAGTCAATCCTGTACTGTATGCGTATCATTTAAAGGACTTTAGGTTGGCTTTGAAAAATTTAATACTCAAAATCATGGGAGTAGAAATCGATCAAACTCTAGATGTGCAACATCGTTACTCGTTGGCCTCGCAACATCGTCTTCAGTCTATGGATGTCGGTATGAGAAATCCGATTCAAACAAGAATGTACATAGGTAAGGTATACAAGAGAGAGAGAGAGGGAAAGTAACATCATTGGTATAGGTAGGCCTGTCTAGGGGGCAATTATTTAGAAGTACCAACTTTTTCACGTTTTTTGTTGTTTTGAATTCAGACGAGCATAAAAGTATACAAATATATATATATATATATATATATGTTCCCGTAGTTCCTACAAGGAACATAGGGCCATAAATGTAGCCTGAATGGTTACAGTACATCTTAACGTCTCAGGCAAGTAGGTAAACAAACATGAATATTTACTGAAGCATGACTGCATCGTGGATGTAGTGATTAAATCCGAGTCCACTGTCTGCCTGGAGGCATTGCTGGCAGCCCCAGCTCCAGGATCGGATGCTTTAGCCCAATCAGCTACTCATCTTAAATTTTTAAGATTACAGAAACCACAATAAATGAAAATAATAACCAACAGCAAAGTATACAAAAATGTTTGCTAAATCTTGTGAAAATAGATAAAGTTAACCACGCATCAATTGCACGTGCATCTGATAATTCTATTTCACTTTTAGGAGCAAATTTTAATAAAAATCAAATACTATTGTATTCGACAGATGCTGCACCATATATGATAAGATCTGATAATGTTTTAAGAAAAGTTTTTTGCTCAAAAATGCTTTATTTAACTTTTTTAGCACATGTAACGCATCGTATTGCAGAAGTAATTAGAAGCCAATTTGAGAATATTGATTTATTAATTTCATATCGGAAAAACATTTTCTTAAAGCTCCTTTGCGTGTTGCCGCATTTAAAGAAAAATACCCCAAGGTACGCCTTGCACCACAACCAATGGTCACCAGATGGGGAACCTGGTTGGAAGCAGTCGGGTACTATGCTGAACTCTTTAATGAATTTAAAGAGGTCGTGGACGATTTAAATGAAGCAGGTGTCGCTTCAATACAAAAAACTAAAAACATTTCAAATTTGCCAATCATTAGAAAGAAAGCAAATAGTTTTTGGGCACATAAATTATGGTTTTTCTAGTTTTTGTCTTTGACTACCCAAGTTAAATTAGTTGATGATGCCGTGAAAAAAATTTACGCGTCAGAAGGAAAAGTGAGACATTAAAATTAAACTAGGAAATGTTTTGCAAAAGAAATGATGTTTTTAAAAAAATTAAACAAATATTTAGTATTTTTAGTTTAAGTTCTGGCAATTTAGTGAAATCGAAAATGAATATTCCACAAAGGAATTAGCAGCTTTAAAATATGCACCAATAACTTCCGCGAAAGTGGAACGATAATTTTCAATGTACACGTACAAAAAATTTTTAAGACCAAATCGTAAGGATGTCTCTTCCTCTGTTAACTGACTCTGGCCGACAATTGAAGAAATTTTATTAGAAGGGCATAGGTTAAGTTTTATGGTTAAATTTTAATAAATATTAAAAATTGTTAGAATAAATATGCATAATATGAAAATATTTAATAAAAAAAACTAAACTCGTTAACCGCAATTTAGCTTCTTGAAATCTCAGCCAGAGCCAGTGAGAGAGCGCGTAACAGTACACTTATAAAAAAAGTTAGTAGTTAGCATCCTAATTTTTAGTAATTTATGTTTCTTAATTTTACAAATTTTTCAGCTAATTTAAACTCCAATTATTTCCCAAAGTTTATATTTTTGTGTCTCTGCTATCAATATCACATAGAGATGGCGCTATATTTTCATAATTTTTTATTGTATAATCACAAAATGGCTTATATCTCGGAAACTAAGTGAGATAGAGCAAAATGGACAAAAATTCTATACTATGAACTTATTAATATTTATAAGTCACCTATAATCCCAAAAATAAATTAGGGCCTCTCTCTGGACACATCCGTAGAGCCCGTTGTTGAATTAAGCTCAAATTTCTTAGCTATGCTAATTAGAATTGTCTGTGTATTTAGCAGTGTGTAAAATTAAGCTTACCTAAATTTAGCAGACCATAATTCTCCTGAATAAACCATGAATAATTTTTAATACGGGTTTAAACTACAGACTTTGGGCTAATACAACCATATCAACTTATTTCCATTAGACTTGAGTCTTGGTGAAAAATGCAATTGAAATACCCAACAACATATCGTCACCTAAAATGCAAAAGGGCGTAACAACACTTTTTATTTTTTTACAGGAGAAGCAAAAAACTTTGTAGAATTAAAGATATTTTAGATTTAAAGGACATATTTTTTTCTCTTGCTTAAAACAAGAGTAAAGACTTATTTCTGAAGATTTTTTTTATTTTTTGTTAATATTCTTCAAATTATGGGTGTTACGCCTTTTTGACATTGGCTTTTCTGAAACAAAAAGACGTAACAACAACAAAATTTATTAAAATTTATTTTCATAGTCCATAAATATTTTAAAATATTTGTTAATGTAATATTTCAAATGATAAAAAAACTTTAAAAATATTAAATTTATTAAATATGTATGTAATAATTCATTACATAAAAAGAAACAATAATTTAGTATAGAATGTTAAAAAATTATATTTAATTTTCAAATGAAATGTTGTCATAAAAGTAATGACAATCTATAGGAGGTAAAGATTTGAGATGTTCCCATTTCTTCTTCGAAATTTTTAATCTTTGGGTATGTACAGGCGCTCCAGGATTCACTCAAGGAAGGGGGGGGCTATACATTTTTCGTATCCTATACGGTAGTCCTATTTCTAGATATTTTATGAACTAGATGCAACAAGGGTATAAGATGTCCGAACCGGACATCGGACAAAACAATTGCATCAATTACGGTATGATGTAATGGTAGGTAGCACACACGAATATAAGGCAATTTTCGCAGAAAAAAAATTTTAAATGTGAATAAAGAAGCAAAAAAATCTAAATTATGAGAAAAAAATAAGAAAAATATTGGTAATATCAGAAATTAAAAATGTGCAATAATTTATGAAATATCTGAAGATAAAAATTTTTCAGAGTGAAATTTTATCACTAATTTTTGCTTAGTTTTTTATTTTCGATATATGCATATTTTTTGTAATCTTTTTTCTTAATTCTAACATTTTTTTTAATTTCTATTAATTTACAAATATAAACTAAACAAGAATTTTTAAAATTAAACAAAATTTTTAATTTTTTAAATAACAAAAACTACTGTTTACTGTAAAAATACTGTTTTGGTGGTTGTTTATTATGATATTAAAAATAACTGATTTAAATAACTGTTACGAAATTACAGTACTTTTCGTTGTGTTTTCTTAAATAACCGTCATAAAAGTTGTTTTGCATTTTTGTATAGAAAAACAACTGTAATTTCTGTTAAAAACGACAACTACTGATTACTATACAAACAACTGTCATGTAGTAACTGTCAAACTTTTTTGAGTGCACTCACTCGAAATATGTTCGTTAACATCAAACGAAAAAATTACAAACACAAATTGACAAAAAAAAATCTAAGCGAACTTAGTTATTCAAAAATAAAAAGAATTACTTTTTTATACAAGTGTGTTGTTACGCCTTTTTGTTTTTGAAATTCATACACTTGTTGTTACGGCCTTTTGAATTTCGTTCGTAAAATCGTTATTTGTTGACATATAACTTCAAAATTTTGTAGGGACATGTAATTTTGTCTAGTGCATCATAATCAATAAAAAACTCGATTTTGAATTTTTTTGTTGTTACGCCCTTTTGCATTTTAGGTGACGATATGTATATCCATTTTGTACACTGAAAATAATAAGTATTAAGATATTTTGGTACACCGACTTATGTCGGCCCAAAAACGACGCCTATTGATTTTTGTTGAAATCGGTCCATGTTTGGACATAGTGCCCATAGAAGGGTACTCCCCAAAATTTTCTTTTTTACACGCTGCAGGTCGCAAATACGAAGATATTTCAATGAAATTTGGTACACAGACCTATGTTGGCCCTAGGACGAAGCCTATTGATTTTGTTAAAATCGGTCCATCTTTAGACCTAGTGCCCATATAATAAATTGGCTTGGTTACACGCTGCACGTCACAAAGACGAAGATATTTCAATGAAATTTGGTTTGCTGACTCACATGGTCCCAAGGACAAAGCCTATTGATTCTAGATAGGATCGGTCCATATTTTGACCTATTGCCCATATGCACACAGAAAAAACTATAGGTTATATTGCCTAAAATTAAAGGGTGATTTCACCTATTTTCAAAGGCAACAGAGTTTGCTTTGTTTTACGGCAATAATAGTATAAAAAATAGGTCATTTTCATGTTACTTTTATGTTCGAAAAATCATCTATTTTTTTTTTTTTTTTTGTTGAAATAACAAAAACCTTTTGGTGTTTTACCTATTTAAAAATGGCAATTATTGCGTTGATTTTTAGTTAAATTTGGTAACGCAAATTTGCAAAAATTTTGTCCTAACATATCATTAAATAAAAATATCAAATTTGTTCTTTTTTAATTTTTTATTTATGCAAAAATGTTTGCGATGAAATATATCTTAAATATATTATATGCGTGCACGAATTAAAAGCAGAGTAATACTGCCCTTACCCAAAAATAATGACCGATAGCATTTCACAACCTGTATGATTCAGTGTGTTTTTTTATCCATAAATTGTTGGCACTTCATATGATGCATCCAAAAACAAAAGAGCTAAAGAAAACAGTTTTTGGGTCTAGGTTTTGAGAATGGTGACAGATGGTGTTCAATTCTGTTTGCTTCATTGAAATTGATATTGGGTAACTTCCGAGTTCATATTTTTTGCAGCATTTATCATGAAATAAAAATAAATGTACATATTAAATAATTGCAATGTAATTTCAATTAATTATTATTACCTTTTGTTTTAGATTTCTTATCACAACAATTGTCTATATCTTACACATGATTAAATAATTGAAAAAAAACGTAGTCAAGAATTTTTTATTGGCATTTTAAATTTCAAAATATTGTCAAAGAATTTTTGAAGAAGTTGCCTAATTTCCATAGATAAACTACATTGCGTATAGGTAAAATCCTTAGCTATTGGCATAGGTAATAAAACTATTTTTTATAATATCAAACAAAAATAGGCCACCTTTGCCAACCAAGGCAATATACCCAGGGTATTTTTTTGTGTGTGGGCTATATTTTCGATTTTCTCCATTATGATTTTATAGAAAATTTTGACAGAATTCTGTTTTAACCCATTCAAATTTCGGTTCCAAACATTAGTTGTCTTTAAATCAGACTGGTGTAGGGTATTATATAGTCGGCATGCCCGACTTTAACTTTTTTACTCGTTTTTAATTATACAGGGTCGTAAGATTTATTAAAATTTATGGTCTCGGGACCCTCCCCGGGCCTAGTCCATATCATCTAAGTGCATGTAAGGCCACCCGAAGGAGCAAACATTTTGTCCGTCATCTCATTTTATGAAGTAGAAAATTTTTATTAAAAATTTCCTAGGGTCGAAGGCTCCACCAAGGTCCATTTTTGGAAAAAATGAAAATATTATATTTTAACAATAAATTGTGTAAAATTTAAAGAATGGGTGCTTAAAAATTAGTTATAACTAGGGCAACCAAAAAAAAGCTCTAAAAGCAATGTTTTAAGCTCTTAAAAAAAGATCCAAAAAACAGTAAAATAAGCAATTAAAATGCAAAAATAAGCCATTAAACTTCATTATTTCTTCATTAAAATCCTCATAAAATTAGACATTTTTAAATTATTACAATGCTATATTTCTTGGAACTTCAGGAATCAGACAAAGTTGTCACATTCTTAAATTTATTTTCATCGGGAAATATGTACATCAATTGCATTAAAGGAATTAAATATGCTAAAATCCCAAAAATTATTTAAAAATTTTTGAAAAATAAACTGTTGAAGGCATGTCCCTATCCGGATTGCATTTTTGCCTAAGGAAATCGTCATTGTCATATTTGTACTATTACAATTCAGGCTGGAAGAATTAAAAGTTTATTTTAACAAAAAAATTTTTAATTTAAAATAAATGTTAAAAAACAAATTTTAAATAGAAAAATTTATGTCGACTTAAAATAATTTTTAAAACTACTGATTTTATGAAAAAAAAAGCAAAAATATGCTCTATTTTCGCAGAAAAAGCTCAAATAAGCTTAATTTTTAAAGAAAATAGCAAAAATAAGCCAATATCTACAAAATATGCAAAAACAAATTTAGATGAAATAAGCAGAAAAAAGCTCTAACAAATATAGCTTAAAATTCTTATATTTTTAAGATCAGAACTTGTATTTAATCTAACTTGTTCTATCTTTTCAAATAAAAAACATGCTCTGGCTTCTTTTTGGTTGGCCTAGTTATAACTATTGCAAGCAATTCCATGCAAATGCATGTTTTTCTAGGTAGTCCAAAACTAAGATGGAGTAAATATGTATCCGAATCATCAAATTTAGAACAAAATGGCATCGATTTGTAGTTGTATATTTTAGCATATTTTAACAAAAAATTTGTTTCTACATATTTTGGCTTCAAATGCATAGTTGGTGCATTTTTAATGCATATATTGTACTTTTCAATGTATATTTGTGCATATTTTCCAATTTTAGTATCATTTTTGAATGTGTTAAAAAATTTAAAAATTAGCTTATACCCGGGTGAAAATGATCATATATTGGCATATATGGTTCCATGTATGATCATTAGGGTTTGGGGTTCGGGAATTCCCGGGAAAATAATATATTTTTCCCGGGAAAACTGGAAATTTTAAAAATATTAAATTTTTTAAATTGTTTTTGTTTCGAATAGGATTTTTTAATTTTAGTCATAAAAAACATTTTAAATACCAAAACAAAAATGTCATTGTTAAAATCTTTTAAAAGGGAATACATTTATTTGACACACAAATAAAATATTTGCCAAGTAATTAGGAGCATTTCAACTAATAAAGATTTTTCGCATAACTTATTCAAAATTTAAGTAGTAAAACCTAAAAACTTGGTAAAATGTTTAAAGAAATATGAAAAAAAGCTTTGTTTCTTACAAATAATCGCCCTTATTATCTAAATTTTTCAAATGTATAATTTAGGTAAAGTCGACTTTAGTTAAAATATTGGGTGGCAGTATACCTTGACTTGGTTTATTTTTGGAGCATTCTGATTGGTTAATTTATTTTCAACCAATCAAAATATTTGAAAATATAAATATTTTTGTAAGGTTTTCATAAACAAAATGGACAAAACCGTTTGATTAAAAATAAAGTCGACTTTAAATTTAAAATACTCCTTTATATTAAGGGTCAATAATTTTATAAGTAACGTTTTCATTAATAAATGTGAAAAGAAAAGACTGGTTAACGGTGGTATCTAAATTTGGTTATCCGACATCTAATTTTGGTTCACAAAAAATAAAAAATTGATGGTAATGCAACTTCTCTTAAAGAAAACAACAACAAGAATAACGTTTCAGCTAAAATTAGCAAAGTACCCAAAGAAAAAAGTGTAAGCTGAATAGGCATTAAAGGTTTTATGGTAGGGCAAACATTTCCTGAAATGGTATCCAAATTGGGCGCAGTCAATCCGCACCATAACTAGATCTTCGTTTATTCGAGAAAGTTTTTATAATAAAAACCTGGCATTGCAAAAAAAAGAAATATTGAGCAATATTTCTAACAATAGGAGATTTACTATAATCTTAAATGAATGGACAAGAACATCACAAAGGAGATATTTGACCATATGTATAAACGGAAATATTCATTTTATAACCTGGGGTTGGTTTATATATCAGAAAGATGTAATTCTGATGAAATAAGAAGAATTGTAGAAATAAGACTAGAAGAGTTTTATTTGTCTTTGGAAAATAACATTGTGGCCACCATATCTAATGGGCCAAGTGTGATGAAACGGTTTGTTTCCGACAGTTCAGTAGTGGGTGCTTTCTGCTGGAATCATGCAATTCATTTGGCAGTGCTTAGAGTAATTTATGTGAAATCAAATATTCGATATTCTGATATTTTTACTTTGAATTCTCACTACACAGACTGCATTTGTACTGAAATAGTGTTTTTTTAACAAAAATTACTTATATAGGTAGTTTTCATTAACAATTTTGTTCAAATCAAATTTTTTCATTCCCGTTTCCCGGGAAATAAAAAAGTCCGTGAAATCCCAAACCCTAATGATCATACATGAATTATATATGAATATATCTGACATATATGGGTAAATGCATTAAAAATAAAAGTTCATATATGGAAATATATGACACCATATATGATAATACCTTGCATACATTACTCCATATATGCCATACATCTTCATATATGAATTTATGTATTGTTACATATATGATAATATATGTCACGTACGTCAATATATGGAATCATATAAATTTTTATTTTTTATCCATATTCTCTGAATTAAAATCTGCATGAATTTTTAAGCGAAAATTGGTATGAATGTATAAATGAACGATATTTACATGGATTCTTGAATGAATTGGACTTTACGTATGTGATATTAGAAAATTATGGTCACCAAATTGAAATTCGTTTAAAAGCAATTTGAAAACTTTGAATTCAGAACATTTTCTTTTTGTTTATTAAGAGCATGTTATTTAATGGAGTGCGACCCAATTAAATTATATCCTATTTTGAGATCCCATGTGAAAATCGAAATATATATGAACATATATGATCATACATTGACTAGTATACGATCATGCGTAGGCATACATGATCATATACGTCAATGCATAGTTCAATGTATAACTACCCGGTAAAAAATGTCCATATGTGAACATTTATGGTTCAACCATATATGTATGGATCCGAAAAATGAGGTAACACCTAAGTATATGTTCATATATGGACATACACATTTATTAAATATATGCGAATACATGCGAACGTTGCTGTTCTTTATTATAAGGTTGTACTATAGATATAAATTTATGTTTGACATTCAAATTAGGCGCTACATATGTTCCTTTTTTTATTCATGGCATTAAATAAAGTTCCATATTTATCCAAATATGGTTCCTTTTACACATATTGAAAAATATATTCTTCCAAATATGTTCATATACAAGTCCCGTTTGCATGAATTGAATAACATATACTTCCATATTTGTTTATATATGAGTGCCATTTCCATATATGAAATAACAGATGCCTCCATATATGTCTGTATATGAAATCTTTCTCCATATTTGGAATCACATATACTTCCATATATGTTTATATAAAATCCATATATGTTCATAAAAAATCCATATTTGTTCATATGTTTCCAAACATAAACCATATATGGACATGTTTGAGCGAATATGAGTATTTTTCACCGGGTATACATTATCTTATATATTTCCATATATCTTCGCATCCGAAAGTTAAGGGTATATGGAGGTATATGGCCATATATGAGCATACATGAATCATATGTGAGCATATATGGCCATATATGAACATGTACGGTCATATACCCTCAAATTTCGAATCCGAAGATACAGTGGTGGCAAATTTAATAGGAACGATTCAATTTTTTTTTTAATTTTAATCTCGTTGCTTTTATTTTTAAAAATGAAAATAGTGGCTAAATTAACCACGAAAGGCGAATAGGTAGTCTAGAATGTTGTGCAGAATTTTAGCGTAATGTCTGTTTTTTACGTTGTTACTTGTTTTAAGTGGGCGTGGCTTTTAATGAAAAATTAGCGATATCGACCTTTTATCAAATTACATAGCAAAATTTTGCCAGTATTGATCGGATCCATACAGACTGTATATTTTTGGAAATGCCACAAAATTTCCTTAAGTCTTGCGTTATTTCCTTCTAGAAATGGTCGCCAGACTTAAAATGGCAATGCCTTAAACATGAAAAATTTTTTATTTGCTTTTAGCGATTTTAAAATAAAGTTAGCAACACTGAAATTTTAAATTGAATAGGTTTTTGTTATACTTTTTACGATACTTGTTATAAGTTTGTTCAAGTTTTTGTTTACATTAAGTATAAAGCATTTCGTATTAAAAATTTCGGTGTTGTTAACTTTATTTTAAAATCGCTAGAAACAAAGAAATTTGTTTATGTTGAATTCTGGGGACCATTTCTTGATAAAAATAATGCAAGACTTAAGGAAATTTTGTAGGATTTCCAAAAATATACATTTTGTATAGATCCGATCAGTACTCGCTAAA
This sequence comes from Leucophora obtusa, assembly GCA_949987735.1. Lineage (NCBI taxonomy): Eukaryota > Metazoa > Arthropoda > Insecta > Diptera > Anthomyiidae > Leucophora > Leucophora obtusa. The sequence goes on from OX465297.1 coordinate 228,099,735, forward strand.
TTTTACTCTGTAATTTGATAACAGGTCGATATAGCTAATTTTTCATTGAAAGCCACGCCCACTTAAAACAAGTGACAAAATAAAACGAGTAAAAAGGTTAAAGTCGGGCATGCCGACTATACAGGGTATTGTTTGGTGTATTGTTTGGATCCGAAATTCGAATGGGTTAAAATGGGGCTTATGTCAAAATTTTCTATAATGTTAGTCAGCGCACCAAATTTCATTAAAATATCTTAATATTTGCGACCTGCAGTTTGTAACCAAGCCAATTTTGGGGGGACCCTTATATGGGCACTAGTTCTAAACATGGACCGATGTTCACCAAAATCAATAGGCTTCGTCCTTGGGCCAACATAGGTCTATGTACCAAATTTCATCAAAATAGCTTAATATTTGCGAACTGCAGAGTATAAACAATATAATTTTGGGGGGACCCTTATATGGGCACTAGTTCTAAACATGGACCGATGTTCACCAAAATCAATAGGCTTCGTCCTTGGGCCAACATAGGTCTATGTACCAAATTTCATCAAAATATCATAATATTTGCGACCTGCAGCGAATAAACAGTATAATTTTGGTAGGACCCTTATATGGGCACTAGGTCTAAACATAGACCGATGTTCACCAAAATCAATAGGCTGCGTTATTGGGCCAATATAGGTCTGTGTATCAAATTTCATCAAAATATCTTAATATTTGCGACCTGCAGCGTATAAACATTATAATTTTGGTAGGACCCTTATATGGGCACTAGGTCTAAACATGGACCGATGTTCACCAAAATCAATAGGCTGCATTATTAGGCCAATATAGGTCTGTGTACCAAATTTCATCAAAATATCTTAATATTTACGACCTGCAGCGTATAAACAGTATAATTTTGATAGGACCCTTATATGGGCACTAGGTCTAAACATGGACCGATGTTCACCAAAATCAATAGGCTGCATTATTCGGCCAATATAGGTCTGTGTACCAAATTTCATCAAAATATCTTAATATTTACGACCTGCAGCATATAAACAGTATAATTTTGGTAGGACCCTTATATGGGCACTAGGTCTAAACATGGACCGATGTTCAAAAAAATCAAACTTGTTCGTCCTTGGGCCAACATAGGTCTGCGTACCAAATTTCATCAAAATATCTTAATAGGTGCGACCTGTAGAGTGCGCACAAGATTGCATGGACAGACAGACAGACGGACGGACGGACGGACAGACGGACATCGTTAAATCGAAATAAAAAAAAATTCTGAACCGATCGGTATACTATAAGGTGGGTCTACGACCAATATTTTTTGGTGTTACAAACATCAGCACAAACTTATAATACCCTGACCACACAGTGGTGTAGGGTATAATGACCACACAGTGGTGTAGGGTATAAAAACAGACATTACGTTAAAATTCTGCACAATATTCTGGACTACCTATTAGCCTTTCGGGGCGAATTTAGCCACTATTTTCATTTTTAAAAATAAAAACGGAATTCAAATTTAAAAAAAATTTTATCGTTCTTATTCTTTTAATACAAAAAAAAATATAAAGTGGGATACTTTTCGGACATTGTGTGGACAAAAAAAGGATACTTTTCGAGCATTGTGTCCGAAATCTCGAGATCCGATCACACTATTTTATATTTATTATCAAAATACCCAGAATTATTAAAAAAGAGGGACCAGTCATAAAAATATTATTTTATTTTGATCCAAAACAATAAATGGGTAAAATCCCTGATCACTTAATAAAAAAACAGTGATCACAAAAAAACAATCACTTTTGACTGTGAAAATTTTTACAACTTTTGTCGCAGCGTCCTTGGAATACCCTTCAACATTTTTAAACTTTTTTACACTCAAATCAAAGACAATTTTATATAGATAGTAGATTTAAAAATGAAAAAAATTAAAAACATCTTTAGACTAAATTTTTGAAGGCTCGACTGAAAAATGAAAAAAACGTGTTTTTCAGCAAAATTCAAGTAGCAATATTGCAGAACTCCTTCGGCCGATTAAAAAATTTTTATTTTTTTGGATTCAGCGAACTATAATTTATTAGAAATAATATATCACAACAACAAATATTTTATAACAAAATTTAAGGATTTTTTTTAACTTTCCGAAATTTCGCAATTTCAACCACTTTGCGGGGACCTTGAACGTGAACCGATTTTCAAAATACGCAACTTTTCCGCACCCCCGTTTTCGAAATTCGCAATTCGGCAAAGTGCGGCCCACTCTAATGTCCACACACCGGAAAATCACTAGAGGAAGAAAAGTTTTAAACGTTGGCAAAACGCTGGCAAACCCAATAAATAGGTGGTCTGGAAATATATTTTCAAAAATAAAATTTAAAAAAAGTTCATATGTATTTTTTTTGGTCCTGCCGTGATTTGAACCCAGGCCGTCAAATTGACAGACGATTGCTCTACCCACTGAGCTAACGAGACATATGCCAAAATGCTAGTACTGGCAAACAATTTTTTGTAACTAGTATGCCAGTGTTGGGAGGGCAAAAAAAAGTTCGACTTGAAGGAGCTTACCCACAAACAAAAAAATTGATTTTTTAACACAAAAAAAATTTTAAATTAATAAAAATCCAAAAAAAAATGTTTTGCTTGCTACCGGATTTGAACTCGGAACCTTCTGACTACAAACATTTTTTAACGAAGCGTCAGCATTTTTATAAAATCATTGGTCTATCAGTGAATTGATTTTTGTACGCCTGGTAGCATTAACTAGGTAGCACTGGATAACCACTGGTTGCAAACCAATTCTTTGCCAGTGGTTTTTTTTATAAACCACCGAAATTTTTGTAAAACAAATACTGGTAAAACGCTTTTTGCTATCGCTGGCAAAGCGTCCCAAATGAGTGTTCTGCCAGTCATTTATTTTCAACACCGTGGTTACCCAGTGGTATGCCAGTGCTTGATTTTTTGCACCACTGGCGATTTCTGACTGGGTAGTTCTATGAAGCCCCAGTCAGAAAAATACAAACGGGAAAGCGGTGGCAAAGCACTTTAACAGGTGGTACAAGTACTGGCAAAAAGTGCTTTCCCATTCCCAAAATGATAACATCATTAGACAAAAGGACCGGCTGTTCAAAAAGCGCCGGAAAAGCACTGGAGCAATAAAATTGTTAAACGTTGGCAAAACGCTGGCAAAACCAATAAATAGGTGGTCTGGAAATATATTTTCCAAAATAAAATTAAAAAAAATTCATATGTATTTTTTTGGTCCTGCCGTGATTTGAACCCAGGCCGTCAGATTGGCAGACGATTGCTCTACCCACTGAGCTAACGAGACATATAATATTTAATGGCTAAACACATAAATGAGTGATAATAGCTGGACAACTACTGGCTGTGCCAAAATGCTAGTACTGGCAAACAATTTTTTGTAACTAGTATGCCAGTGTTGGGAGGGCAAAAAAAAAAAAGTTGGTCTTGAAAGAGCTTTCCCACAAACAAAAAAATTGATTTTATAAAACAAAAAAAATTTTAAATTAAAAAAATCCAAAAAAAATTTGTTGCTTGCAACCGGATTTGAACTCGGAACCTTCCGACTACAAATATTTTTTAACGAAGCGTCAGCATTTTTATAAAATCATTTGTTTTCCAGTGAATTGATTTTTGTACGCCTGGTAGCCAATGCTACTGGATATCCAGTAGCACTGGATAACCACTGGTTGCAAACCTTGGCATATCACTCTAAGCCAATTCTTTGCCAGTGGTTTTTTTATAAACCACCGAAATTTTTGTAAAACAAATACTGGTAAAACGCTTTTCGCAAACGCTGGCAAAGCGTCCCAAATGAGTGTTCTGCCAGTCATTTAGTTTTAATACCGTGGTTACCCAGTGGTATGCCAGTGCTTGATTTTTTGTACCACTGGCGATTTCTGACTGGGGCGTTACAAAAAAAACATTATTATGACGTAAACGCAAATCAGGGACTTTAAAATTTATGGAATCAAGCAAATTCGGACTATCAACCAGACCACAAATCAGTTTGTGGTTTTTGGAACATAATCAACAAATGAGCTCTTCTATTTTCAAGGGTTTCCAAATGAATAAAACTACACTTCACAACATAAGTGGGTTGAGGTTCAAAGAATTGAATAGAATTAAAAGCAAAATTTTATAAACTTCTTTTGAACTCTTTCAAGTCTAGAACAATGGACTCTAAAAAGAGGACTCCAAACTATACTGCCATACTCCATTTTGTACATTACTAAAGATGTATAAAGTAACTTTAGAGTAAACAAATCAGAAAAATCCCGACAGTTCCTCTTAATAAAAGCTAGCAACGAATACGCATTCGGAACAATAGGATCTATATGATTAATAAATGTAAATTGAGAATCAAAGATAATTCCCAAGTCAGTTACTTTGTCAACCACATTCATTTATTGCATACGAGTTAAGAACAGGGGTTCTAGATTTATAGAAACAAACATAATTGCATTTGGGAATATTGATTTCCAAAAAATTTTGAAAACACCAATTTACAATAGCATCTAAATCCTTCTGTAAATGAAAAAATCAAATTGTGAGCTAACCCGCAAAAATATTTTCAGATCATCAGCATAAAGAGCAATTCCATATGAAAACGATCAAAATTGGCAAATTTTTGGCGACCCCTCTCCGATTTTAAAATAAATAGTCTCAATCGATTGCCCAGCAAAAAATAATGTACCTACATATTTTTTTTTTTTTATAGTGATTGGTTTAGTGGTGGTGTACACCACTGTCATGTGACAAAATTGAAGAATTCTTCATAAGGGACCTCATTGAAAGTTGTTTGAAAAGTTGAAAACTACTAAAGCGATCGCAACGAGTGATAGCTCGTTGGAAAGGTATTGAATCAGGCTTTAATTGAAAAATAAAATTTTCCTAATTTTTCTCAGAAATTTACCTTTTTTCCCATGAAAATTAAATTTTCCCATGAAAATTAAATTTTCCGATTTTCCACAGAAGCTCCTAAATTTTCCGGCTAATTTTTTTTTTTTTTTGGATTCCTCATAATTTTTGCTTTAAGAATCAGCAATAAAAAAATGGGCCCCGACTCCTTGTTTGGACAGGAGATGAGCATTTAAGAGACCACCTTGTTCTCATTGTTTTTATATTTTTTATAATTGAATTATTTGTAATTATTTAACATTATTTTATTTTATTATTAAAAATACATTTTAAAAATTATTTTACAGTTAAAAATACATTTATGAAGAAAAAATCAATTTTTTTTAAGAGCCCCAAGTTGAGTGTGTAGTGAATATGGTCTGCCTGCCTTCACAAGATCGGCCATAAATCCATGGATAATAGCAGCAGTGGCATGTAATGGCACACCAAACCCGACTGAGGCTACAGGTCATAAAATGTTTTGTAAATTTTTTAAATTACCAGGTAATAAATATTTCGCCTAAAATGACACGTGCAGAAACAAGTCATAAAACACGGATTTTCGATAAATATGGCGAAATATTTATTACCTGGTAATTTAAAAAATTTACAAAACATTTTATGACCTGTGGTCGGCTTATTGGCAGTAACCAATTAAGTCCCTCTTTAAAAAACATTTTATGACCAGTAGTTCACGCAAATTTTCCTATTAAAGAAAAGCAAATATCGCTTACTTTTTTTACCTATTTTTTACCAAAAAATAAATATAAATACTTCACACACTCTGAGTCAAATTTTAGTTGAATACTAAACGTGAAAGTGTTAAAGTGTTTTTTTTTGTAAAGTAAAGAGTGAAGCTGTAAAGACAATTTAAAGTAAAATGAATAAATTTTGCTGCAATCCGTTTAACAAGAGTGGACATCGTTCGAAAAAGATAAAAGTATTAAAATTAACTGGTGTTTCGAAGCGATACATGAATGAATTAAATATACAATACGGTGAAGAAGCAGAATTCATTTGCCCCAAGTGTAAAATCGATTTGTCTCAACAAGCAAATGCATTGAAACAAATGCAACCACAATCCGAGAGTGAAATGACAATTGAACAAAATGTTTCATCTGATAGTGAGGCAGACATTCCGATGGTCAATATGTCTTTGAGTCCTTTGAATGAGGCTATTACCACTTTAGGTGAATCGCCTATTACAAAAAGAAAGTTGCGAAGTGAAAAATACAGGAAAGAGAAAAAAGGCAAGGTTATGAGTGCAATCGCGACAATATTTGATGAAGGCTCTGATAACGAATGCAGTCAAGCAGATGGCGTTGATGACGGCAAACAAATGATTGAGCAGTTGAAAAGAAAATTCAATTTAGCGACCACTTTTCCGGAGAAATATCTCATTTTATCTGTGCTGCCTCAATCATGGTCTATACGCAAGATTTCTGAACAGTTTCAAACATCTTTTTACATCGCGAGAAGAAGCAAAGAATTAGTTCGACAGAAGGGCATATTGGCGACTCCCACCAAGAAATTTGGCTCAAGGACCCTCAGCGAAGCAACGGTGAAATTGATTCAAGATTTTTACTGCAATGATGACAACAGCCGCGCCTGCCCAGGTACACGTGACTATGTTATCACACGTGAAGATGGCGAAAAAGTACACAAGCAGCGCAGATTATTATTATGTAATCTATCCGAAGCATACCATCAGTTCAAAGAGAAATACCCAGCAGAAAAAGTGGGATTTTCTAAGTTTGCCATCCTACGACCAAAAGAATGCGTGCTGGCATTAGACAGGCACGGAACGCATTCAGTCTGCGTTTGCATGTTTCATCAAAACATCAAATTAATGTTCTTTCCATGCAAGAAATTGAAAGTATTTCACGGTGAAATTGAAACATATAGGGACCTCCTGTCGAAGTCGTTGTGCGCATACCCCACGGAAAATTGTCATCTGTCCAAATGCGACAATTGTCCGAAGATTGACGAGCTAGAGCAATATTTGGCGGAACAGCTGTTAATTCAGGAGGTGCATTTCAAACAGTGGATAATTAGCAGCGGCAGATGTTCCCTTGAGACCGTGGTAAAGCAGATTCCGGAATTCATCGAGGAATTCGGATTCAAGTTGAATGAACTGAAGGCGCACCATTTCATATCCGAGATGCAATCGAAATTTCTAAAGGAAAGTAAGGAGAAATTAGCCCAAAATGAATTCATTGTGATAAGCGACTTTGCCGAGAATTACACTTTTCTCGTTCAGGATGAAATTCAGGCTTATCACTGGGCAAACGACCAGTGCACGGTGCATCCTTTTTGCATTTATTTCAAAAACGAAGATAACGAACTACAGACCGTAAGCCTTATTGTTGTCGCGGAGAGTTTAGCTCATAATTATGTGTCCGTTTATTTATTTCAAATGAAACTGTTTGAATTCTTAAGATCAAAATTCGATGCAATCGACAAAGTAACGTTTTTCTCAGAAGGCGCGGCTTCTCAGTACAAGAATAAAAAAAAATTTTACAATCTTTGCATAATTGAAGAAGAACAAAACTGCAAGGTCGAGTGGCACTTTTTTGCGACGTCCCACGGTAAGGGCCCATACGATGCGTTAGGGGGAACCCTAAAACGCATGGCGACTAAGGCAAGTTTGCAAAGGCCATATACTGACCAGATCTTAAATGTACAACATTTGTTTTCGTGGATTCAAAGCAAGGAAATTGCCATTAACACAGTTTTATGCACTCAAAAAGAACACGATGCCATGGAGCGACGAATTCAAAACAGATATAATAATGTCAAAAATATAACTGGAACGCAATAGTTTCATTGCTTCATACCAAATATTTCTGATATGTCAATTAATGTAAAGCGGTACTCTTCGTCTGCCGACGTGCTAAATTTAAAGTTACTTTAATTTTATAATGATGCCAAGACAATTGAAATTTTTAATAAATATTGTAATTAAGTATAAGCAGCAAAATAAGAAAGATTTTTTATTCATAAATGTATTTTTAACTGTAAAATAATTTTTAAAATGTATTTTTAATAATAAAATAAAACAATGTTAAATAATTACAAATAATTATATTATAAAAAATATAAAAACAATGAGAACAAGGTGGTCTCTTAAATGCTCCTCTCCTGTCCAAACAAGGAGTCGGGGCCCATTTTTTTATTGCTGATTCTTAAAGCAAAAATTATGAGGAATCCAAAAAAAAAAAAATTTGCCGGAAAATTTAGGAGCTTCTGTGGAAAATCGGAAAATTTAATTTTCATGGGAAAATTTAATTTTCATGGGAAAAAAGGTAAATTTCTGAGAAAAATTAGGAAAATTTTATTTTTCAATTAAAGCCTGATTCAATACCTTTCCAACGAGCTATCACTCGTTGCGATCGCTTTAGTAGTTTTTTTTAAAACAACTTTCAATGAGGTCCCTTATGAAGAATTCTTCAATTTTGTCACATGACAGTGGTGTACACCACCACTAAACCAGTCACTATAAAAAATAAAAAAAATATGTAGGTACATTATTTTTTGCTGGGCAATCGATTGAGACTATTTATTTTAGAATCGGAGAGGTGTCGTCCAAAAGGTGATCGCTTTCATATGGAATTGCTCTAAAGCAAAACTTCAGACCAATTCACTACCGATGTTATATCATTAATAAACAATATAAATAATAAAGGGCAACTCCAGAGAGAGCTAGATAGGAATACGATTTAACCGAATCAACAGAAACACAACAAATTCTATTTAATATAGAATAGCATATATGGAATCATATATGAACCATCATATATGACCATTTTCACCCGGGTATTTATAACTTTTATATTTTGATTCAAATAAAACATTAGGGGTTTTCATATAAACTCGTATTCTGCTCGTAAACGGTGTAAACCTGGTATGTTTATAAGGCTCTATAAACGAAGTTATTTTTTATATATAATTTCATATTATAAAAAAATTATGCGTACAAAAACATTCAAATGCATTTTTATAAAACACAACCGATTTTTGTAGCTGTTAAGCATAACTTCTAGTCATAAAAAGCCTACCTACTGTCTGATTTAATTATATAAAGTCAGATATGTTTATATGGAATTATATATAATTTGATGTCCGGGATATGGACAAATCTCGGATCAAATTGCATCAAATTATATCTAATTTGATATAATTAGACACAGGTAGATGACCCATTTTTCTGATCAAATTGTATGTAGTTGCATATGGGAACTTATCACATAAAACATAATTATATAAGACACCATATTAAAATTTTTACCCTTGATATTATGAAATTTTTCATAACTTTTCTTTCATAAAATTTCATAACTTCATTAAAAAAAAAATCATTGAATTGCATAAATTAGATCTTCATAAATTTAATGAAAATGTTCTTTATATATATGAAATTGTTCAATAGTATTTACTTTTTTTAATTTTTTCATAAAATATCGTCATTTTATTAAGATTTAAAAATTTTCATAAAATTAGAATTTTATATTAAACATTTAATTCTCAAATACAATAGCTTTATGTAACCACTCTTTTATAATTTTTATTTTTTTTTATTATTAATTTTGGACTATGAAATTTTTTTTACAAATCATATAAGTTTTTTCGAAATATTAACAAAGAATTCCATTAATTGAATTAAGCTTATTATAAAGTTTTATAAAACTTTTTAATTTAATGAATTCTTTCATTAGATATATTTTGTACATCTGTAAAATATGCTTCAAGTTTTATAACAACCAACTATAATAAATAATAATAAATGAAATTGCTTTATAGATTTTATGAAGCTCTTCATTGGCTGAATGATTTATTCATTAAAGAGAGGTCTATTCATTTTATGAAGAGCTTCATTAATCTTATGAACTTTTCATAAACGTTGAATTTAATGAAACCTGTTTCATATATTCTATGTAAAGTTTAAATGGACGAGTTCCAGTAACAATTTTCATTGAAACAATGAAGAAAATCATTGCTGAAGTGATGATAATTCTCTCAGTGCAGTAAATTTCAAATTAGATTTTAAAAATTTCATATACATATGTATATTTGAAATTTTTAATTTCAAATGACAAAGGGAAATTTAATTTTAAAATCTCGTAATTTCTAATTTTAAATAAAAATAATAAAATTTACCAAATGTATATTTTTTTTAAAGTCAACTTTAATTAAAATATTGGGTATATTTGACTTGGTATATTTTTGGAGCATTCTAATTGGTTAATTTATTTTCAACCAAACAAAATATTTGAAAATGTAAATATATTTGTAGTATTTTCATATAAAAAATGTACACACCCGGTGAAAAATGTTCATATACACTCAAACATGTTCATATATGGTTTATGTATGGACACATATGAACAAATATGGATTTTTTATGAACATATATGGATTTTATATGAACATATATGGAAGTATATGTGATTCCATATATGGAAAAAATTTCATATACAGACATATATGGAAGCATCTGTTATTTCATATATGGAAATGGCACTCATGTATGGACAAATATGAAAGTATATGTTATTCAATTTATGCAAAAGGGACTTGTATATGAACATATTTCGAAGAATACATTTTTCCATATATGTAAAAGGAACTCATATTTGGATAAATATGGAATTATATTTAATGCCATGAATAAAAAAAGGAACATATGTAGCGCCTAATTTGAATGTCATACATAAATTTATATCTATCGTACAACCTTATAATAAAGGACAGCAACGTTCGCATGTATTCGCATATATTTAATAAATGTATATGTTCATATATGTACATATATGAACATATACTTAGGTGTTACCTCATTTTTCGGATCCATACATATATGGTTGAACCATAAATGTTCATATATGCACATTTTCCACCGGGCAGCCATATGTTTGAAAATAAAGTCAGCTCTAAAATTAAAATACTTTTTTTATAGTAAGGGCCAAAAATTAAAAATTTTATTTTGAAAATTTTTCCTTAAAAATGGCAGAACTGAATTTCTAATGAAATTTTCTAAATTTAAAATGGGAAATGCCAATATATTTTAGAGTTTTCTCAATTCTTAATTAAAAATTAGAGTTTCTCTTCAAATTTTCTCAATTTTAAAAATTCGGCAAAACTACTGAATGCCAACGATGTGCCCACGTTGGCAATTGACAACGGTCAAGCGTATATTGGTGCTATCATTTCGACACTATGACAATACTGAAAAAGTTAAAAATCCTATACCGCCTCGTTGCCTTTCGTAGTTTTCTACCTGGAATATTTCATACATTCTGAAAGTTTTTTTCCTTGGGAAATTTTCAAAGTCTGGAAAGTTGTAACAATCAAAAATTCCGACAGGAAACATGTTCCAAAATTTAAGAGTCCCGTGTCCCCATCCCTCAGGAATATTGTCTAGCTACTGCAATGAATATCACACTTATTTTAATTCTCTTACCGTTCCGTCTTAACTTTTACAGATTCTCCTGTTTGGCTGCGACAACAACAACAACAATCAATGAAAAACTCCCAACTGGTGCCAAAATGTGGCATTGTAACTCCTTGTTTGAATAACATTCACCAAACTGTAGCTGCTGTTGCTTCGGTTACTACAGATATTGAAAGGGACATGTGGAATATCATGGAAGCCTCTAGTGGAGCGGAACTTGGTGAAATTAGTTATGTCTTTCCAGATGAAAAGGACTCGGTTGGGCCCACTCCACCACCCAGACAACATCGTAGGTCCCAGAGCAAACGAGAAGGCTATGAAAGCCCCTATTCCTATGATAATTTCACATATACACCTAGTCCAGACGAAGATGACTTTGAAGAGGTCTTTCTACCGAATCGTCACCAAGAGTGTGGTATAGATCACAAGATCCTCAATCAATCGCTAATATCCTGTGCCATGCGCGATAAATTAAGGTCCGATATAGATGATCGACCTCCCAGTACACCACATTCGCAGGGTGATTATGAAATACCAAAGAAAGAGGATATCCCGCCCTACTCACCGAAGCATAAATTTAAGACACAAACCAACACACCACCTTTAACACCAAAACAACTAAAACCACTAAATATAAGAGGACATTTCAAAAGTTCATCCGTCTCCAACTCAAATGGTTGCTTGCACAGTTCTTCCATTTTTATCATAGACACGGAATCAAATCCCTTATCGCCAGGGCACAAGCCCAAATTTCGGAAATCAGTCAACATCACAAAATCCGTAAATTTAAATTCTAAATCTCTAACGCGTTCTTGTTCCTGCACTAGTGATACCTCGGCCTCAACATCACCTCAAAGAGAGCTGAAACCGTCGTCACATTCCACACACACAAATAGCAGCAGTTCGCTAAGTGGCCATTTTACAGCTTCCAATCTAAATTTGTCCTCAGCTTCTGATCAACCAATGTCTCAGAATAGTAACAATTTGAATTATTACACGTTCCATCACCCGTCCTCCCAGTATCATAGAGCACAGCATCATCATCTGAAATTCAGTCCTTTTAAGGCGATGAGTAATCTAATATTCCCTCCAATTGTTAAACATACCAGTCTATTTCAATTGTTCCATCCAACAAGTTCGGAGACTTCTCGAGCGGCAACGAAGTCCACGTGTATAATGCAAAGAACTGATAGTGTTAATAACAGTAGTCAAGCGCCTAATGGTGCTAATGAATCGACTGTTACTAGAACAACGAATTTAACTGATTCGTCGTTGTCAATTCCAGGTATACAAATAAGGACCGAAAGCTGAGTAACGCCTTCAGAATTTTTAATATAGATAATACTCATAGTTTAGTTTATTAAGAAAAAAATCCATACATACATATTCTATACAAAAATTAATTTAAATTAATTTATAAATAAAAAACTACTGACATCCTTTACTCTTATTCCGCTGTCCAACAAACTTTCAATTTTGGTTGTGCCGACAAGCATAGAATCGCAAGAGATTGCAACACACATACCCAACCTCTGTTAACAGTAGTTGAGAGTCATTTTATACCGGTTAAATATGAATAAATTTTTTAGTTATTGTGTAAAATAATAATTAACTAAAATTCAGAGGAAAATTAGATTATAAAACAATGTTTAAATGGTGAATAAATGAAATTAAAACGTGTTAACATTGCAAAAAATGTTATTAACATATTTCTTTAGTGCACGTAGGGTTGCCATTTCCATTTTGAGAAAAAGAGGACGACAACCTCAAAAAAGGAGGACATTTGTCTTAAAAAAGAGGACAACTTTTTATACCCTACACCACTATGTGGTCAGGGTATTATAAGTTTGTGCTGATGTTTGTAACACCAAAAAATATTGGTCCTAGACCCACCTTATAGTATACCGATCGGCTCAGAATTTGGTGCGCTGACTCACATTATAGAAAATTTTGACACAAGCCCTATTTTAACCCATTCGAATTTCGGATCCAAACATTAGTTGGCTTTTACCCAGACTGGTGTAGGGTATTGTATAGTCGACATGCCCGACTTTAACCTTTTTACTCCTTTTTAATAAATTACTTTTACAAAAATCAACAACGCAATAAAATATACAAATAAAAATACAACAAAAAATACGTATTCTGTCTTGCTGGTCTTATCGAGTTCTTGCAAAAATTTTTATTCTTTGTAATTTTACTTGTAAAAATTGTACCAACTTTAATTTGAAAATAATTTAAACAGAAAGTGATATTAATTTATGATCTAGAGTCAAACTAAAAAGAACATTCATTTAATAAAAATTTATTTTATAAATAAAACAGTTTTTATTCCAACTAAAAAAATTCAGAAAAAAAAAAATCATTCTGAACTTTAAATTATTGGTACCTAAATAAAAAACAAAAAAAAACGATTAACCAATTCATTGCTTACATTTTCAGGGCTGTACATTTCTATAATTTTTTGATACGAATTGTAAAGGGTTTCATGAATGTTTTTCAATGCTTCCAATTTGAACAAATATATAAATGTCGCATTTCTTCAAGTATTCATAAAACTCTTCACAACTCATATCAAAATTATATTTGACTAATAATAGTTTCTGGATTCAATAATTTTTTTTTATTAAAGAAAATACCCAGCAAAAAAGTGAGGAAAAGAAGTACTTAAAGCACTGCAACAGTTAAATAGGGAGTTGTTCTTTTTCGGGGTTTTCACCGATGAATTTAACATTGGCTTGTCATAGGAAGGAAGTTGTTCTTCTAAAAACAAATTATATTTGAACCAATGAAAAGGAAGTTATTTTTATATTCTTTTTATTTTAATTCACAAACACTACTCCCTCTTTCCTCCTCCTCATAACCTATTTTCCTAATACCAACACAATGCACTGCGTTAATAGGGGGCATCCCCTGAGTGTTGGTCCATCAAAAAAAAAAAAAATTCAATAAAAAAAAAACCATCATGCATCGTGTGTCTGCTTGAATGCCATACTTGTTGGCATTTCTGCATTTTCCAACAAGTGTGGCATTTCAAGCAGACGCTCTACCCCCTATACTATCGCTTGTTATAAATGACAGCTGATTTTAGCAGTCTTGTTCAGTAAAGTGTTATCTTCATTTTTTTAATTTTTTATTGACAGAAATATAACGTATTGAAAAAATATATAAAGTTGTTTTTTTAATGTGTTATTTTTTATAAAAATATTAAAACACTCGTAGAAAGAAATAAAGCTGTAAATATAGGAGAAAAAGCTAATAAAAATTAATTAAAAATTACCTTGCAGAAAATACTGCTGATATTTGCAAATTTTTTTGCTAAATACTAGTAAGATAGAAACAGGAACAATAAAACTGTTAAATCTACAAAATGTTAGTTAAATTTAAGTTAACTTTTAATTAATTAAAAATAAAAAATTACGTTGATCAAATCCGAAAATAATTTTGTAGCATATTACGGTGGGTCTCATACTGCAGGTTTAAACTTAGATTAATAGTTAACCCAAAAATTTTTTGTTGTTTTGTGTACATTTTTTTGACATTTTATTTTGTTTTTAGTTAAGTTAAAGTTAAACCTACAGTATGAGACCCACCGTTAGTAGACAAAAAATAGTATTTTCTTCAATGTAATTTTGGATTTATTTTTAGTAGTTTATGTTTACAGGATTTTTCTTTTTCTGTTAGTGTAATAATAAATATATTTAGTAAAAATTTGATCAAAATGAATTTTTTAAATTACAATTTTTTAAATACAAACAAAATTGTAATATTTAGCTTTTTGGTATTTTAACAAAAATTATGTGAAGAATTACATTTTTATTTAGAATTTTTATATTTCCATAAAATTCCATTAAAATTTAATAAGAAATTAAAAAAAAAACTTTTAAATCGTTTCAAAAATTAATTGAGTGTACAAAAATAAAAATAAATAAATTTTACAGTGAAAACTACAAAAAGTTATTAATTGTGTAAAAAAAAGTTCGAACATTTTTTTCTTTCGACCTGATGGGATTTGAACCCGCAGCCCTCTGATTTCTGTGCCAGCACGTTCCTATGCAACCCCGATACAAAATATTAACTTCTTATCACCCATGAAAAAGAACTGACTAGCATATATGTATTTATTGCAGCATTAGATGTTCTTTAAAACCCATTCCTAAGAGAGTAATTCTTTGTGATGTAATGAAGGAAGTGATTCTTTATTTTTACTAAGTATATTGTATGTTCTACCAGGGATGATAAAGTTAGTACTATAGTACTTTTTGTGGTACTATTGGAACCTCAAAAGTACTATGGTACTCCTCTGACTCATTTAGTACTATTAACACATTTTTCGAATTTTATATTCTTTGTGCTTTTTTAATTTTCAGAGATATTAATAATATGATATTCCGGCATGTCACAGGTTTTTTACGGAATTGATTTGATTTCGCAATTTTACTTCCGCAATTTTTTTCCTAAAGTGATCGAAAACAATTTTTTTCCTTCTGAATTTGCAGTTTAGGGTGCTACGGATAATTTTGTATTGAAAATGTAACGTTCTGGTAAGTATCGAGTATGCTACAAGCTTAATAGTGGTACTTAAAACGTTAAAAGTTTCGAAAAACGAAAAAAATATCGTTTTCATTCCACTTTCAAAAACCAAAGTGGAATTGATATTTAGAGCAGCTTCAACTCTTAAAAGCTTTTCAATAGTGCTTGTATGTATTTCCTAAAGTGTCGTTAACTATTTCACTTAAAAAAATTTACATTTAAAGCGCTTTTTTTTGGTAAATTCAATAATTTTCTTATAGATTAGCAAAACGTAATTTTTTCTAAAAAATTCAAATTTTAAATTTTGATCGGCGATCTTCTCTTTTTTAACTTCAAATGGCAACTTATATAAAAATTTAGCAGTTGGAACAA
Source organism: Leucophora obtusa (assembly GCA_949987735.1). NCBI lineage: Eukaryota > Metazoa > Arthropoda > Insecta > Diptera > Anthomyiidae > Leucophora > Leucophora obtusa. The sequence continues at coordinate 228,115,993 of OX465297.1, forward strand.
GAATTTACCACAAAAAGTCTTTTTTTAACATTTCAAAATTTACGAAAATGCAAAAAACCTGAAGAAGCTAAAGTAAAACGTTACGAAATTGTACATCGAAATCATATTAATTTTTTACGAAATATGTGTTAAAACCTTAAATGTGCTCTCTAACAAAAACTCTTTTAAGTGAAATTATTGAAAATAGGATTCTTAACTTATAATTGATTATGTTTATCTGTTATATTTGGTCTATATATGCAAAAATAGCATTTACTTCTTGGAGAAGCAATTTGCGTGAAATTGAAGTCTGTGACATGCCTGATTATTGTATTTATAGCGAACACATCAAAAAATTTTCTTTCGCATTTCTTTTTATTAAAATACATATGTATACAAAAAAAAATATATTAAAAATTAGGAGAATTAAGAAATCTAGAAACTTTTGTATTTTTTTAAACGAGCAAAATGTTTTTCCCCATCTAGCCTCTCTAACTTTTTAGAGACAAAATTCGGTAGTTGTCAGTTTACTATGAAAATTTGTCACTTTAACTACCGAATTTTGTCGTTAAAAAGTTACAGAATTACCCCTCAGAGCTCCTAAAGAATTCACTCATTCGATTTTCATTTCTGAATGATTAAATACCTAAAACCTATTTCGAAGAATCGAATGAATTCTTAATGCACCTAATGCAATGATTAGATTGTCAATCAATATGTTCATTCGCAAATATTCTTATGACATTACAAGGTGGGATAGACCTGTAAATAACTGTAAAATAATATTCGCCTTAAAATGAAGTCAAATACGATATTCATGGACTTTATATTATGAACCCTACACTCACGGAAATAATCCTGTAGAAATAGCAGAAAACGCTACTAAAAATTAAGCAAAAATGGCCTTACAAAAGAAACTGCTGAGATAAGCAGATTTTTTATATATATTTTTTATATTTAACTTTTAGTTCATTGAAAATAACAAATTATACTGTAAAATCGGCAGAAAATATTAATATTAGTAGAGTAAAAATAGCAAAAATAAACTGTTATATCTACAAAATTTTTGTTACTTTTAAATTAAATTTAGTTAAATCAACGGAAATGGTTTCTAAAAATAGTAAACCTGCTAATTTCAGAAGTTTAGATTTTTATTCGTTTTAAAAAAAATAGAAAAAAGCTTTCTACATTTTAAATTTTTGGTGATTTTTAGTCTACTAATTGTTATTTATTACTAATTTTAGCAGGTTAAGTTATTTTATATTAACTAAAATTTATTCAAATAAAATTTTGTATATGTATTTAACAGTTTGGTTTTTGCTGTTCTTATTTTAGTAATACTTTACAAAAGTAATATGATAGAATTTTTTTATGCAACGTAATTTTTAGTAGTTATATCTAAAATGTTTACGTTTATCTATTGCTGTATGAGTTAGATATAACAGAACTCTTTATTTTTTATGAGTTTTTATTTGTTAATTTATAATGATAAAGAATTAAATGAAAAAATTTTTTTGTACCATAGAGGTACAAAATTGGAATTTTTTCCAAAAGTTCTTAAAATTCGCGCTTAAAGGTTTTCGAAAAGTTCATTTTATTTTGTATAGAGTTTTGTCGTGGAAAGAATACAAAATTTAAAATTAGAAAAAATCTTAACCTGTTCGGGAGCAGCAGCGTATTAAAATTTGAATTTTTAGGCAGAATTTCTCCGCTAGGACGCGCGATTAAGCTATAAAAACAAAACAAAAGTATTGCCTAGGCATAGGTTTATATTTCCACAAACTTTGGTCAAAAACTATTTAGCCACTCAAAATCTGTACCGAAAGGGTTAAGATAGCAGTGGCTACACGCCTATTTATTGAACAAGGCAAATAAATATTCAGTGAATATAACCTTTTTAAGAGAAAGGATATGCGAGAGGACAAGTAATTTATGTGTGGAGAAAAATTCAGTTGGTTATCCAAAACAAGACCTAAACATTTCATCTTATTAACAAACTCAACAGGAATGCCACCAATAGTAATACTCATGTCATTTGTAGCGAATCCAAACCCCATTAACTTCGTCTTGACTGGATTGACACAGAAACCATTATCGGACGACCATGACACATCTTCCCGCAATATAAAATTGACGCCCTCCTCCAACACATCGACAAACTCAGTATCAGAATAGCAAACAAATTGCACATCATAAGCATATACATAAGGCAAGCAGGAAACACCATTAAAAGAACGTAAAAGATCATTCATATAAACCATAAACAAAAGTGGGCCAATAACAGATCCCTGTGGGACACCACTAGTGATCCGTCGAGTTCGTGAAAAAGAGTTACCAAGAGATACATACTGGAATCTATCATATAGGTACGACTTATTCAAATCGCATGCACGGGTAGAAAACCGGAACTCGTACAGCAATTTATATAGTAACCTAGAGTGCATTACTCTATGAAATGCCTTAGACAAGTCTATCGAAAGCAATACAACATTCTTACGGCCATCCAAAAACTGTCTAATAGAATCCGTTAGCGCTAGCAGTAGAGAAGTAGTACTATAACCCTTTCGAAAGCCTGATTGGGATGGATGAATAAGAGAATTGCAATCAAGGTCTTTCAAAATATATTCAACCACCTTAGAAAGGACCGGTAGTACTGATATAGGACGTAAATTATCAAAATCACTAGATTGACCGTCCTTCTTAATAGGGACAACCCTAGCTATTTTCCAATTCCTAGGGAAACATGACGAGGCAATAATTGTGTTCACAAGGTAAAGTAAATGTGAGGAAACAAATGGAAAATAATTTTCAAAAATATCAATGGCAAGGAATCATGACCAACCGCATTAGATTTGACTCTGAGCAATGCTCGATATAACGTGTCAGAATCAACACATGAAAAGGAGAAACCTCCATCAACAGAGTTGTGCATATTATTGGAAAAATCACCCGAGTCTCGTAACTGACAAGCAGCAAAATAATCATTTATCTCATCAGGATCAGACGAAGTTAAATGTTCATCAGACTCAAGACAACCATTGTTCCTTAAGAATCCCCACATTTTTTTCGAACTAATATCATGAAAAAAGTGTGTGTGAGCTCGCATCCTTACCTTCTTTATAACCCTTTTCACCTTATTCCTGTTAACACAATAAATCGACCAATTATGTGGAGTCCTATGTTGGAGGTAATGATTATATGCCAAATCTCTCAATGAAACTTGAAAGGAAATTTCCCTGTCATCAAACCAATTATCCAATCTCAAACCAACCCTTCGACGAACTAGTGGCACCAATTCATGTAGAATATTAATATTCGACATGAGAACTTCAAGTTGCAAATCCACATCATCAGTCAGGTATATGGCATTGAAATCACAATTAACAACTGCAGCCTCCAAATCCTCCATTCTCAAGGCTTTATAATTCGGGTACACGATATAAAACGTTGAGATGACGAATTCGGAACATCGACAGCTATAAAAATGAGAGAATGTCGGGTCACACCAGGACACTGCATCTGACCAGATGTGCCCAAGGAAAGAGTATTACTCAAAAGAAAATAATCAATTAGAGAAGTCGTATCACACCCCACATGGTAATTCGTTGGTATACAATTGTGGTGGTAAGTTAAATCAAGTCGCTGACACACAGAGCGTAAAACAACAGAATCAATTGGACAAAATATATCCATATTAAAATCTTCCATCAGAATAACATTTGAGTACCTTACTAACAAATCGCCCACAGAATCCTCAAAAGCACTTAAATCACCATCAGGCAAATAACAAACACCAACAAGCAAGTTAATATCCCTGACAGTAACCTCCACAAACAAATACTCGCAAGCGTCATTGCCATCGGACATAAAAACGGTTCTGTATTTCATACTGTCCGATATAAACAAAGCAACACCTCTACCTCTTCTTCCAAAGCTTTCGAAAAATCGAGTACGCAATATCGATTGCTAAATCGACCCCCCCCCCCCCCCCTATATATACATACACATACATACATATATAAATATTAAGAGAAAAAAAATAAAAAAATATTATATAAAAATATAATTTCAGTTTGGCAACACTAAATAATTACAATAAAATAAAAAAAAAAAAAAATAAATCAAAAGTTTTAAAATAGAAATATTTACCCCAGATTTCATAGAGAATATTTTATTTTTTGTTTTGTTTTTTTTTAACAATACATTTTTGGACTAATTATTAGTAAACTCAAAAATATTCAGTATGAAATCCAGCGCAAATGTAAAACTGGAAAAGTACTCATCAGCTGACATGCAGTGTATCTGAAGAATCAGCTGCATCATTTGTTTCATTTAAAAGATTAATACACTGATCATAATTAAATATATTTGCGGTACCATCCAACATTAAAATACTAACTTTAGGGACGTCATAATTCAAATGCTGATACTTTTTTATTTTCTGCTTGCATTTAAGTTGTTTACAAACAGCAATTAATTTCTTTGCAGCAGGCGTCAAATGATCATTTAGATATACATTTGACTCAGCGTTACCACCGATCACATCTTTTAATAAAATGGAACAATTCTTATGATAAGTAATCATAATTTGGTCTTGAATATGGACGGAATAGAACCGCCTTACTTCCTCTGAAATATGCGCAATGATGAATGTCCGAACTGGTAGTATTAACATTACACTTTGCTGCAATTTTTAAGACAGGTTCACGCAAATTTAAAATTGACTTAGGTAAACCTCTAATAATTATATTTGACCTATTAAAACGCCTTTGGTCAATGTTGGATTGTATCTCAAGATGCTGTATTTTACCACCAGTTACAACATCAACATGTTTAATAACACCGCAGCAGTTATTAATATCCGATTTTAAATCTTTAATTTTAGAATTGTTCTGAAAAAAATCCTTAGAAAGTTCATCAATCTGGTTAATTTTGTTTCATTCGGGGCAAGGACGTTACTACCTCCCATATATCCTTTTTCTAAAAAACAATATTTAGGCTACATTTATGATCAGAATGCACGAAAACCTTAAAATAGTTGGTAAAATAACACTTTTTAGCTCTTTGGCAAATTTTGTTTCATTCGGTGTAAGGACGATACATATTTTGGCTACATTTATGATCAGAATGCACCAAAAACTTAAATAAGTTCCTAAAATAATACTTTTTATCTCTTTGGCAAATATTGTTTCATTCGGTGTAACGACATGACTACCTCCCATATATCCTTTTTCTCAAAAAATATATTTTGGCCAGATTTAAGATCAGAATGCACTAGAAACTTACAATAGTTTATAAAATTATACTTTTTATTTCTGTGGCAAATTTTGTTTCATTCGGTGCAAGGATATGACTGTCTCCCATAAATCCTTTTTCTCATTCATTGTCAATTTTAAGGGCGCCACAGACGAGCATTATTATTGCTCAATTTTTACAAGTTTTTTTATGGTGCAATGTTATTTTATTTTAACAAAACCTTCAATATGACACACACATGGTCAAAAATATTGGTAACTTGCTAAAATTTAGTGAAAACAATTTTTGAGAAAATAATCAATTTTTCTAAAATGTCCTGGAAAGGAATCGCTCCCCACAGAAAACCCGAATTATCATTTTTTCAATTTATTATTTTTCTTTAATAATAACTATTATATTACAAAAATAGCTTTTGACATTTCCAAATTATGTATTTTAAAAAAAAATTTGACAAATAAAAAAGCCGTTTTTGCATTTCTATTAAATTTATGGGTATTTCGGTTCTAGGTTAAAGTGGGTTAATGATATCAACAAGTTAAATAAAAAACTAGTGTTTGCAAAAAATTCGAATTTTGTGAATTTTTAATTGATATGCTATTTTCTTTTTCAAAAATGGGCCATTTTCGGCCGCAATTCAGCACGGTTTAAAGTTTTCTAAAAAAAATTAAATTCTTCAGTTTTGACCCTACTAGATGAAAACGTGGCTGTGTAATGAATGAAAATCGACAAATCGTATTTTAAGGGACAGCATATACATCTACATACATATATATCTACATAAAATTGAAAAATTGGGATATGTAGAAAAAGTTAAAAATTTAAAATTTGCGGTTCAAAATTTTAATTTTTTTTTACAGAAAATTATATATCCTAATGAACTATCTAAATCGTAAAAAATAGACGTTTTTTATATCTTTTTTAAATTTCACTAAACTTTATAAAATTTTAGGTTTTCCGCAAAAAAAAAGTGTTATTACTTAAAAATTTTTTTTAAGTTTCTTGAATTTTTTTTTTATTTTTACACCACATAAAACGAAGCTTGTGTTTCAATTTTCAAGTTCTTTTTTTTTTTAAACGTTATTGTAATTTTTGGTGGTATTCTAAAATCGCTAAAAACAATGAAAAATCTGGTCATGTTTAAGGCACTGCCATTTTAAAACTGGCGACCTTTTGTAGAAAAAAATAATGCAATACTTAAGGAAATTTTATAGGAATTCCAAAAATATACAGTTTTTTTCAGAACTGATCAGTACTCGCAAAAGTTTACTATGTAAATTGATAGAAGGTCGATATCGCTTATTTTTCATTAAAAGCCACGCCTACATAAAACAAGTAACAAAATAAAAAAACAGACGTCACGTTAAAATTCTACATAATTTTCTGAACTATCTCCTTGCATTTTTGGGCGAATCTATCCACTATTTTGATCTTTAAAAATAAAGGCAACGAGAATAAAATTAGAAAAAAACTTGAATGGCTCTATTTTATTGCACATCACTGTATATGTATGTATTTAGATGTATATTAGGTGTCCCTTAAAAATGGATTTGTCATTACTTTTATTTATTGGAAATGGTCCAAAATGGAAGAAATCAATTTTTTTTACATTCAGGTTACATAAAATAATTATTTTTATCCAATTGAGATTTTTTTAAAATCAATTTGATGGCTTTACAATCTCATAGTCATAATTAATATTAAGTTTCATGGCTCTTTTCTGATCCCAGGCCACTAAGGGTTTAATATTTTTTAAATAAATATAAAGATAATTATAGTCTAACCAAATTTCAGTGATGTTTCTCCGAAAAATGTGTAAAATTTGATGAAAACCAACAATTATTTTAATTTTTGCATTAAAAATACAAAAATTATTTTTTCGAACTTTCTATATTTCCATATATTTAGTTAGAATATTCTTCTACCTCAAGTCCAAATTCTAATATGATATTGTCATATTAGATTTTATTTGTTGTTTCAAAAAATGTTGATCATTTTCCAGATAGACAATACAATTGTTTCGTAGCCATCACGCTAACTCATCAGTTATAGCTTTAATAAACCAACCGAGACATTACATAAGGTTCAACGGGACGAGAATTTTGTACTTTCGTATATGAACTGTCTGATTTGGTAAAACCAGCTTTAAATCAGCTCCTTTTTGAAAGCAACATTAAAATTTAGTTAAATTTTTGATAAAATGAGCAATTTTTGTAAAATGTCCTGGAAAGCAGTTGCTCCAAACACAAACTCGAATTATTATTTTTCCAACTTATTTTTTTTTCTTTAATATCAACTATTGCGTGGTACAAATATCAATCGACATCTCCAAATCGGGCATTTTAAAAAATCTTTAAAATTAATTTTAAAAAAACACGTTTTTGCATTTTTATCAAATTCGTGGGTCATTTTTGATTCCAGGCAAAAGTGGGTTAATGATACCGATGAAGTCAAAACTCCATATCTGAATAATTTTGACTACACAGAAAAAACTGTAGGCACCAACAATGGGAATATGTAAAAGCAATCACATTTTCTTCTAAATTGAAATTTTATTCCCAACAATTTTGTAACTCGTTTGTAAATTTTTATCTTTCATATAAAAATTGTTTAAAAATAAAAATTCAAAGTTACAAAAAGAAAAATAAATTTTTTTTTGGATTTACAAATTTCTTTGTTGGTGCCTTTTTAAAAAGTTTTTTTTTTTGTATTTACAAATTTGGTATGAGAGAGGTGTTTAAAAATTTATTTAAAATTTTGTAAATTCTTTCTGTGTATATTAAGGCCCTATGCTCCTTGCAGGAGTAAAAGGAACGAATATATATATATATTAAATGTATAAGTGAAATAAAAAATTAATTTTTTTCGAAATTTAGAATTTTGGGAATTTTTAATAGTGATATACTTTTTTTCCAAAATGGGCAATTTTCGTCTACGGTTTAACGTTTTTCAAAAAAAAAATCGATTTGTTCCATTTGGGATCATTTCCAATAAAACTGGGGGGGTGTAATGAACGAAAATCGAAAAATTGCCATCTTAAGGGACAGTCTAATGTATATGCTGTCGCTTAAAATACGATTTGTCGAGTTTCATTCATTACACAGCCTAGTTTTCATCTAGTAAGTTCAAAATTGAAGAATTAATTTTTTTTTTTTAGAAAACTTTAACCCGTGCTGAATTGCGGCCGAAAATGGCCCATTTTTGAAAAAGAAAATAGCATATCAATTAAAAATTCACAAAATTCGAATTTTTTGCAAACACTAGTTTTTTATTTATATTGTTCATTAATTATACTTAAAATTATTCAGACACGGAATTTTGGTTTCGCTGGATATCATTAACCCGCTTTAACCTAGAACCGAAATACCCATAAATTTAATAGAAATGCAAAAACGGCTTTTTTATTTGTCAAATTTTTTTTAAAATACATAATTTGGAAATGTCAAAAGCTATTTTTGAAATATAATAGTTATTATTAAAGAAAAATAATAAATTGAGAAAATTATAATTCGGGTTTTGTGTGGGGAGCGACTCCTTTCCAGGACATTTTAGAAAAATTGATTATTTTGTCAAAAATTGTTTTCACTAAATTTTAGCAAGTTACCAATATTTTTGACCATGTGTGTGTCATATTGAAGGTTTTGCTAAAATAAAATAACATTGCACCATAAAAAAACTTGTAAAAATTGAGCAATAATAATGCTCGTCTGTGGCGCCTTTAAAATTGACAATGAATGAGAAAAAGGATTTATGGGAGACAGTCATATCCTTGCACCGAATGAAACAAAATTTGCCACAGAAATAAAAAGTATAATTTTATAAACTATTGTAAGTTTCTAGTGCATTCTGATCTTAAATCTGGCCAAAATATATTTTTTGAGAAAAAGGATATATGGGAGGTAGTCATGCCGTTACACCGAATGAAACAAAATTTGCCAAAGAGATAAAAAGTATTATTTTAGCCAAAATATCGTCCTTACACCGAATGAAACAAAATTTGCCAAAGTGTTATTTTACAAACTATTTTAAGGTTTTAGTGCATTCTGATCATAAATATATATATATATATATGTTCCCTCGGTTCCTATAAGGAGCATAGGGTGCATTCTGATCATAAATGTAGCCAAAATATTGTTTTTTAGAAAAAGGATATATGGGAGGTAGTCATGTCCTTGCCTCGAATGAAACAAAATCAACCATTGAGTTAAAGGACATAATTTGACCGGCAGTACCCAATTTTCGCTTTATTCTGTTTATAATTGTAGCTAAAATTAAAAATTTAATATTAAGGATGTATGGGAGGTAGTCATGTCCTTGCACCGATTACATGTTCTGAACCAGCACACCGAATTTTATTCTTCTACGATAACTCCTCTAAGTTTGTCGATTTGCTATATGGGGACGAAAAACCGTGCGTCGGTTGTTAAAATTTGCTTTGAATTTCAGCAATTGTGTTTGTTTGCTATTTAATTGAAATAAGTTCAACAATTCAGTAACAAACATGTTATTTGTATTTACAAAATCAATTGTAGGCTCAATTTCAATTAAAAGTTTTATTATATTTGCACAAAGTTTAATTATATTTCCAACACAAAAGGTTAGAAAACCCCACGATTTTCAGGGACCTCTAAACGTTATGTTTTTGTTTTTTCTTTGATATTTTAAATGTTTAATAACGCTCCTAGACGAGAACAAAAAATTCTCATTGAGTTTGTAATTTAACTTAACAAATATTTCCAGAAATTCTAAAAACGTCGTCCCCTGACGATTTCCTTAGGCAAGAATGAAATCCGGATAGGTATAGATAGATTGCCTACAACGGATTATTTTTCACAATTTGTTAAACACGTTTGGGAGTTTTAGCATATTTAATCTGATAGAGATTATTGCAGTTATTTTAACTGCAATTGCAATTGTTTTACTTCGGGAAGAAATTTTCAATGTTTTTGACAGTTTACTTTATGCAATTATTCTGGATTTTTTAACAAACACATTTATTTTTAAGTCTGTGCATGTTTGCCCCTCGTTCATATATTCCACACATACAAAATATGGCGTTTAGAAATTTCTAGTTAAAAAAATGACTCTGAAGAAAGCAGACTGAACATTTCACTGTAAGAAATTTATTTAAATAAAGAAAATGATGTGGGTTTTGTAATAAAAAATTTATTTACGTAAATAAATTAAACACAACAGAAATCAATATAATAGAGAAATAAAGGACATTCAAAAAATAAATAAAAATAATGATTTAAACGGCAACGTATATCTTTTCGATGATTGTATGGAGTGTGTGGAAAGTCAAATAAAATAAATAAAATGAAAATGAAAAAACTAACATTTAAAAAAATAGTTAAAGAAAATTGCAAAAACAAATGGTTTAATAATGAAATAAAACGTTTGAAAAGAGACAAAATTGATAAATATCAAATAGCTGTAATGGAAAATACAAGCGAAGAATGGGCAAATTACAAAACAATTAGAAATACTTATAAAGTGAAAATTGAAAATGAAAAGAATAAATATATAAATAATAAAATTAATGATGCCAAAGACCAATAAAAAAGGGAAATAAAAAACCTAATATTAAAAAAAAGCCAAAATGTGATACAAACTGTGATATTGACCAAATTGAATGTAAAGAAAATTTCGAAATTGCCAACAAATTTAACAATTACTTTGTTAATAGTATTAAATCTATTAGAGATAGTATAGATAATGTGCAATATACAGACAAAATACCTGTGATAAACTCTAAATTCAAGTTTCGTGCAATATCCTTAGATGAATTAAAAATTACATGTACAAATTTAAAAAATAAGCCGGACTACAATAAAATATCTAGTAAAATTATACTTAATGGGTGGAATATAATAGGAGGAACACTGCTAGAAATAATAAATAAATCATTGATGACAGGAACATTCCCTGATAATTGGAAAGAGTCTATGGTAACGCCAATTGAAAAAATTGCGAAAACAAGAAAATGTGAGGAGTTTCGCCCAATAAACACGATAAAGACATGCGAGAAGATAATCGAAAAAGTAGTAAAGGATCAACTGGAGAAATACTTGGAATCAAATAAACTAATATCAAATTATCAATCAGGATTTAGAAAGAATTTTTCATGTGAAACATCAATTAATTACCTAATCAACAGATGGAAAAAAATAGAAAAAAATAAGAAAATTGTTGCAATATTTTTGGACTTTAAACGAGCATTTGAAACCATAGACAGAACAATACTACTACAAAAACTATACAAAATCGGCATCCAGGATATTGAATTAGAATGGTTCAAATCATATTTAACAAAAAGAAGGCAAATTGCAAAAGTGAATAACGTGAAATCAAATGTTATAAATAATGAATATGGAGTACCACAAGGATCAATTTTGGGAGCCTTGCTATTTATTTTATACATACCCGATATGCCTAACATAGTATGTCTGTTCCCGTACTTTACCGAAGTTACCCAAACTAGCCCTAAGGCGTTCCCGTACTCAAAATTGCGTGTAAATTGTTGTTGTTTGGGCTGTTTTGGGTTCCCGCGGGTACCCGCGGTAACGTACGGGCACACATAGTGGAAAACTGTGAAATAATAAGTGCGTTCCTTTACTTTTTGGGTAAAGTTCGGTAAAATGAGACAAAATGACAAAATTACCCAAAAGTAAAGGAACGCACAAAACCACTTTTCGAGCCCAAAAATGCATTTCAAAGAAAAATGTGAAAATGCGTATAATTTTAGTTTGAAAAATTGAATAAACACACATATTTATTTGCATTTAAAAGTTCTTATTGATTTTGTTCAATTAATTATTATAAATTACACATTTCTTTTGCGTATTGGTTTGTTTAATTTAATTTTTCAATTGTTGTTTTTGGTTATCATTGCATCAGCTGTTAGTTCTACAATTTACCAAATTTACCCGAAGAAAAAGTTTGGGTAACTTTGGTAAAAAGAGAAACACAAATGCACTCTCTTGAATGCTCTCATTTACCCAATTTTCGAGTACGGGAACGGTTTTTGGGTAAGTTTGGGATCCCGCGGGTTCCCGCGGTAACGTAAAGGAACGGACCTAATATTGTATGCAGATGATACATTAATTTTTAGTGAAGGAGATTTAGATAATCAGTGTTATGGCAAACTAAATCATGACATGCAAAATGTTAATAAGTGGCTAAAAATGAATAAGCTTAAATTAAACGGAAATAAAACAAAAATAATGGAAATAAACACTAAAAGCAACATCATTTTTAAAATTAATAATGAAATAATTGAAAACGTAGAACAAATGAAGTATTTAGGCTTTGTAATTGACAAAAACTTAAATTTTAAAAGTCACATTGACTATATCTGTAAAAAAATCGGCAAAAAAAATTAGTTTCTTCAAGCAGTTAAGAAAACAAATATCGATATTAACGTCAATTAATATATACAACACCATGATTGAACCACATTTCGAATTCGGGTCTACAATTCTATACTCATGCTGTACAACAAATCAAATTGAACGAATGCAAAAACTTCAAAATAAGTCAATGCGCGTCATATTAAAATGCAATCGGTATACATCTATTAATTTTATGCTGGAAACACTAAAATGGCTGAATATAAGGCAAAGGCTTCAATTAAATACAATAAACTTTATACAAAAAATGAAAACAGGAAAATCACCAGAATATTTAACGGAACAAATAGTATACGTCAGAGAGGCTCAACCGTATCTGCTAAGAAATAACGAAAATTTTAGATTACAAAAGGCATCAACAACTGCAAACAAGCGCTCACTATTTTGCAAAGGGTTACAATTATACAACAATTTGCCAAATAACGTTAAAACGGAAAAAAACATGAATGTATTTAAAAGACACGTTGTATGCTATGTAAAGAATAATAATTTATAATATAAATATATGTTAAACAAATGTTATTATGGAATATTAAAAGTATTTTAAATACTAATAAAGAAAAAATAATAATAATAATTTCTTTTCAGCTCTTTAACAACGTATGTAAGAGATAAAAGTGAAAAATGAAAAAAAAAATTACTCATTAATTGTGAAATTTATTTAAGAATAAAGAGAAGATTATTTACAAAAAATTAATTTATTTAAAATTACCAATTACACCAAATTTAACTAACAAAAACAGTAGTTTTTACAGTAAGTGCGTTCCTTTACTTTTTGGGTAAAGTTCGGTAAAATGAGAGTAAGTAAAAAATCCTCTCACAAAATGACAAAATTACCCAAAAGTAAAGGAACGCACAAAACCACTTTTCGAGCCCAAAAATGTATTTCAAAGAAAAATGTAAAAATGCGTATAATTTTAGTTTGAAAAATTGAATAAACACACATATTTATTTGAATTTAAAAGTTCTTATTGATTTTGTTCAATTAATTATTATAAATAAACACATTTCTTTTGCGTATTGGTTTGTTTAATTTAATTTTTCAATTGTTGTTTTTGGTTATCATTGCATCAGCTGTTAGTTTTACAATTTACCAAAGTTACCCGAAGAAAAAGTTTGGATAACTTTGGTAAAAAGAGAAACACAAACACACTCTCTTGAATGCTCTCATTTACCCAATTTTCGAGTACGGGAACGCTTTTTGGGTAAGTTTGGGATCCCGCGGTAACGTAAAGGAACGGACCTAGTTTTATAATAATTTTTATATCTGCTGTTTTAACCACATTTGTAGTTATTTGAACAGTTTTACAATAATTTTCACGACTGTTATTTTAACTGCATTTGAAGTTATTTTTACTAGATTTCTCAGTTGATTTTTAACAGTTAAAAATAACTTCATATTGCGGTTAACTTAAATGCAAATGTAGTCTACAACTTTTTAGCTGCAAATACATTTATTTAACTGTCATTTCTCAAATTGACAACATGATAAATGTTTTCAATAATGTAGTAAAAATGGAAATAGATGAAAGTGTGCCCAAACGTAGAATTGCACCAACCTCTAAACCCTTACCAAACAACATAAAAATTATGATACAATTAAGGAACGTATTTAAAAGGAACTGGAAGCGTTACAGAGATGTTAATGATCGTCGAGCTATGACACGTTTAAATAAAAATATTACGAATGAAATAAACCACTTCAGAAACCAAACTTGAAATAACATGTTGTCCAATTTGGACAAAGCATCTTCCCCTTTTTGGAAAGTTTCAAAAATGTTAAAGAAGAAATCTAGCAATATTCCAATTTTAAAACACAACAATGTAGTATGTTTCACCCGGCAAGAAAAGACTGAAATTTTGGCTCACAACTTTAATTTGAACCACTGTATTTCATCAAATTTAAGTGATACTACTACGATTACTGAGGTTAATGGTGTTGCAAACCTTATTCGTAATATTAACCCAATCCCACAAAACTGTTACTTCACTACTACTGAAAAAGTTGGTGTAATTATAAAAAAATTGAAAAACAAAAAAAACTCCAGGTTTAGACGGTATTAATAATAAATGTCTAAAAAATTTACCTAATAAAGGTATAAACTATCTAACGAACATCTTTAATGCTTGCCTTAAATTATGCTACTTTCCCAGTGATTGGAAAATCTCAAAAACCATACCAATACTCAAGCCAAATAAACCTCCTGATTCTCCACTTTCTTATAGACCAATAAGTATGCTCTCTTCTATAAGTAAAATCTTGGAAAAAATTATTAAGGAAAAGCTTATTAATTTTATCGATGCAAACTATATACTTCCATCGCAACAATTCTACTAAAAATCAGAAAATTAGTTAAAAATAATTTTCAAAACGGCAAATCAACTGGAATGATATTGCTAGACATAAAAGCTGCGTTTGACTCCGTTTGGCATAATGGACTTATTTTTAAATTGAAAAAATTCAACTTTCCAATTAAACTCATAAAAATTATTCAAAACTTTCTTCAAAATAGATCGTTCAGCGTTTACTTGGGTAAAACCTGTTCACAACAAGTTAATATCATTGCAGGATGTCCACAAGGTTCTTGCCTGTCGCCAATTCTTTACAACATCTTTACTGCTGACATTCCAACATTTTCCAATTGCATTACGTCTATATTTGCAGATGATACATCAATTCTTAGTTCTGATGTTTATTCAGCTGATATTATTACAAACTTGCAGTCTGCTCTTACTGGGTTGAGTAATTATTTTGATAAATGGAAGATTTTGGTTAACCCTGAAAAAACGCAGGCTATTTATTTTACAAGAAAACGTAAGTCTTGTTTTATACCCCAGAGTTTACCTCGTTTCATGAACCATGATATTCCATGGGAAAACAACGTCAAATACTTGGGCGTAATGCTTGATACAAAGCTTAATTTTAATAATCATATTGCCTATGTAGTGGACAAAATTAACAAAATTATTAGAATAATGTACCCAATTATAAACAGAAAGTCGGAAATGAACATAGACAATAAAAAACTCATCATCAAATCTATATTCCACCCCATAATGTTTTACTGTGCTCCAGTTTGGTACACGTCTGCAAAATGTCATATAAAAAAACTCCAAGTAGCTCAAAATAAGCTACTTAAAATGATATTTAAACTACCATGGCACTATTCCACCCGACGCCTACATAGTCTCGCTGGCTTGGAACTCGTTCTGGATAAAATCGAAAGATTGACTCTAAATTTTAATGGAAGATGCCAACTCTCACAACATGTACATATCAATGAACTCATCTCATCATAATTTTATCTACTTTATTTTTTTTTCTCATTTTTATCTTATACCTCTGCTTCATAAAGGTGTGTTTGGGTACTTTTCCAGTAAAGGCTCAATTAGACGTGCCATAACCATAACCATATAAAACAGCTGTTCAAACCAATCTTATGGGCTACAATGTATTCGATTATAGGTGACATGCCATAACGCCATAACCATAACCGTAGATACCAATTGAATTTTGGTTGTCTGCTATGGCGTTGTGGCACGTCTAATTGAACCTTAAAGTCCAGTAAAAATTACTCAGTAACAAATTTACAGAGAGTAAGGCAAAATTTACTCTCAAAAAGAAAAATATCTAAAAAGTACGCAAACAGAAAAATTGTAAGAATTAGTAAAATACTGCTGCCAACTTCTTCCGTAAAAATATCTCTAAATCAAACTAAAAAATCACTAGAAAATATCTAAGTTATAAAAAAAATTAAATAGCGATAAATCCCTAAATTGCACGAACTTTTTAGGTTCTGTTGAAAAATTTCACAAAAATAGCTATATTTTTCAAACTTCTTAAAACTTTCTTAAAAAATTATTGATACATCGCCAAATTTTTCGAACTTTTTTGTTTTCCATAAAAATTTACCGATTAATCGCTGAATAATAATGATTCAAAAATTCTGTCAAGGAAATAAATGTAAAAAAATGCTAAGAAAATGTGAAGACTGTCTTGAAAAGAAAAATCGCTAGTTTTCCCGCTAATAGCTAAATTATATTTTATCCCCCTAAACGAGTTGAAGTATCGCTAGATTTGCCGAGAAAATAGCTAAATTGGCAACAGTTATTAAAATAGCTGATTGCTAGAGTTGGGCTTAATCGTTCTTTTTGGTGACTCGGTCATATCGTTCAATACAATTCATTGAACTAGTTCGTTCAAATCGTTCAATCGTTCTTTTTTGTTATCGTTCTTTTTTGTCATGAGCTGTGTCTGAACAGTGATTCGTGAACGGTGTCGTTCATTCGACAATTTATTGGCGCACTACATGTTACATGTTTATATTAATTTTATTGTGCATAGACTAATAGTGTCAGAAAATTACAATTTTATTAAAAATTTGAAATTATTAAGAAAAATATTTAATTCTGTAATAAAATTAATAAGAAAAGTATACAAACTTTTTATGACTACAAAAAAGAACGAAATGAACGATGAACGAAAAGAACGAATAATGATGAACGATGTCATACGTTCAATGAACTGAACCGTTCAAATGAACTAGTTCGTTCATGAACGACACAACTCTACTGATTGCGAAATAAACCTTTTCAAATTATTGGATTAATAAATAAAACCTAATAAAATGATCACTTACTTACTCCTTCCATCGTAAATAAGCTTATATTTAAATATTTTTTATTTTTACAAAAAATTATTTCAAAATTATTTAGACAAATGTTTTGTTTCTTCAATCATATGTTTTAAATCATATGTTTTTTTTCTTACAAATTCTTACTAGCAAAAATTCATCCAGTAAAACTTGTAAGTTCTCTGGTATTGAACTGTCACTTTACCCTCTATTTATACCCTACACCACTATGTGGTCAGGGTATTATAAGTTTGTGTTGATGTTTGTAACACCAAAAAATATTGGTCGTAGACCCACCTTATAGTATACCGATCGGTTCAGAATTTTTTTTTTATTTCAATTTAACGATGTCCGTCTGTCCGTCCGTCCGTCTGTCTGTCTGTCCATGCAATCTTGTGCGCACTCTACAGGTCGCAACTATTAAGATATTTTGATGAAATTTGGTACGCAGACCTATGTTGGCCCAAGGACGAACAAGTTTGATTTTGGTGAACATCGGTCCATGTTTAGACCTAGTGCCCATATAAGGGTCCTACCAAAATTATATTGTTTATACGCTGCAAATTTGTACGAATTTGTACAAATTTTCGGGTATGCAAACACACTTAATAATGTACATAAATTTCATAAATTAAAAAAATATATTTATATATCTAAGTAGAAAAGGAACGAAGTTCCTAAACTCTTTGCTTCTAAGTCAAATGTAAATAATATAAATATTATAAGAAATAAATTGAATTGAATTAACTGTCATTTGCAGTTGATTTTACCTACATAATTCATTGAGTGTATAATTCGTTTTATGTGTTTGCATTATTTAATTAAATAAGAATTATTTTAATTACACATTAACCAACAAAGCTGTGAAAAACAACATTTGGCTATCTCATGCCCGTGACCTTTTTTGCCTATATCTCTTGAACCAGGTAGAATATTTTTATGAAACAAACACTAAATTTGTAAAATATTAGTATACGCGTTTAAAAAAAATAATGAAATTGGACCACTTAAACATTAGAAAAAGCCAAAATAAGCTAGTAGGTACAAACGTATCCCGGGTGTGTGTTTACGTAGGTGTCGACTTTGGATGCTCGTAGCTCCTAAACCACTGGTCCGATTTGGATCAAATATTCTTTAAAAGATTAGAAATTACTTATATTTTACAGAACTACAAAGTTGCAAAAGGATACATTTGTACCCGGGTGTGTGTTCTAGGGTTAAGAAATATTTAAGAAACGAATCGATATTAGTTCTGATTATAAAACAGGCTCTAAGGCTGCATGAACGCAGCTAAGATGTTTTCTTTAAGAAAAATTATAAGAATCACAGAGTTATTCAATAAGCATCTGAAGGTATTTGATACGAAAATGGAAAAGGATTTTTAATAGGGAAATATCGCAGAATATCTTTGGTCAGATAAATATCTTAGATTTAATAGTTTTTTAAAGAAATAATTAGTTAATATCTAACAAGGAAGTTACTTCAAACTAAACAATACTATTTTATGAAATTTCAATATGTTGTAGAGACAAAAACTCTGAGATAAACATCCCACAGTTTTTGGCCACCTCGGTAATGTAAGTGGTTAAAATATGGGGTTACAATGGGTTCGTCCGAGGTGGACGAAAAAATGAGACAGATCTAGCTCAGTAGTGGGATTTTCAAAACTAAAAAAGGCAAAAACAGAAATTCAAAAATGGAATTCCAAGAAATTTCTTTATTGTATGCGCACTTTTATCAAATTTGGAACCATTTCATTAAGCTTTATTTGTTCCAACATGTATAATGGATCTAAAATTGAATTCAAATCGCTATTTTGTATACAGGTAGCATCGGCGCCACTAAAATTTTTAGTACCACCATTTTTTTCTAATTCCAGTGTCATATTTTTACCTATACCCACTGTGAGTTTTTACCGCAATATTATTAAGTATGTTTAAATTTTAACAAAAGACTTACCAATTGTACCAATAAACTTTATATAGTTATTTATATTAAATACGACTACTATTATTCACCTTCATAGTTTATCCATACCACAAAACTAAAGTTCTTTTGTAAATTTAAAGTTCTAATTTTCGCAATATTAAAGAATATTTTTATCGAAAATGTTTAACAAGGAAACAAATATTTTCTTACAAATTTAATTAATTAAAATTTGAACAATAAAAAAGCTCGACTTTACAGAAAAAATTACGCGAAAAAACTAAACAATGTTACCGAATGTAAAAAACAGAACTCAAGAGTACTGCCATTTAAAAGTTTTGCCTACACCGAAAAAAATATTTGTGTATATTGGAAAAATCGCTCTAACCATTTTTATTTTCGTAAACATCCCAAGAAACATTTTTACGGATTATGCGGCACATACGGAATCATGAATCCGGCTTTTTCGGCACATTAGCGGTCCGTAATACACGTATCCGTCAAAGCTTGTACGTATACGGAACATTAACGGACCGTGTAATCGGATTTTCGAACATAATACGTTTTAACTCCGTTTCCGTACCGTAAAATACGGACTTAATGGATTTTAATTTGTGTTCAAAATAAAAACAATTAAATTCTTTTAAAAACTTTTTGTGGTGATAAATTGGTGGCGGTAGCTAGAATATATCCAACACAACACAATCAACAAATCATCAAGTCGCATACATATATTAGATGGTAAGATTAATAAAATTTAGTGCGTGTTTTACAATGGTTTGTGGTTTATGTAAGATCGTTTGTTTTTATAACAAAAGTTTTGTTCCACGTACGTTAACGCGGCTACGCAATTTTTCCCAAATTGTGTGTAAATTGTTATTGTTTCGAGTAAAACGCCATCGTAAATACAATCAATTAAACCATAACTAATTTATTTTTTCTTTTGCATGTAGATGATCGATTCTATTATGGGTGAATGTCGTGAATTGATGCGCTAGATAAAGAGGTAAACTGGGGTACTAAATATAGTGTAAATGTAAATAATATCGTTATACTGAATTTAGACTTAGCAAAAACCAGGTGGTTTTTGTACAAAACTAAATCACAAAAGCCAATTCATTTACACTGAATTTTTAGTTTTTCTTAGTCACATCACTTTTTTATTAAACACTTTTCTTTATGTTTTAAATTAATTAAGAAAAATTATTAACACATTTAAAAATGTATAACAACACACAATTTTAAACTAAAACTGAAATATTTAAAAAAAATTAAAAAACATATTTTTGACACTTGCTTTAATTCTGTATTCGTTGTAACAGGGTCTATCGAAAATTAGTTATAAAAGAAATCGGGTGTATCAAAAATACAAATTTAAGATATTTTTACTTGGTTTTTGGCAAAAACCAGGTAGAATCTGGTTTTCAGTTTGTATGAAAATTGTATGGAAAAACTAAATTAATTTTATAGTTTTCGGCTCAAAACCTAAAAATGACCAAAAACTACTAGTTTTTGCCCAGTCTAAATATACTATTACTAATAAATCTATTAAAAATAAAAAAAAAATTTACTCAAAATTAGTCAATTTAGATAGATATACAAGTCCGTTTTTGGTCCGGAGTCACTCCGGTTATACACGACATAACGGTCCGTAAATGGTCCGTCATTGACGGACTTTCAACGGACTTGTCCGTTTTTTACACGACGGAACGGTCCGTAAACGGTCCGTCAATGACGGACTTTCAACGGACTTGTCAGTTTTTTACACGACATAACGGTCCGTAAGCGGTCCGTCATTGACGGACTTTCGACGGATTCGAATCAGTTTCGATA
The DNA here is from genome assembly GCA_949987735.1 of Leucophora obtusa. Classification (NCBI taxonomy): domain Eukaryota; kingdom Metazoa; phylum Arthropoda; class Insecta; order Diptera; family Anthomyiidae; genus Leucophora; species Leucophora obtusa. The sequence goes on from OX465297.1 coordinate 228,137,030, forward strand.
TTCCTTAAAATCCGTTTTCTGGTCCGTATACGGACCCGGAAAACGGTACGTAAACGGAGTTGGATTCCGTTTATGACGGACCGAAAACGGTACGTAAACGAACCGATTTGTTTGTTGGGAAGATTAATAAAATTTAGTGCGTGTTCTACAATGGTTTGTGGTTTATGTAAGATCGTTTGTTTTTATAACAAAAGCTCTGTTCCACGTACATTAACGCGGCTACGCAATTTTTCCCAAATTGTGTGTAAATTGTTGTTGTTTCGAGTAAAACGCCATCGTAAATACAATCAATTAAACCATAACTAATTTATTTTTTCTTTTGCATGTAGATGATCGATTCTATTATGGGTGACTGTCGTGAATTGATGCGCTAGATAAAGAGGTAAACTGAGGTACTAAATATAGTGTAAATGTAAATAATATCGTTACTAATAAATCTATTAAAAATAAAAAAAACTTACTCAAAATTAGTCAATTTAGTTAGATATACAAGTCCGTTTTTGGTCCGGAGTCACTCCGGTTATACACGACATAATGGTCCGTAAATGGTCCGTCATTGACGGACTTTCAACGGACTTGTCCGTTTTTTACACGACGCAACGGTCCGTAAACGGTCCGTCAATGACGGACTTTCAACGGACTTGTCAGTTTTTTACACGACATAACGGTCCGTAAACGGTCCGTCATTGACGGACTTTCAACGGATTCGAATCAGTTTCGATGTTCCTTAAAATCCGTTTTCTGGTCCGTATACGGACCCGGAAAACGGTACGTAAACGGAGTTGGATTCCGTTTATTATGGACCGAAAACGGTACGTAAACGGAACGATTTGTTTGTTGGGTAGAAATTGGGCGATAGTTTTCAATCTTATTTGTTCCTATACATTTGGGTATAGGTATAATTTTGTGTGTTTTCAATACATTTGGATATTTGCCATCTACAATAATTTTATTAAATATTCTTATTATTTCTGAAATAGTTGTTTTACGTACCAATAGCATCTTGGGTATAATATTGTCGAAACCACAACTCTTATTTGTATCTAGATTTTCTAAAATATTACTGATTTTTAATTGCTCTACTAGTTTTAGAATAAAAGAATTAATTAAGTTTTCATTTATAAAAAGTTATTAAAAAATAAATTGTTTTATTTTCAACAATAAAAACAAACGGAATGGAACGCTAGGAATCCACAAATTGTAATCCTAAATTTAATTATTTTTTAATTTAAAATAAGAATTTTTGTATTTAAAAAATAATAATTATATGTTAAAATTAATTTTAAAAATATTTAGAATAAGTAAGATCATACTTTTTTGTAAATTAAAAGTGTTTTCATTCATTTTAATAATGTTTCTACTTGAATTTAACATTTTTTTTTTTCTTAGTGTAGGTCCCTTTTCTCGGAGAAGGTCACATATTAGAATTAATTAAACTTACCATCTAATGAATGTATCTTACTTGAAGTTTTTTGTTTCTTTATGTAGGACGGATTCACGCTTTTGCGACTTATTTTACGTCCCAGTAATATTTTTTTGCAACTGAATCACTTTTATTTTAAAAACAAGCTAACACCAGTCAAGTCCGTATTTAACCGTACGGAAACGGAGCTAAAGCGGATTGTGTTCGAAAATCCGTTTATACGATCCGTTAATGTTATGTATACGTGCAAGATTTGACGGTTACGTACATTACGGACCGTTAATGTGCCGTAAAAGCCGGATTCATGATTCCGTACCTGCCGGAGAGTCCGTAAAAATGTTTCTTGGGTATGATATTAAAAATAACTGATTTAAACAACTGTTGCGAAACTACAGTACTTTTCGTTAGTTCTTAAAAGTTGTTTTGCCTTTTACTATAGAAAAACAACTGTAATTACTATTAAAAACAACAACTACTGATTACTACACAGACAACTGTAATAACAGCAACCTCACCATTAAACATGTTCTTGACGAGTGTCCCTCTTTTTCCAACCTAAGAATCATGCACCTCAACAATATACCAGCCTTCAACCACCTTCCCGATCCATCCTTCACTAATATCAAAAATATTTACTATTTTATAAAACAAACTAAACTAAGAATCCAAAATCGTAATATAATAATCATTCATCACTCAGTATACACATAATTTTACATATATTTATTTTAATAATGAGCCGATAGTCTTGGCAGCTAGCGCTCATAAATCTTTCTTTAGTCTTAGAATTAATTCATAAAATAAACCAATAAATAAATAATAATAAATTTTAACCCCTCAATTCGTAAATGCTTTGTAAAGTTATAGCAGATTTACAAAACGTCATTTTCATACAAAATTTGTTCAATAAACCTCCTATAATTTTACAAAGCGTTTATGAATTTAGGGGTATATAAGCTGTGTTTGTGCGGCAAGTTATCAACGTTGGCTTATGTCATTCCCATATAAAATTGACATTAGCCAACGTTTAGTGTTAACTCTTAAAGTTACTAATGTCTAATTTGTATGGGAATGACATAAGCCAACATTGATAGCCTACCACACAAACAAAACCATAGTTTAAAGCGGAGAATACACGAAGGACCATTGATTTGGGAACAAAAATATTAAAAAATTTTGATAACAGGAATTGCACGATTGTCAACACGACAAATTAACATACACAAATGAACATTCGTAAAAAACGGGCATTTTTTCCACTGTATACTGAACGGCAGAAAACAGCTTTGAGTTCAGTGAACGTAATTTTTTGTTTTTCAATTCAATGCACGTAATTTTTTGTTTTTCAATTCAGTTAATGTATTTTTTTTTTATTTCACTGAACGCAATTTTTTTTCAATTCACTGAACTAAAAATGAAATTGAATGAATTCAATGGTGAATTAATTCAGGAAGGAATTAATTCACTTTTTATATGTTCGATTTATAAAACTGAATGCGTTCACCAGTGAATTCATTCATTTGATTTAATAAAAAGAACTATAGCAATTGAATTAATTCGTAACAAAAGAAATCGAACGACAACAAATATAAATTAATTCCATTCATTAGCTGTGTTTGTGCGGCATTCATATCAATGATATCTCGAACAATTTTGACAGTAGAAAGCCGGAATACGTTGAAAAACCGTCAAAATCGTTTTTGATAACACTGACAGAGAGCCACACAAATACAGCTATTATATTGTCTTTCGTGAATTAGTTCATTGAATTTTTAATTCTGAATTAAAGAATTAATTCTTAAAAACTCTGGGTGCATGTACAGCTTTTGATCGTGTAATGCATTGTGTGATGGAAATTGCAAAAACAAATACACGGAACCATCAATCCAAGCTGTACAGCAGGGGTCACCAACTGGCGGACCGCGGTCCGGATCCGGACAGTAGACCTATTTTATGCGGACCTTGTGTTAACAATACAAAATATTTTACATGATGTAACAACAAATTCATGAGAAATATTTTCGTCTTGACATCAGCCTTTGGTGATGATCCCTTAACTAACAAGTAATTATCACTGAACCCATAAGCGACCGAAAGCCTCAAATTATTAAATCATTCAAAAATACCAACAACCTTTGGTGATGATCCGTTAACTAACTAGTAATAGGCAAACCTATGCAAAAAAAAAATATAATTACTTGTTAGTTAACGGATCATCACCAAAGGTTGTTGGTATTTTTGAATGATTTAATGATTTGAGGCTTTCGGTCGCTTATGGGTTCAGTGTTTTGTTTTTAATTGAGTGACGGACGCCAACACGAAGTGCTCCGTTAACTAACAAGTAATAGGAAAACGAGCTTGACGTCGGCCAATACAAGACGTTCATTGAGGATCTAAAATCGGAATTTGAAAACAGATTCGCAGATTTTTAGAAAATTGGGAATGTCGTCGATATCCTCAGTAACATTTACTCTCTGAATCCTGGGGATGAATGGAGTAATGAAGCTGCAAATATTTTCGGGAGTAATAAAGCTTCTCTCCAGATGGAAATGATCGATTTCCAAGAAAATACAGTTTCAAAATACTAAAAACAGGAAGTTTCTTGTTAAGAGTTTTGGATAAAATTTGTTTGTGCTAATAAATACCCAGAATTAAAAAAATTAGCCTTAAAACTTCTCACTTTGTTTGGGTCAACATATGTTTGTGAAGCAGCATTTTCTAAAATGAACTTCATTAAAAATAAATTCCGGAACTGACTTGCCGATGAACATCTCCAAGATTTAATGAGAATAGCCTGCACAAGCTTTACTTCAAACTTCTGACGGATAGTCCAAGACAAAAAATGTAATTTTTCTCATTGATATTGAAAAACCCTTAGTACTTCTTTTTATTCAAAGCATTTGTTTATTATTTAATAAAATAATGCACCGTCACCCATTCGTTTTATTTGTTCATTGATACAGTATCTAAACATATTATTTAAAAGTTCAGTTTATTACCTTCCGGACCGCGACGGTCGTGATTTAAAAAAAAACGGATCCCAAATGAAAGTAGTTGGTGACCGCTGCTGTACAGCATGCTTGATCGTCTATAAACCGTAACTAGCCACACATTTCGGTGGCGGCTCGACTCCCAAAAAAAGTCGACTGCGGCGCCGCATCGACTTTGCGTCACTCTACATGTATCTCTGGACAGGGGTATAATATTCACGTGTATTTTGACGGCCGAGTTTTTATTAAAATTTTAAGTTGGATAAAAAGTTAAAAATTGTTTAAAAAAACATTTTAATCAGAAAGAACAATATGTCCTCATCATTCTTCTTGAAGAAAGAACTAAAAAACAATAAAAAAAGAAAGGTAAATAAATCAAACATAACTTTGAACCTCATTATTTTTCTTTTGTATTTCTAGTTCCGAAGTGACCAATCTTTAGGCGCTAAAGGAAAAAACAGAGGTAAATCTAATGATCTCTCAGCAATAATAAAGCCACAAAAAAATGATGAAGAAATCATCAGCGACGATGAATATGAGAGTGGTGTGGACGGTGATGGTGCGCAAAATTTAGTATTCTCTTCAGACGAGGCTGAAGAGGAGACGGCACAAGATAAAAGACTGCGTTTGGCAAAGCAATATTTAGAAGAAATTGAAAAACAAGAAGCAGATAGAACTGAAGAACGCGAACTACACGATCATGTTTCCCATCGTCTGCAAAAAGAATATTTAGATAGTGTAGGAAAATTGCGCAGAAATATAGCTTCATCCATAGAGGGATACGACTCAGAGAATATAGTAAAATTAAAGCATAAAAAACAGCATCTGTCATTGTGTTCATTGGCGCTATCATCAAATGGTAAATATTTATATACCGGTGCAAAGACACAATATGTTTTGAAGTGGAATTTGAAAACTTGCCGCATCGAAGGATCATTTGATGTTCAAGTATGCAACGAAGACGTCAACACAGAAATCAAAAGAAGATCCCACGTAGTTGCTATGTGTTTATCAATAGATTTTCGGTACTTAGCTTTGGCCGAAGGCGGAAATACTATACAAATTTGGTGTCCCCAGGAGCTGAAACATTTAAAAACGTTTCATGGCCATCGTGATGTCGTCACTGCATTGGTGTTTCGCAAAGATACACATGAACTTTTTTCTGCATCTCGTGACAGATCGGTGAAAATATGGTCATTAGATGAAATGGCCTATGTGGAGAGTTTGTAAGTATGTCGCTGTAATGTAAGTGAGAATTAAGTGTGTGCAAATCGTTACTTTTTATTTTGTAGATTTGGTCACCAAGCCCCCATATCCGGTATTGATGCTTTATCCCGCGAACGTGCTATCACTTCAGGTGGACCTGACTGTACTTTGAGAATTTGGAAGATAACAGAAGAATCTCAGTTGATTTTCAATGGCCACCGTGATAGCGTCGAAAATGCAAAATTCATAAATGATGAGAACTTTATTTCCTCTGGAGTTGATGGGTAGGTCCGACAAACAAAAATTTGTATACATGTTGTGTAACAACCAAAAAAGTTGTTTGGGATAATTCCATTTTTCATACTTTTCTGTATGGAGACATGTCTGAAATTTAAAATTACTTTTACATAACAGGAATGTACTCTCAAAAAGAAAGTTTGAAACCCATTTTGCCTATGTTAACCCTTTGACGACCATAGGCAAGTATGCTTGCCCAAAGTTTTTTCGCATTTATAATTGCCCAGACAAAAGATAGAGTAAATATTTCCAAAAGTGATTTGTAAAGGAGAAATGGGGGAACAAAAATGTAGTAGACAGCAAATCCCTACCTAGTCCCGCTTTCCCCTTGCGAGCCCTCGAAGTTGGTTATTTAGAATTCTTCATTTAAGGGGTAAAAAGCACAAAATTTGACAAGCGAAATGAAGGGCAAGCAAGGGTTCTATGAGGTAAATTTTTTGTAACATATCCATAATTTAGTTCTAGAGAACGAAAATAAAATAATAATAAAAATCGGTTCGTCCGGAACGGCAGGGTCGTCAAATGGCAAATATTTTTGGCAAGCGAAATGAGGGTTAAGGAGGGGTTCTACGGAGCCAATGTTTATTGGCATAACTATTATTAGGTCAGAGATTATGAAAATCGCAAAATTTTCAAAATCGCTTCGGCAGAAAATGTATGGTCGTCAAAGGGTTAAGTGGTCAGAGGTTCCTTCCTTATAGACCTTCGGGAAAATTCATCCCAAACCCGAAGTAGGCCGAATATCGAAAAAAGCCGAAGCAACTCTTCACTTAAATATATATGGATTAATATATGTGAATTTCACAATATCCCTGTATACACCACCATACAAAACTACCTAAAATTTTGATGTTTTTTGTTATGCCACAAACAAATAAGCATGTTGAAGCATGTCTTATACGATGGTAAATAGGCCTCTGAAATACCTTTCGTCTGATACAAATTTTGTCTATAGCTACTTTAGAGTTAATATTGTATAAAATAATCCGAAAAATTGGGTTATTTTTACCCCATTTTTAACCCTTAAATATGAGATTGTGCAGCTAAAACAAAATACGTGTCCTTCAGATTTTTTTCCGCTACAACCTATACGAAGCTCATTAAGATCTGCTGGTCCGCGTTGGCAGTCTGTCCTTATCAGATACAATTATATATACTCTTTGAAGAAACTCGAGCAACCAGGTGAGGTAGTTGATAGCGTGATGGCACTTTGAGCGTCGCACTATGCTTCGTCCCATGGCCAAAACTCAAAAAAAAAAAAATTTTGTATCAAATTGTGATTAAAGAAGGATTTTTTTAAATATTAGAAACTCAAACAAATGTTAAAAAAATATTTGGTGTTATTGCTCTTGCCGCCAAGAGAGGGCGCTAAACTCGGAGAATTTTATGCAAAAACGACTTCACAGAAAAATGGGTTTTAATTGTTTCACGAAAATAATTCTCAAAAATACATTTTTTTAAAAACTTGTTCGAAGATTTGTTTTTTAATTACTTCAATATATTTGTAGTTAAATTAAAATATGGATTTTAGTATATGTTTACAAAACAATTATTTTTTGTTGCTCCGAAAAACACATTATTTTTTTGTAAGTTCATACTGTTATATAATAGATTATTAATAAAAATTAGTTACTATTTTTTATCACAAATTAAAAAAAATGGATTTTTTTAAATGCCTAAATTCATGATTTTTATTTCAAATTTCATGCATTTAAGAGTGTTTAGTATTCAAACCATGTGTACCTTCCATTCTAGGTATAGATTATGTTGAGCGGACTTTTGTAAAACACTACGAGGAACATTTTTGTGGAACATTCTAACCCTCTAACTCTTCAATTAAAGGGACAAAAAAGACCTGTAAGTTGAAGAGTTAGAGTGTTAAAATGTTCCACAAAAATGTTTTTCGTAGTGTTTTACATAAGTTCGCTGAACACTTCCTATACTTAAAATGGAAGATTCCCATGGTTTCTCCCTAAAATCTAGGTTTGTGGGACATTTGAGCACCAATTCTGAATAAGTACGAAATTATCCCTTAAACACATTTTAAGTTTTTACTTATTACTGGCACTTAAGCTAAATTTTCAATGCTGATGTCTTCAAAGACTTCTAGTAGAATTTCATGACAAATATTTTTCGGAATATTTTAACCCTCTAACTCTTCAACTTACGGGTAGTTTTTGTCCGTTTTAAAAAGAGGCCAAAAAAGTCTCTTTCATTGAAGAGTTAGACGGTTAAATTTTCCACAAAAATATTCCTCGTAGTGTTTTACATAAGTTCGCTGAACATACCCTATGCCTAAATGGTAGAAAAATATAATGTACGTTCCCGTACGTTACCGCGGGTACCCGCGGGAACCCAAAACAGCCCAAACAACAACAATTTACACGCAATTTTTAGTACGGGAACGCCTTTGGGCTAGTTTGTGTAACTTCGGGAAAGTACGGGAACAGACATATAATTTAAAAGCTCAATCGGCGATTAAGATTCTGCAAACAAATATAATGATGCATTTTTCCTTTTTGCAAAATATTTTCGCGATTTCTTTTTTGCAAACTAAGAACCAAACTATGGTGTGGAAATTGGTATTATATTCCCAAGATTAAAGATTTTAAAAAACCATACCTTAAAAATTTCAAAATAATCGCGGAAAAGGGCGAAAAAGGCTTTATGGTACAAAAAATGAATTAAAAAAAATTAATCAGCGATTTACATTCTGCGAACAAATATATTGGTCCAAAAATTTAGCTTTTTGCAAATTTTATTTTTCGCGATTTTTTCTTTTTTGCAACTAACCACCAAACTTTATTTTATAAATTTAAAAAAACCGCACTCGAAAATTTGCAAAATAAAGCGGAACGCGAAAAAAGTCTATGTTACAAAAATTGTATTAAAAATCTTAGCGATTTACATTCTGTAAAGAAATATATTAATGCAAAAAATTTCCTTTTTGTAATTTTTTTTTACAATTATAAATAATGGCGGATTGGATTTATACTACAGAAAATGAATTAAGAAACTTAATCAGCGATTAACATTTTGCAAACGAATATAATAATGCAAACTTTTTCGTTTTTGGAAAAAAAATTTTTCCCAATTTTTTTCCAAACTAACCATTAATTTTTGGAATAAGATATGGATATAATAGTTCTTGGATTATTAATTTCAAAAAAACGAGACTGTTCCATCCCTGATTAACAATTCTGTGTTCGTTGATGTTTGGAGGCACATACTATTGTTTTCCACAAAAAGTATAGAGAGATTTACATGGTCATTTGTTCCTAATAATTAGTGTTTCCAATTATTCGACATAGGCGGTTAACCGGTTAATGCATTATTCGAAAAATCACTAAAATGGATTAACCGGTTGTTGTTGTTGTTGTAACGGCTTTAAAAATAGAATTTTTAGTTAATAATTCTCATTTAAAACCGGAGTGGCAATCCTTGCTCGGATAAATTCGAAAATTGGAATACATCCGAAACGTTCCAGCACATAGTCCGATTGCCGCGGGAACCGGGTTATACCGCCCATACTCTGTCGCCAGAGCCTCGTCAGCGTTAACAGGGGACACCATGTCCAAGGTGGACTGTGTGGTGTGGTTGGAAATAATTTCCCTTGACCGGTTATTCGAGAAAATTGGCGGTTAATCGATTAATCGTTTAATGCTAAATGAATGAATAACTTTTTATTAATTAAAACTCAAAAAGCTGACTCTTTTCATTAAATATTAACGTCATATATGAATGCGATGTATTTAATAAAAAAGTTTTCATATTCGAAGGTTGAAAAGTTAGGGATCTGAGATTTTTTTAAAAAAAGGTCTGTAAAAATGTTGCTAAATCTACTAAAATTTCGTTGAAGATGGCAGAAAGAACTGCTGAAACTAACAAAATATTAGTAAGTTAACAGCAAACCTAAAACTGTTACATATCGATTACTTAACGTAGATTTTTATTTAGAAAAAAATTTAAAAATCTGAAAAGCTTAGATATAAAATTTCTTTGAATGTGATTTTTAATCAATACTGACACTATAAAATTTAATATTGCATTTAACTTTTTCAGACCCAACTAGCTTTCAAAAATGTATTAATTTTATAACTTTAAGGTAAAATGGTACTAAAACTATTAAAATTTCCTGGTGTCAATTCATATTTTCTGAAATATAATTTAGCTAAAAGTATAACTGAAATTTTTTTATCTAAATAAACTTATTAGTATTGAAAATATTTGTAATTTTAAGAGAAAACATCACATCTCACAATCGTGTATGCTGGGTCTGAAGGGTTAAAAAAATGCTATACCTAAAGTTTTTTAAATTTTAATAAGATTCTTCCTACAGCTACAATTTTCATTAAAGGCATCGATAAAAAAATTTGAGTTCTCTTTGAGATTAATTTCAGTTAATTGAGAATACCAATTTACTTTGTTTCTCAGTATCTTTTTTGTTACTAAAGGCCATTAACAGTAAAAAAAATAACCTAAAGTTTGAGCGTACTTATTCTGAGAGAATTTTATCGCAAACAAAATTTTCAATAAGCTAATGAAGTTTTCTTCAAAAAGTAAAAGCCAAATTTATGAAATTTTATGAAAAAGCTGCACAATTTTTATGAATCTCTTTCTAAAAAAAACTTTTTTGGGTGTATGACATTTTTAATAAATAATATGAAATTCAATTAAAAGTTTCAATAGACGAATTCCAGCGAAACTTAATTGAATCAGTGTATAAATTCATCAATAGCATATAGACAATTCACTGAGTGTGCAGTTACAGAAGTCAAATTCTATATAAATTCAATGTTGCTCTAGTGGAAAATGTTATAGAATTGATGTGGTTTTGAACCGATGTGTATGTACATTTTCTTAGGAAAAATAAGAAAAGTTAAAGTTCTTACAGAATTAACATGTTAATTGTGTAACAGTTTTAAAACAAATGCAGCCTTGTCTTAAAGGACATGGAGATATAATTTATATTAGTTTAAATTTTTAAAAGAATTGAAACAGTAATGCAAAATTGTCTATTTTATTTCATAAAGCATCCTCCAGCCAGTCGTGTATTTCGTGTGTTTTGTGAAGTTTTAAAAAACACCTTAATTTTGGCCTTTTGCTATGTTCTTAAGGCTTTTTTACAAATAGAAACTTTGATACATATTTTTTTTTAAACATTTGCGCAAAATTTTATTAAAAATTGGGAGTCTGATAGTACAATGTCGACTTGTTTGCGGTTGCTCGAAAAAGGTATTTAAGGACCTATTTCACACGATTTTTAAAGAATTTGATGCTATTTTAGTTAGTATTTGTTTTTTCTAAGCTTTTCTGGTAATTTTGAAACCCAGATTAAGAAAATTGTGAAGTTTTGGGAAAAAAATTAAGGAAAAATTCCATATTAAAAATGTAACCGGTTAATCGACCAATTTTAACCGATTATTCGGGTCGAATAATTATTTGAGTTTTAAATTATTTGTTTCGACATTAACCGAAATAAAGGCGGTTAATCGAGAACTCGGTTAATCGATTAACCGAATTGGAAACACTACTAATAATGCATACTTTTTATATTTATCAAAACTACAAATCTACTAGTATTATGTCTGTTCCCGTACTTTACCGAAGTTACACAAACTAGCCCAAAGGCGTTCCCGAACTCAAAATTGCGTGTAAATTGTTGTTGTTTGGGTTGTTTTGGGTTCCCGCGGGTACTCGCGGTAATGTACGGGAACGCACATATTATATCTGCATTAGCGACGTATATAACGCAAATAATTTCAAAATAAGTATATATAGGAATAAGTTGCCATTTTTAAATAATATTCTAGAAGACAGATTGATTCAAAAAAATCTTATAAGCAAGTGAATTAGTTTTATTGCTATCCTGAACAATTATATTTTTGCAGATATAACCCTAAATTCATAAACGCTTTGTAAAATTATAGGAGGTTTATTGAACAAATTTTGTATGAAAATTACGTTTTGTAAACCTGTTATAACTTTACAAAGCATTTATGAATTGAGGGGATAGAGTATTGAATCTATGGTATCGATATATTGTGGTTATAACATCATCAACACACATCGTAAGATGATAGATATGTTTATATGGGTTTGTGTTGTATTAGTTTTTTTTTATTAAAAACGTTACAAAAATGTCTAGTAAAAAATAAAATTTATTTATTTTTTAGTTCGTTGTGTTTATGGACTGCTCTAAAGAAAAAACCGTTATACACGGAATCCAATACACATGGCCTACAAACAAATGGCGCTGCAAACTGGATAACAGCAATTGCTTGTGTTGTTAACACTGATTTAGTAGCTTCAGGTATAAATTGAGTAACTTCATTCTTGTGCTTTAACTTTATGCAATGAAATTGTTCTACTTTTTTTTACAGGTTCGTGCGACGGGTATATACGCCTTTGGCAATGTGCTGAGAATTATCGAAAATTAAAACCAATTTTAAAAATACCCGTAGAAGGCTTTATCAACAATTTAACTTTTAATTTAGATGGTACCAAACTTTATGCTGCTATTGGACAAGAACATCGTTGGGGTCGTTGGTGGCGGTTGCCACAAGCAAACAATCATGTTGTTGTTATAGATTTATTAAGATCTTCAGCAGGGCCTTCCACTAAAAGTAAATGAGAAATTTTCCCTCAGTTTTCCGTTTTTCTTTATAAACAAAATAAATAAAGTAAATTAAAGCTTAGAGTGCTTTAAATTAATTTTCCTTTTTAATTCATTAAGACAATAAATGTTAAATTTGAAATAAAATATATTTTATAATAAACTTCTAAAACACTAGTTATTATTCAAATATTACATGTAACAGCTGCTAACTAAGATTTGTAACGGAAATCCTTTTCCAATATTTTGAAAGATTCATTGAAAACGAAAAATTGTAAAAAAATTAAATAACAATTTTGTAGTAAATAGATATTGCACTTTATTTAGATAAGAAAAATAGTTATAGCCACTAAGTCATTCAAATTTTAAAACGTTTCATCACCGACAACATCTGCTATAGTCGCTACCAAACGCCTGGAATGTTCAACGGCACACGTCGCTGTGACTAAACCCAAATGAACACAGAAGAGTTCATAACATTTTACTTTATTTGCTAGAGTTTTTGGAAAACAAATTTCTGTTAATAATTGATAATAATCTCCAGCCAGTAATCCGGGTTCAAAGTTGGGCTTAAATGAATTTGCCGAGTGTTGTGAAATATTAAAATGTTTTTGAAGGTCCACTGATTTGGAGGAACCGGTAGTTTGGTCTTCAAACCAAAGAAAGTAGGCATAATTAAATGTTTGGTCTTTCCACATGATTGACGAATGTCCCTTCTTCAAATGTTGGCGAGAAAATCCTAACATCTGCGACAGTTTTTCACACGATATTAGCGGATTTGATGATTTCAAATCGGGAGATATCATTAAGCCAGACGATCTGTTGATGTAAATAAAATGAATTAGACCGGGAAAATCTTCCAAGTAAGCTTCAATCGAAATATTCCTTTCGGCTTTGACGGAAAGAAATTCTGAAAATTCCAGAAGTTTCCCTTCCACAATAGAAGCCACTTCGGGAAGTTGTTGAAAATTGATGGCCGAAGAATCACAACAGGCCATGGTAAATAGTTGTTTGAGATCTTCTTGAAATGATGGTATATTTGATTCTATTCGCACAATCAAATCCCTTTCATAAGTTTTTAAAAATTCAGTGTACATTTTTTTCAGATTTTCCCATTTTGATGAAAATTTTTTAAGACAGGTTTCGAGTTCGTCGCCTTTAAGTTTAGCCTTTCTTAGAGAATCCAATGACTGCCTTACAAACGACTCTAAAGATTCGTAAGTTGGTTTTAAGGCTTCTGCATCGCCTTGCATTTGTATTGAAATGATTTTTTGCAACACAAAGAAAGTATCATACAAACTACTGGCTACTGGTAGACAAGCATACTCGACAATCTGTACCAAAACCACACCCTTATTTAATTTGTTCAAATGAGCTATACACGGAACACAACCGGAGTGAGGCTCCTGATTGAGTCCTTGAAGAAACACAGCGACTGTTTTATTCAAACTCTTAGAATCTTTCTGCAACGACCGTATTAATAATGCTAGAAACAACAGATCAGATGGGCTCAATGGCAATGCGACTTTTGTGGAATTAATGGCCACAAATTTAACTCCCACGAACAACAATGCATGGCATCTGCAGTGGCCTGCGTCGCGCAGACAATCCAAAGCTCGGTCTAGACTTCCCCTAACAGCTCTTCTCAATTCGGTATTAATCAGTAATCTCGGTAAGGCTTCAACTTGTAAAATCAAATCTGGATCCCATATCTCTTCCTCGTAACACTCCATACACTTGGTAAACAATTCCTCCTGCACATCACTTGCAAACAAATTGGGACCATACAAATGTTTGGCTAGTGCCATTTCTACGCCCATTTGCCGCTGTATGCATTCCAATACTTCCTGGGCTATTTTTACAAATTGATAGCCCAGGACATCGCCAAACACTAAATTTAAGTCTTGTTCGCATTGTATGGACGCATAACAGTTGTCAAATTGACAATGCATAATTTTTTGCGAATTTATAAGCGGACTGAATAATTGCAGCAACACATTGTTATCGACATTTCCTTGCTGAGCAGCCATGCAATCTTTAGCGAAGTTTTCTGGCAGCAAACCTTGTCCAATTGCCTTCTCATAGATGTGAACGCGTAGATTTGAATTCAATTTCTGGTAGACTACATCATTGGCATTATTGAAAACAATTAAACCGTTCATACTGTTACTAAATAAATAATCTTATATGTATACGGACCATAGAATACAGACAATTTTAACCAATTGGTTATCAAAGAGGGAAGAGAGAACCGCTGTAAAAATAAATATAAACAATCGGAGATAGAAATTTTTCTGGTCAGTGTTGCCACTTTATGAATAATTATTAAAAACGCGACTGTCTACACATTCGTTGGATAATTTTTGAAACCTAATTTACACTACAAACAAAAACTATTCGTTTTTAAAAACTTCGTTTTTTATTCAAAATTTGTATGGAATTTGACAGATAAATACAAGTAGTTTTCAAAAACTACTAGTTTTTTGTTAAGTGTAATAGTATATTTAGACTGGGCAAAAACTGGTAGTTTTTGGGAATTTTTAGGTTTTGAGCCGAAAACTATAAAATTAATTTAGTTTTTCCATACAATTTTCATACAAACTGAAAACCAGATTCTACCTGGTTTTTGCCAAAAACAAAGTAAAAACATCTGAAATTTGTATTTCTGATTCACCCGATTTCTTTTATAACTAATTTTCGATACATCCTGTTACAACGAATATAGAATTAAAGCAAGTGTCAAAAATATATTTTTTAATATTTTTTAAATATTTCAGTTTTATTTTAAAATTGTGTGTTGTTATACATTTTTAAATGTGTTAATAATTTTTTTAATTTAATTTAACCATAAAAACATAAAGAAAAGTGCTTAATAAAAAAGTGATGCGACAAAGAAAAACTAAAAATTCAGTGTAAATGAATGGGCTTTTGTAATTTAGTTTTGTACAAAAACCATCTGGTTTTTGCTCAGTCTAAATTCAGTATAATACTATATTTATACCTGATCAAAAACTAACTGGTTTTTGGCTCTTGTAGTTTTTAACTTGTCAAAAGGCATACAAAAAACAAACAAAAACTAGTTTTGTACAAAAACTAAGTGGTTTTTGCTCAAGTATAAATGTAGTATTATACTACATTTATACCAGAGCAAAAACTACCTGGTTTTTTGCTCTTGTAGTTTTTAAATGTAGTATAATACCTTATTCATACTGAACCCAAAACTAGTAGTTTTCAAATTTATTTTGTTTTCGATTGTCAAATCCCATACAAATTTCAGATCCGAAACTAAAAAAAACGAAAACTTTAGTTTTGGGTTCAGTATGAATGAGCCTTAAATGAAGTATTTTTGTAATTTTTTTACAGAAATTTAAGTAAATTCATTCCTAGATATTTTATGCTTATTAAGCGGCCAATACATTAAGGAACATTAAATAGGGAAGAACAATTTTTGTAAACACGAATTGCACGAATGACAACACGAACATTAACATACATAAATCAACATTCGTAAAAAATGGCAATGGCAATCAAACAATGTACACATTATAATGTTTTAAAAATTTTGAGTCCTTATGACCCCAAGTGAATACATGTATGACCACATTGTACAACTACACAGGTAGAATAGTTAGATAAAGTTGTCATTTGTGTCATAATTTTAATCCCTGCAATGTCAAAAGAAATACAAAAAGAAAAAATAAATATAAAATCCTTTTCAAAACATTTCTGTATTTGTATTCAAAAAATAAAATTTTAAAATATAAATATAAAAAATAAAAATAAGAAATTTTTAAAATTAATGAAACGAAAGCATTGATATAATAGGTTTGTTCCACGTAATTCTGGGTAAAGTAAAATGGTAAAATTTCTCACAACACCGGGAACGCACAAAACCACATTTAAAGCCCAAAAATTAACGTCAAAGTTATTCATATAAACAAAAGCTTTTTTTAAGAATAAAATATCGAAGGGAATAAAGAAAAAGTGTTAGAACGTGGTATTTGAAAAGCCCCGTTTAGATTATCACACAAGTGTGTTATACATGTCAGAAATGTGTTGTATAACGAAAATGTATAATAGTGTGAACACTGTTCGTTACACAGATGTCAAAATGGGTGCACACATTTCAAAAAGCGGTCACACTTTTTTGACAAGATTCATTTTTTGAAATATTTCATAAAGTTAAGCGGGCCATACATTTGCAATATTATGGTACAACTTTCCAAGTGGTGCAAGCATATTGACCGTGCATGTATTAAATTGAAGATTGAGCAATATTATGTAGTGAATCAAAACACTTTTGATTTTTATTGGATAACTTGAAATATTGCATAATCTATTGGCAACACTGTGAAATTTTAATTTTGCGCTGTTTGTGTGCATTTTGACGTTATGTTGAATTCATATATTACATAAAATACTGTTTCGATATTTTGTAACATATATGTTGCAATTTATTGTACGGTGTGTGGCAAAACGAGAAAAATACTGTGCCATTATATTGGACATAATATTGCAAATGTATGGGGGGCTCTACCACTTGTCTCAACACAAGTGTTGTGCTATTCACAAATAAATGTAAACAAAGATTAAAAACAAATAATGGTGAAAAAAGTAAGAATAGAAGAAAAAATAGCTGTTTTAATTTATTTGTTGTGTGTGTTGATAACAATCTGAACACTGAAAAGATTTTATTTTATACTTTTTTGACAATCAGACAATTTCAGCATACTTTTTGTTATACTTGTGTGAAGCTGTCCACACACTAGGGAACATTCTTAAAAAAGAGAGCATTTTTTTGTGAATGTGTGAGTGCGTTTGTGTGTTGAGATTGTGCAATTCGTGTTTACAAAATTTTTTGTTCCGTCAACCCCGTTCCCTAGTGTGTGGGCAGCTTTAAACGCAGATGTTAAGAAAACTATTTTACACAGATTAACACCAGATGTGAAACTAATGACAATTGTCAAAAAAGTATTCTCGAACCGTATGGTTTTGTTTCAGAGCAACAAGTCATCCCAAATTTTAGGCGGCGGCGGCGCACCTAAATCAGCTTCGGCGGCGGCGGCTTATACATATATAAATCGGCGGCGGCTGATTAAACGGCTCGAAACGTTATTTATTGACAATTTAAAACTCATATTCTAAAATGCAATGAAATATGGAAAATACACACAAAGCAACAACAAAATTTTTTAGAACAAAAATATTTCCAACCTAAACATGAAAAAACGATTACCAAACAAAGAAATTTTTTTTATCAAAAAAACTATTAAAAAGGAATTCTTTATAAAAAAAACTATTTTTAAAAAAAGACTAAAAAAAATGTCTAGAATATCATTAACTAATTGATGATTATCATGTATAAATAATTGTTTTTTAACTGTCGCAGGGTTGGGAGACTACTTTTTTTTTTTTTTTGCACGATCCAGCCAATGAAGACGCGATTTCGGAAGATGCCGATGTGGCCGAGATACCGAAGTATATTTTTGCTAGCTCAGTAACTCTGGGGAAAACCTTAGGTAAAGCATTAGAATTTCAAAGAATTAGTAAACAAATTCGACATGGCATTTATGTAATTTAGTTTTTTATATCTTTAACTTTTAGTTTTTTTCCACCAATCTAAGCTTTAAACCTCGTATGCAGTTGCGTCAAAATAAAAATTTTAACATCTTTGCGTCATTTTGCTTTTTTTAGAATAAAAACTGAATACCTAACGGCACTTTTTTCAATGAAAAAAATCGCAGTTGCGTTAAAAAGTACCTATTTTATATTAGTCAAATACAATTGCTTTAAATACTACCCACAAAAATTGTCTAGTAGAGTTGTAAAAGTATTGAGTATTCCGGTACTGAGTACTCAATACTGACTGTTTTTTTGAGTACTCAATACTAAAACGGTACTACTCAATACCTTTAAAGATGCAACTCTAAAAATAGTACTCTAAAAATACAGCTCTGAAAATACAACTCTATTTGTGAAGCAAAGAAATTTGTAGCGAATTTTTGGGAAAAATTATTTAATTAATTTATTTAAAATGTTTTAAATCAATTAAAATGTAAATAACAATAGTTATTTAACACGTGTATGTGAATTGTGATAATTTTTCCTAATAAATACGAATTCATAACATTTTTATTTTTAAATTAAAAAAACCGTTAAAAGTATTGAGTAGTATCGAGTACTCAATTGAAAAGTATTGAGTAGTATTGAGTACTCAAAAAATACCGAAATTTCACAACTCTATTGTCTAGGCGATTAACTAAAGTTTGTCGGCGCAATTTGCACACTTGGCGGCTTTTGTTTTAACCGGCTGTCATTTTAAGCCGATTCGGGCCGTCTAAAACGGCGGCGGCTCAAAATGAAAAAAAATTATCCGGCAGCGGCGCACCGCCGATTTTAAGCCGGTCGGCATGGTGCTCTGTTTTGTTTACATGGCAGTCAAGTCAAGCATTTTTTGTATATATCTGTCTCTTTTTAGATTATTGTGTTTTATCTTTTGTGTTTTTCTTAAATTTTTGCGTTTTGTTTTGCTCATTTTCTGACGACCATATTGCCCAAAACAGCTGATTCATATCTGGTATAATTTGTGAAAATTATTTTCATTGTTGTTGCTTTGTGTGTTATTTTAAAATTTTGCACATTTCATTGCATTTATAGGCACTAGGTACCTATATAATATGTCTGTTCCCGTACTTTACCGCGGTTACCCACACTAGACCAAAGGCGTTCCCGTACTCAAAATGGCGTGTAAATTGTTATTGTTTGGGCTGTTTTAGGATCCCGCGGTAACGTACGGGAACGCACATACTAGAACTATACTATAGTTGTTGCTTTGTGTGTAATTTTCGAATTTTATTACAGTTTACTGCATTTGTAGATACTAGGTTACATATGCTCAAAAATGAACGGTGAGCATGACGATTCTTTTGATTTAGCCTTGGCTACTATGGATTTGCCTACAGCCCCTAAAATTAAAAAAATAGCGTCAACTGTTGCTAAATTACCAGTTGAAAACAACAGCTCCTCAGCTGGAAATGCGATCACAACAGCATCCTTAATAACCAAACCTTCCGTATCTAATCCACGTTGTATTTTAGTCCATCCGAAACAAAGAGGAAATCCTATCCTAAAATCGATACAAAATGTGCCTTTAGAATTCCGCGATGATATTATACCAGATTATGTAGTAGGCAGAACCACTTGTGTGTTGTATTTGTCCTTGAAGTATCACAATTTAAATCCCGATTATATATGCCAACGATTAAAAGAATTAGGTAAACAATTTGAACTGAGGGTATTGTTGGTGCAGGTGGATACGCCAGAACCACACAATGCCTTAAAAAGTTTGACTAGAATCAGTTTACTGGCCGATTTGACTTTAATGCTGGCCTGGAATGCAGAAGAAGCTGGAAAAATTATAGAAACTTACAAGTTGTTTGAAAAACGAAGTCCAGACTTAATAATGGAGAGAGTGGAGTCGAATCCACATCAAAAGGTGAGTTGGAAAAATTCTAGGGAGTGATGGTCCAACTTGTAATGAAAAATTATATTTGTAGTTAATTTCGGCACTGACCAGCATAAAACCGGTTAATAAAACGGACTCAGTCACACTTTTACAAAATTTTGGCAATTTGGAGAATCTCATTAATGCTAGTGAAGATCGTTTGTCACAAGTCATTGGTCTAGGACCACGTAAAGCGAGGAAACTGTTTACAACATTACAAGAACCTTTTCTGGGAAAGTAAAAAATCATGTTTGCTTTAGTTTTCCCTTGTTTATTTTCTATTTACATATGTACCTATATAGTAAGTAGAATAAATGTACAATTAGACATAAATTGTAAACCGCCTTATTACTGATCACTGTATTTCCAAATTTTAATAGTTCCATCGTCACTACACGAAAGTAATTGATTCTGATGCACTGGATTCCATGAAACTTTATTGACATCCTCAAGGTGGGCCTTGTCCTGAGAAGTCGATAGAACAAATACTGGTTCGTTTTTTGTAGATGTCTCTGAATCTTCTTTGAAAACCCTTATGGAGTCATCTCCACAAGCCGTGGCAATAAGGCCTGTCAATTTACACCACGACACATCGTATATCGTACGAGAATGATCACCCGCTAATGTGCAAACACATTTCCATACTGTCTCGTTATCGGGTGTGGCAATGCTTTCTGGATTACCAGGTGGATACGCTCGCCATATTTTCATCGTACGATCATCGCTGACCGAAACCAAGCGGTCACCTTGTGCATCGAAGTCAATGGCCCATACAGTACTTGAGTGCCCGGCCAATGTGGCCGTGCAATCCCAGTCGTTGTCCAAGGCATTTTCCGCATAAATTTTGATTGTGTTATCATAAGAGCATGACGCCAAAACCTCTTTTGTCGGATGCCATATGACACGCTTCACATCTTGGGTGTGGGCATTTAAGACCGCTGCACACTCGAATTCATCATCACCCGTAACTTCCCAAATCCAAACAGATTTGTCTCTTGAACAAGTGGCCAGCAATGAACCAGAATTTGACCAACTTGCACTTTTCACTTCATTCTCATGACCTTCCAAAGTGGCGTTACACTCAAACTCTCCTGAAATTAAAATATTTTTCATATAGTGTTGCCCTTGCTTACGTTTGTATATCCACTTGCCTGACGTTTTGGACCATATAGCTGTTGTAGCATCGAAACTGGCTGATGCTAGATACTGTCCACACTTTGACCACGCTACTTCTCTAATAGTCCTTTTGTGGCCATCAGAAAGTATTGTTTTTGTTGACCAATTGTTGCCCGTCATTGACCAAATTCGTATGGTCTTATCTTCACCGCATGATGCAAATGCATTGCCTTTAGGATGCCACGATACGCACCAAATACGTCCTTTGTGGCCTTGTAAGATCTGCTCACATTCCAACTTCGCCATCATTATTTTCTATTTAATGTTTTTGTGTTCGTGGCAGGGATGGAAAATGAGTTTTTAGATTTTGTAACAACCAGACAGAAAAATGTACTTCTTCGACCCTCACGGTACCCAATATATTGTATATACACGCAAAAAATAAAAAGGGGCAAAATCATATAAAATAAGTGTATGAGTTACCTAGTTTTAGTATGTATTACAGCTCTACCCAAGTTTTTAGTATAACTTATATAACAGGGGTGGCAAGATTTTTTTCGTTGTGTGCCAAAAACACATTTTTTTGCAAAAATTTGTCGCGTGCCACCTTAAGTATATTTTCTTTCTAAAGGCACATCTACACGAGAAAATTGCTAGAGATATAGCAAAAAACACCTCTAAATAGCTTAAATCATTCACAATAGAGCTAATTAGA
This sequence comes from Leucophora obtusa, assembly GCA_949987735.1. Taxonomy (NCBI): domain Eukaryota; kingdom Metazoa; phylum Arthropoda; class Insecta; order Diptera; family Anthomyiidae; genus Leucophora; species Leucophora obtusa. The sequence continues at coordinate 228,158,897 of OX465297.1, forward strand.
GGTGTTTTTGCTATATCTCTAGCACATCTACACGGGATATAATCTCGTAGAGTTTGCGCTAAATTTGTCATCTCTAATATAGTTATACCCTACACCACTACGTGTTCAGGGTATTATAAGTTTGTGCTGATGTTTGTAACACCAAAAAATATTGGTCCTAGACCCACCTTATATTATACCGATCGGCTCAGAATTTTTTTTATTTCGATTTAACGATGTCCGTCTGTCCGTCCCCCGCCCCCCCCCCCCCGTCCGTCCGTCCGTATGTCTGTCTGTCCATGCATTCTTGTGCGCACTCTACAGGTCGCAAATATTAAGATATTTTGATGAAACTTGGAACACCGACTTATGTCGGCCCAAGGACGAAGCCTATTGATTTTGGTTAAAATCGGTCCATGTTTAGAACTAGCCCATATAAGGGCCCCCAAAATAATATTGTTTATACGCTGCAGATCGCAAATATTAAGATATTTTGATGAAATTTGGTACACAGACCTATGTTGGCCCAAGGACGACGCCTATTGATTTTGGTGAACATCGGTCCATGTTTAGACCTAGTGCCCATATAAGGGTCCCCCAAAATTATATTTTTTATACGCTGTAGGCCGCAAATATTAAGATATTTTGATGAAATTTGGTACACCGACCTATGTCAGCCCAAGGACGAAGCCTATTGATTTTGGTTAACACCGGTTCATGTATAGGCCTAGTGCCCATATAAGGGTCCCCCAAAATTATATTTTTTATACGCTGCAGGTCGCAAATATTAAGATATTTTGATGAAATTTGGTACAAAGACCTATGTTGGCCCAAGGACGAAGCCTATTAATTTTGTTGAACATCGGTCCATATTTAGACCTAGTGCCCATATAAGGGTCCCCCCAAAATTATATTGTTTATACGCTGTAGGTCGCAAATATTAAGATATTTTGATGAAATTTCGTACACCGACCTATATCAACCCAAGGACGAAGCCTATTGATTTTGGTTAACACCGGTCCATGTTTAGACCTAGTGCCCATATAAGGGTCCCCCAAAAATTGGCTCGGTTACAAACTGCGGGTCGCAAATATTATTAAGATTTTTTAATGAAATTTGATTCGCTGACTCACATTATAGAAAATTTTGACACAAGACCCATTTAAACCTATTCGAATTTCGGATCCAAACATTAGTTGGCTTTTAACCAGACTGGTGTAGGGTATTGTATAGTAGGCATGGCCGACTTTAACCTATTTACTCGTTTTCACTAATTTTTATCGTAAAAATATCATCTCTAGTTGTCAAGTATTTGTTTTTATTAAAATTAGGTGGCCTAATTTATTGATGATTGATAAAAATTGTAATGAATTTATTTTCATTACCATTTTTTTAATTAATGGTAATGATTCTAAAATTTAATTTCATTGATTAATGACAATGATTTTAAATTTCATTAATTTCATTGGATAAGGAATTTCCTGATGTTATGCAGAGTATGATAGATTTTACTGTAGGTTTATTAGGTAATTGGATGTGTTCCAATTATCTACATATTAATTCTGATAAATCTAAGGCATTGTTGTTTGGTAATAGTTGTATTAATAACTTTTCTATTAATTTAAATGGTAATGTTGTTGAATTTGTAGATAAAGTTAAATGTCTTGGTGTGGTTCTGGATACCAAGCTTAGTTTTGAGCACCATGTTAATAATGTTGTTTCTAAGGTAAATTTTACTTTGAGGAAATTATACAGCTTAGACGTTATGCTGCCATTTAATGTTAAGCTTACGATTGTCCATGCGTTAATTATGCCAATTTTTTTATATGGCTTGGAAGTCTATTCTGGGGCTTTGGGTTATGTAATGAAGAAGGTAAAGTTAGCTGTCAATCGTGTTATGAGATATTTATACTCTCTTAGATTGTGTCAGCATATTTCGTCTTATGTTTTAAAATTTTTAGGATGTTCATTTGATAACCTTGTTCAAATTAGAAATATTATGCACTTTTATAAAGTGTTTAAATTGCAAATGCCGTTGTTCTTGGTTGATATATTTGAATTTGGTAGATCTAATAGGAATAGACAATTAGTTATTCCAAAGCTTACACCGTTGTTAGGCCGATCTTTTTTTGTAAGGGTTGCTCGAAAATACAACAAATTGCCACCTGACTTAAAGACTTTTAATTTGTCTATTGATACGTTCAGGAAGAAACTTTTTGAAGAATTTTCACTTAATGCTTAATTTTTCAGGCATTGTTTTTTTAAATTAAAGCTTACATATACTATTTATTTTTTTTTTATATAGAATTTAGGGAATTTAGAAACTATTATCGCTAATTTTTTTAATTTTTTATTTAATTAATTTTAATTTTTTGCATTTAATAATTTTATTTTTACATTGTTATTTAATTATACATCTAATATTATATTTTATACCTTAACTTTTTTTATTTTAAGCAAATTTTATTGCTTGTTTTGTTACTTTTAGTAGAAATTTGTAACCGATTATGGCCTATAGGCTAGGTTATTGTAATAAATAAAGAAATTAAATTAAAATTAATTAAAAATTTCATTACCGTTTTGCTCTTACTCGCTTAGTTTTCGACATTATAGGCTATTTTATTAAATGAAAAAATTGTATTAAAAGTTAAAAGCGAGGGTCTATTTTTGGGTAGGAATAACGTGTTTAAGGTTTGGAGTAGTCGAAATTTTCGTCAATTTTGCGCTATCTCTGTTAATTTTCTAGATATGGGACATTTTAAAAAATCGGGAGGGAAAGAAATAGCGGCATCTTTAAAACATCGGAAATATTGGTGGCGCCATCTACTGGGTAATAACAGAAACATGAAAATATTATATTTTAACAATAAATTTTGTAAAATTTAACGAATGGGTTCTTAAAAATTAATTATAAACAATTTTGTAAATTAACACTCAAAATAAGTTAAAGTACTAGAGTTGTGTCGTTCATGAACGAACTAGTTCATTTGAACGGTTCAGTTCATTGAACGATAGACATCGTTCACCATTATTCGTTCTTTTCGTTCATTTCGTTCATCGTTCATTTCGTTCTTTTTTGTAGTCATAAAAAGTTTGTATACCTTTCTTATTAATTTTATTACAGAATTAAATGTTTTTCTTAATAATTTCAAATTTTTAATAAAATTGTAATTTTCTGACACTATTAGTCTATGCACAATAAAATTAATATAAACATGTAACATGTAGTGCGCCAATAAATTGTCGAATGAACGACGCCGTTCACGAATCACTGTTCAGACACAGCTCATGACAAAAAAGAACGATAACAAAAAAGAACGATTGAACGATTTGAACGAACTAGTTCAATGAATTTTATTGAACGATATGACAGAGTCACCAAAAAGAACGATTAAGCCCAACTCTATAAAGTACTGAGGATTTTCAGTATTTCATTTAACACAATGAGGATAACTAAAATCTTTTTTTAAATCAGTGTTTCAACTAAAAATTAGTCAAATCAATTTGAAACCCGTTTGCAGATTTTTTTACTGACGTATTATTTTAAATTTAGTGAATTGACTTTAACTACACTCAGATAAAAAAGTAAGTAAAAAATTTGTAAACAGTTTCCAATCGAACTTTACTATTTTTATACTGATTTTTAGTACAATTTTTTTTAGTTATCATTTTTGCTATTTTTTACTAATTCTCGCTGCTAATTTCAGCAAAACATTTTACTAATTGAGGGGAATGTTTTAGTTGATCTCTTATTTTGGTAAATGAATGTTCTTTTTAGTTTTTTTATTCTTTGTAATTTACTTGTAAAAATTGTAACATCTTTCTTTAATTTGAAAATAATTTAAACACAAAGTGATATTAATTTATGATCTAGAGTCAAACTAAAAAGAACATTCATTTACCATTTTACTAATTTTTTAAAACCGAGTGCTAAATTTAGCAAGAAAATATACTAATTAAAAAAAATTTTTTTTTGATTTTTTACAATTCTTGTTTAGTTTATATTTGTTACTATTAATATATTCTTAGTTTGGAAATAACATTCAGAAAATTTTATTGTATTTCCAATGCATAAAAAGGTAATAACTGGAGAACCGTTTGCAATTTTGACTCAAAATTTAAAGTACGATGAAGTAAATACGCTTGTTACAATCGAAAGAAAAAAAGTTTTTTTTAGATTTTACAGTTTTTTTATTTTGTAGTACAATTTTTTGCTAATTTCAGCAGACTGATTTTAAATTATAGTTTACAGCAATTTACTGAAATTAAGTAGCTGCAACTAATTATTTATACTAATTTCATTGTACTAAAATTATGATATTTAGTAGGTTTTTTAACTGATTTTAGCAAATCGATTTTGCATTGCATTTTACATAAATTTTACTAAAATTTAGTAGCGGCTACTAATTTTTTCTACTAATTTTTTTGTACTACAGATCAGCAGAAGTGTGTTGCTAAAATTAGCAAAAAAATACCGCTGTCCTCAAAACAGTTAAATTTCCCGTAATAACAGCAAAATTTTCAGTAGCCATTACAGACTTTTTTGGTTGAGTGTAAGTTTTACAATTTTCTCGTGAAATACATGTATTTTTTCGGATATTTTTCACTACACTTATAAATATATATTTTGCGAGGCTTGTATATATTTTACAAAGAAATGTGCATATTTTGCTAGAACAATGTTAAACTAACTTGAAAATTATGTAGTTGAATAATTACATAGCTCTTAGGTAATATTTTCAAAAACCGCCTGTAAACTTATTTATTCTTACTTAACTGATCGCTCGCAATTTGTTGACATTAAAGGTCGAATATCGGATACTCGAGGTATTAGCTGTGGTGTGCCGCAGGGGTCGGTGATTGGCCCACTTTTGTTTGTTCTGTATATGAATGATTTTATTGATACGGTTACGATTTCTAATGTATCCAAGGCATTTATTTTTGCTGATGATGTACAGTTACTTTTAAGCAGTGATAGACAATTTTTAGATGTTTTAGAAGCTGTTGCAAACTATTGTTTAAATAATATATCATCATGGATGTCTGAGAATAAATTTAGCATTAACTTAACAAAAACTAAGTGCATGGTTTTTGGTAATTGTCATGAGCATGATTTTAATGTTCATATTAATGGCTTTAGATAGCAGTTTGTCCACCAGCTGATGATCTTAGGGATTATGGTAGACAATAAACTTAATTTTAGCCGGCATATTGAAACTGTAACTGGGAGAGTAATTTACACTCTTAGACGATTATATAACTCAAATATATTTCTTCCTCTGCATATAAGGCGAAAAGTAGCTTTCTCCCTTCTTATGTCACTTATTTGTTACTGTTTAGAAGTGACAACGATCTCAACAGTTTTTGCAAAGTTGGAGAGAGCATTTAATATGATTGTCAGGTTCGTTTTTCATGTAAGACGTAGGGAGCATATAACGCCTTAGGGTGCGTACAGAGTGGCCGCTTGTTGCCGAGCCGAGCCGACTGACGCTTATTGCGAGAACTTGTTCATGCGAGCAACAAGTTTGGGTGTGCATAGTGGATGCGAGAATCAGCGCTGATATTTTATCTATTATTTGTGTTTTATGTATGTTTGTATGCATTTGGTTTTGTTGTTCATTCGTGTTTGTGAAAAAAAAAATTTTACTTATTAACGCATTTCTTCAATTATTCTTGAAATTTTTATTAAATTTTTTTTTTAAATTTTGTTTATAAGTTTTTTTTAATTTTTTTATATTGTTATAATTTTATTTAATTTTTATTATTTATTTGAATTTTTATTTTTTTGTTTAATTTTTATTTTATTAACATAACATAAACAATGTTTTCGGCGCTGAAAAACGCTTTGGATCTGTTTTCTCGTATTCAATCAGCTTTGCGCTCTGACCAGCTCGGCGCCCACTATGACCTGTTCGCGCTTATTTGTACTAATTTGTATAGTACCAGTTTTCTCGCATTGGTTCTCGCAATAAGCGTCAGTCGGCTCGGCTCGGCAACAAGCGGCCACTCTGTACGCACCCTTATGTAATTAATTTCTTAGGTTGCACTTTTAGGAAATGTGTAGATTTCCGATTGTTATTTTTCTTTTATAAAGTTATGTTTACATCCATACCGCCTAATTTACGCAATGAATTCAATTTTATTATGTCTACCCGGAATGTACAGATCGATATTCCGATTCATTCTACGACAATCTTTGAACGTACGTTTCTAATGAGAGTAGCTCGACTATGGAATGATTTACCGGCTTATCTAAAAGTTTTTAATTTTTCAATTAATATCTTCAAGAAGAATATGTTTGCACATATCTGTGAGACTTCATAGCACGAAAGTTTTGATTACTTGTATGTTACTTATTTTCGGCGGCACTTCTATGTTGAGCCTTATACTAGATTTGCACTTAACCAGGGATTGGTGCTTTTTGAAAGCTACTTGTATATGCGTGTCAAATTCCATATAAATTTTGAATCAAAAACTAATTGTATAGATATGATTTTATACAGTATAGATAGAATTTTTTACTTAACCAGGAAATGGTAGTTTTTGAAAACTATTTTTATTTACTTGTCAGACTCTATACAAATTTTTAATTGAAAAGTAAAGTTTTTAAAAAATGCTACTAATTTTTTGCTGTATTGTAAATTGGGCATTAGAACATTTTGATTGACTCTTTATTTTTTTATTTTTATTTATTTTTTACAATTTCAAACCAAGCCCATAGGGCCAAATGTGGCTCATATACAACTCACTAAAAAATACTACTAAATAAAGTATACATATATAATTAACAAGTAAAATTAATTAATTTACAAAAAATAAAAAAACATTTATGTATTTAAAAATAAAAATGATACAAATGTGTATAGAATTCTATCTCTTTATATTTACTTTTCCCTAATGATTCCCTGTAGATTATTGCGTTCAAATATATAAAATATAAATTATCAAATTCAACAATAAAACGTTAAATAATTATTAAATTAATTTAAAGACTGTTACAGTAGGCATATTCTTTTAGTTTGGCTTTAAATACATTGACCAAAAAGTTAAAACTTCTAAGTAATAAGGGTAAAGAATTCCAAATTCTAGCTACCCTATACTGAAATGATCGCTGAAGAATCGATGTGTTATGAACAGGATAATTTAATTGAGGGTTCCTTAAAGAACCTGAAAGTATAAAATATTCTAGTAAATATTCCGGACATTTGGCTCTGAAAACTTTATAAAAATATATTAACAACCGAAGATGTATAAAACTTTTAAAATTGCTTCCTAGAAAGTCTACTACATAATCAGATCAGAAACGTGGTCACGGTATTTAAGGTTGTAAATAAATCGAATAATTCGATTGAAAAGAAGGTTGTATCTACGCATTACACGACCCTTGACATCAGCAATGCGTGTGCAATACGCTTTTTAATATAAACAGGTAGATAAAGATTCAATGAATATAATCGGCGTAAAGTAAAGTTAATAGTAGAACACAACCGATTTATATGTTGATCAAAATTAAGCCGTGAATCAATTAAAACTCCCAGACATTTAATACATTCTACAAACTCAATTTTATCACCATTCACCATAATATCTAAATTGACGTCATACCTAGGAGATTTAAAAATCATTGCCTTAGTTTTCGCGGAATTAACACAAAGATTACAACTAGACATCCAATCTGAGATATCAGACATTATAAAATTTATCACATGTTCCAAAACATTTTGTAAACTGATGTTCACCAGTAAAAAGAAGCTGAATGTCATCTGCAAAAACAAAAATTTTACAAGAAAACCCTTGCGTAACTGTCATAAGATCATTCATATACAATAAAAACAACATAGGCCCAATCACTGATCCCTGCGGGACACCACTAGTCACAGTGGACCAATCAGAAACAGACTCCTTACAATGGACATATTGACGTCTTTCCGTCAGATAAGAATAAATTAGAGTACAAGCTGATCGAGAAAAATTAAAGAAATTACAAAGTTTACGAACTAAAACTGCATGACTGATGCGGTCAAAAGCTTTGGATAAATCGAGTGATAACAAAACGCCTATCTCATTTTTATCCAAAATTCTTCTAATCGAGTCTGTAAGACCTACTAGTAGGGATGAGGTATTATAACCCTGGCGAAATCCTGACTGATAAGGACTAATTAAGCAATTTTCATCCAAATATTGTACCATTTGTACCTTCATGACGTGTTCAACAATTTTGGACAATATAGGATACACATGATTTTATATTTGTTTGTTGTAGTTATAAGATAAAAATCAAGGTTGGTTACCGTTATCGTTATAATACCGTTATCGCTAAAATACCGTTTCAATTTGAATACCGTTACCGTTACCAATACCTCTAAAATTTTTTTCAAATACCGTTATCGTTACCGATACCGTTATTTTTAATGGTAGTTACCGGTATTTTACCGGTATTTATTAATTTATATAAAAATGCAAGTTTTTTGACTTTTTGTAATAATTTTCAATTTTTTTTTCTACAAAAAATTTATCGATAATAATTTTAGTTATTAAAACTACCAGCATTGAATTTAAAGCTTATAATATGTATTTTTAACACGTAAAATTAAATATATGTTAAGTTTTTGCTTGTTTTTATATGTTTTTAACATAATTTATAATACCGGTACGTACCGGTATTGCTGTTTCGATAACGGTATACCGTTACCGAAACAGTCTTAAATACCGTTACCTTTACCGTTACCGAAACAAATGGAATTAAATACCGTTACCGTTACCCTTACCGTTATTCGTTTCGGTAACCAACCTTGATAAAAATTGTCAATAACATGGACCTAGTGTTTCCAATTCGGTTAATCGATTAACCGATTCCTCGATTAATCGCCTCTATTTCGATTAATGTCGAAACAAATAATTTAAAACTCAAATAATTATTCGATCCGAATAATCGATTAAAATAGGTCGATTAGCCGGTTACAATTTTAATATGGAATTTTTCCCTTATTTTTTCCCCAAAACTTCATAATTTTCTTAACTTTGGCTAAAAAATTACAAGAAAAGCTTAGAATAAACATAAAATTACTAAAATACCATCAAATTCTTTTAAAATTGAGTGAAAGAGGTCGTTAAGCCTTTAGATACATTTTTTAAGCAAAATAAAATTGTTTCTAAAACTACCCAAAATACACGAAGTGTCTGGCTGGATCAGCGTCGAAGTGCTATATAGGCTTTAATCAATACAGTAATGGATTTTTGATTCTGTTCTTTTAAAAATTAAAACTAATGTAAATTCTATTTCCATGTCCTTCAAGGCAAGGTTGCATTTTTTCAAATATGTGTCCCACAACTGTCATCTGACATTTTAATTCTGCAGAAACTCTACCTTTTCTCGATTCAAAACCACATCAATTCTACAACATGTCCAACTACGCCATTTTCAGTTTTATTTCAAAATTGTTTAAAAATGTTTTAAAATTATCCAAATATATTTTAAAATTGTCTAAAAAGGTGTCAAAATTGTCTAAAATGTTTCAAAATTATACAGACATTTTTTAAATTCTTCCAAAAATGTTTTAAAATTGTCCAAAAATCACTCAAAATTGTTTAAAAATGTTTTAGAATTATCAAAAAATCTTCCAAAATTGTCCAAATATTGTTTAAAATTGTCTAAAAAACTTTGAATTTGTCCAATTGCATTTCAATATAGTCCAAAATGTATTTTAAAATTTTCAAAATGTATTTCAAAATTACAAATATATTTTAAAATTATATTTGTATTTGAAAATTGTTCAAATACATTTCAAAATTATTCACTTGCATTTAAAAATTTTAAATCTGTATTTCAGAATTGTAAAATTGCATTCAATATAATTCCATTTGTATTTCAAAATTCTCCAAATGTATTTCAGAAATTTCCAAGACTATTTTTATTCCAAAATTTTCCAAATGTATTTAATAAAATTCCAATTGCATTTCAAATTTTTCCAAATGTATTTCAGAAATTTCTATATGTTTAGGGCTTGCCTAAATAATTAAAACACGGTCCTTTGATTTTAATTTAAATTTAGTTTTAAGTTTTATTTAGTTTTTAGAATTAAGTTTAATTGTTAGTTTTTGTACTAGTTTTTAATTTTTACTTGTTACTTGTAATTTGTGTTGTAATTGTTAATTGTACAATAAGTTAGTTACAAACTGTTTCAATGTTCACTGTTTTTCTTTTTGTTTGATCTGTGTTCTTTGATCGTTTAAGTTAGAGTGATTGTCTATCAATTTGGTTTTAGTATTGATGCTTAAGAATGCATCAATACGCATTCTTTTAAGCAACAATAACAATATGTAAAAACAAATTCAGCTAAACCGTTGATTACAGTGCAGTTGATTAGTTTAGTGGCACACTAATGGGCTTTAGTTTAGGGACATCTCTAAACATTCTCCCCCCCATGATTGGTGCAATGGTGATGTCATCTTTCGGGTTTACAAGTTGAAGCATTTGATTGTTCTGAGTTTCTTGGGGCTTCTTTTGTAGACATCATTCCTTTTAGATTTGTGATGAAGGTTTCGAAGAAGTTCATCTTAGTTTGTGTATAACACAAATATTTTTGTAATAGGTCTAGTGCATATTCCATTAGCGGTTCGTATGTCAGCTACTCGACTGTTTTGATCGGGTCCTAGGTAGGTTTTAACAATACGGCCTAATTTCCATTCGTTGGGTGGAAGATTATTGTCTTTGATGACGACCAGATCATTGACTTTAACGTTTTCTCGTTGATTTTTCCATTTATATCTGCGATGAAGTTCAGTTAAATATTCAGATTTCCATCTTTGGCAAAAAGATTGATAGATGACCTTGATGCGTTTCCAGCGGTTGATTAACGTCAAATTTTCAGTGCATAATTCAGGTTCAGCTGGGGTCATTAATGGAGCGCCAATGAGAAAGTGTCCAGGGGTCAATGGAGATAGGTCATTAGGGTCATCGCTAGCAGGACTTAAAGGTCTAGAGTTTAAACAAGACTCTATTCGGGTCAAAATTGTAGACAGCTCTTCAAAGGTGAATTTCATATTGGGAATCATTTTTCTTAAATGGGTTTTGAACGATTTTACGCCTGCCTCCCAAAGTCCGCCCATGTGAGGGGCACCGGGAGGAATAAATTTCCAGTCAAGATTTTGATGGCTATAATGATGAATCACCTGGGTTTTCAGATTTTTTATAAACTCTAGGCGGTCTTTTTTGATAAGTTCTGCTGCACCAACAAAATTTGTTCCATTGTCGGAATAGACTAGAGCAGGGCATCCACGTCTTCCAATAAAACGTGCAAATGCGGCTAAAAACGCTTGAGAAGACAGATCACTTACTGCTTCGAGATGTACGGCTTTTGTAGTAAAACACACGAAAATGCAGACGTACCCCTTTGTGATGAGACATGCTCGGCCAGTGAAATTTCGTATGTCAAAGGGGCCTGCGTAATCGACTCCCGTAGTTTCGAAAGGTCGGGAGATATTCGTTCTTTCCGGCGACAATGAAGCCATGATTTGATTTTGTGTCTGTTTTTTGTATAAGACACAAGTTTTGCAATTGTGTATCACACTTTTAACTAGGGGCCTCAATCTAAATATCCAGAATTCAGTTCTTAGAACTCGAATCATGAGTTGATTTCCACCATGTAACGTAATTTTATGGGTAAATTCGGTCATCAATCGAGTGAATTTAGAGTTATGAGGCAGCAAAATTGGATGACGTTCGTTATACGTTAGGGCTGGCGATTGAACAAGACGCCCATTTGCTCGAATGATACCTTGTCCATCTATGAACGGATTTAAGGTCAAAAGGCTGCTGCTGGGTGAAATTTTGACTTTTTGTGATAACTTTTGGTAATCATCTTGAAAACAATGCTTCTGAGTCAAAATTATAAGGCGATTTTTGACCTCTTTAATTTCATCTGGTGTGATTTCTAGCGAGGAAATTCGAAGATGAGACCGATTTGCGCCCGTATTTCGCCATAATCGTAAAACGTATGCGATTACCCTATAAGCACGGGGTAGTGATGAAAAGCGTACCAGTGGGTCTTCATAAACGGTGTTTATTAAAACTTTTATAGGTTTTGCTTCAACTTTTGTATCTGTCGGAGAAATTGGTATGGGCCATTGATTTTTTTGTAATTTTAACCAGGGAGGTCCAAACCACCATAAGTTATGTGTTTCCAATTCTTTTGGTGTACACCCGCGGCTAGCGACATCTGCTGGATTTTCTTTGGATTCGACATGTTGCCAATTTTGAGTTCCAATTTTTTCAACAATTTCTGAAACTCGATTTCCTACAAATGTATTCCATGAGCAAGGCGGTTTATTTAACCAGGCGAGTACAATTGTAGAGTCGGTGCAAAAAAAGGCTTTACAATTTTGTACCTGAAGATTTGGTAAGATTCCAAAGGTTAAATTTGCTAACAATAGGGCTCCACATAGCTCTAAACGGGGTAAAGATACTTTCTTGATAGGGGCAACACGGGTTTTGGCAGCCAAAAGAAAAGTGCGAACGGAGTTTTGAAGTTGAATTCTGATGTATAATGTTGCAGAATAAGCTTTTTCTGAGGCGTCGCAAAATCCATGGATCTCCACGTCACAAGAGGGGCTATAGTGAATCCAACGTGGTATCTTCAGGGTATTGATTAAAGGACAATTTTGTACGAATTTTTGCCATTTCATGTAGGTGAGAGTTTTCAAGATGTCATCCCAGTCGATTTTATCTAACCAAATTTGTTGCATGATTAATTTGGCATCGACAATGATTGGGGCCAGCCATCCGCATGGGTCAAAGAATTTTGCAATTGTTGATAACACTTCGCGTTTAGTGTACGATTGTTTTATTTCGACTTCTGGGGCTGTGAAAGTGAAAGAGTCTGAAGAAATGTTCCACTTTATCCCAAGGGTCTTTGTTCCAGCATTTTCGGATAAGTTTAACCAATCAAGAGGTAATAGTGTCTCGTTTGGCAAATCCTGGATGACTCGTGGGTCGTTTGAAGTCCATTTCATCAGGTCAAAACCGGCAGATTTTAGAACACTAGATAGTTCTTTTCGGGACTCAATGGCATCGTTTAAGGTGTGCCCTCCGGCTAAGACGTCATCTACGTACATATTTTGCTTCAAAATATGTGATGCTAAGGGGTGTGTATGTTTGAAATCTTCTGCTATTTGGAGCAGCGTTCTAATGGCCAGGAACGGGGCACAATTAACTCCAAACGTCACTGTTAGGAGTTCAAAATCTTCAATTGGATCATTTGGAGATTTCCTAAATAATATCCTTTGATATTTGGTTTGAGTGGGGTGAACTAATATTTGCCGATACATTTTTGTGATGTCGGCATTGAAGACAAATCGGAAGAATCTCCACTTCAGTATTTGGAGCACTAGGTCCTGTTGAAGTATGGGTCCTGGATGAAAAATGTCGTTCAAACTTCTCTTATTTGAAGACGGGCTGGAGGCGTTGAAAACTACTCTAAGTTTTGTGGTTAGCCTATCAGGTTTTATTACTGCGTGATGCGGCAGGTAATAATTTGGGGTACTATTTATATCCAGGGGAGAAACTTTCCGCATATGTCCCAGCTCAAGGTATTCCAGAATTACCTGATCATACTGTTTCTTAATGTCAGGCTTTTGGCTAAGAATCCGTTCCATTCTTAAAAATTGGGCCATGGCGATATTTCTTGAATTCCCTACCTCTTTATCATTTTTAAAGGGCAGGGTAAATAGGTATCTTCCATTTTCCATTCTACGAGTTGTAGATTGGAAGTTGGTTTCACAAAATGTGTCCTCATCTGACCTCAAAATCTTTTTTGGGGTTTCCTCCACCTCCCAAAAGCGTGTAAGGATTTGGTCAAGGGACGTTGTATTGAGTAGTGAAACAGCATTTTCTGTACGATTGGATGTATTTGATGGTCCCCCCACTACCCAGCCAAATACGGTTTTTTGCGCTAAAAACGATCCTACAAGGCGCATAGGTGTTTTGCAACAAACTATTAATGGGCCTATATCGAGGCCGATTACTAAGTCGACAGGGCGACTCTGATAAAATTGAGTGTCTGCAAGTTCTAATTCTGCAGCCTCACTTAGATTTGGTAGATACAACGTTTGGCTTGGCAAAAGTAGCGACATGTCTTTTACCACTTGTGCCCAGACCTCTAACTTGAAATTAGAGTCAACTCTGGAGCAAAGATTAAACAAACAGGCTTTGGTAGAAGTACCCGAACCGTTAGTCATACCACTGTAATGAATTAGGTTTCGTGTTGAGGGTAGCTTCAACTTGTTTTTTAATTTTTCGGATATAAACGTTGTTTGTGATCCAGGGTCGATGATAGCTCTTGCCTGGAATCGTTCGCCTTTGGTTTCGATTTCTACGATGGCAGTGAACAGTAAACTTTCCTCGTTGTTTTGGGGTTTCGTTTGTAAGGTCAAAGTTGTCGTTGAGGGAATTGCAAAATGTGAATTTGAAGTGGACTGTATGTTTGATGCTAGGGCTGCGGCGCTTGTGCTCGGCCGCACCGTATTGATTTCTTGAGTTGAAGCTGTAGAATGGAATTCTGTCCCCTTGTGTAACATCGTATTATGTTTTTGGTGACAGTCCCTACAACTATATTTACTTTTGCAATCCTTGACCCTATGATTAACACCGAGGCAGTTGTAGCATGTATTTGTGACTCTAACTATTTGAATTTTATCATTTACATTTTTTTCTAAAAATTTGGGGCAATTTCTTAATGGGTGGGCCTCTTTACAATGAGGGCAATTGTACTTAGAATTATTTTGAATGCCCCTGTTTGGTTGTGAGTGATTTCTCTGTTTTGACCTATTATTGATTTGTGAGGTATTTATTTGTAATGAATGGACTTTTTTCTCCCTATTTGAGGGGTTGTTTTCGGTTTGAGGTTGAACACTTGGTAATTTTGTTGCCTTTATGTTTACGCTGGACTGTAGAGTTTTAAATTTTTTTGTCAAAAAATTATCAAATTGCGTCCAATTTGGTATCTCTGCACAGTCCTCAAGTGTATTTTCGAATTCCTCTACAAATATTCGGGGAAGTTTTATCTGGCATATAAAAACCATGATTGGGTCCCAACAACAATAATTGATTCCTAAGGTATTAAGTGTTTCTAAAATACCGTTAGCTGCGCATTGTAGTATTTGAACTGAGGCAGGTGAATCAATAGAAACGTTTGGGAGATCAAAAAGAATCCTAAGTTGTGCATT
Organism: Leucophora obtusa; assembly: GCA_949987735.1. Classification (NCBI taxonomy): domain Eukaryota; kingdom Metazoa; phylum Arthropoda; class Insecta; order Diptera; family Anthomyiidae; genus Leucophora; species Leucophora obtusa. Next base: position 228,174,098 of record OX465297.1, read on the forward strand.
TACTTGTTCCCTTTTATTGTCATAACGTTTTAATAACCTATTCCAAGCAAGGTCAAATCCCTCATTGGTCATAGGTACGTTTCCAAGTACAATGTTAGCGTCGCCTCCAATTTTTTGTTTCAAATAAATCAGCTTTTCGATTTTTCGCATTTTGTCGCTTCTTACACAGATGGCCGTGAAAAGATCCCGAAATGTGGGCCATTTTGTGGGTTCCCCGTAAAATGGATCCATATCACACTGTGGCAACCTCATATAAGAAACTGAATTATTGTCTAATGTTGGAGGGCTAGAGGAAGATTGACGACCTAATTTATTTGCAGCTGACTCATTTGTTTCTGATAAAGCCTTAATTTCCGCATTTATAGAAGCAGCACAACTTTTATATGCTGTGAGGGCCTCTTTGTACCGATTCCGAAGTTTAGTTTTGTCAATTGGTTTTGCGTCTGGTCCTTGCTTTAAATCCCGGCACTCTTCATAAGTTCTTTTGACTTGGGTCCAAAGAGAGTCGAGTTCGACGCGAAGAATTTCTAGAGCGTGAATATTATCTTCGCCCGCGGTCTCAGAATGAAAGCTTTCAAAATCCAGCAAATCATTTGTGCAGTTAACGAATTTATCAAGAGGCATTTTGAATTCAATAGGACGAAAAAAGTAAGGTCAAACGAAAAAGGATGTTAAACTTGAATCAAAAAGGTGAATACTTTCAATAAAATGATATTTTTTGTCAAAAAGAATGTTGATAAAAGTCGGCAAATTTTTAATTACCAGCAACTAATTAATTTATATGGGTCAAAAAAGTACCTGCTAGCGATAAAATGAGATCTTATAACAAATTGGGTCAAAATTTTAAATCCCGATTTGTTATTATAAATGTCCCCGGAAAATTTACAAAATGTCAACAAGCGGCAACTCTATTATGTTCTTTAACAATAGCAGCAGCAAAAAATAGAGTAAGTAGACAATAACAACAAACACAGGAATGTTACAATACTTGGTAGATGTATTTATTGTTGTTTGGCTCACTTCTGTTTGTCGATCTATTTTTTTGTATTTTAATTGTTTTGTTCTGTACTTACTCAAGTTGTTTTTTACTTATGTGGTTTCTGTGTGTGTTTGATATCGCTGCTTGTTTAATGTTGAGTTTTTTATGCTGCTACTGCACTTCAATATTGGTTTATGATGATGTTGCTGCAGATCTTGTTTTTGAAGAACTTTTTGTTGTTGTTGCTGTTAGGCAGTTATTTTTCACAATGTTTTTATATTTTGTTCTTATGTACGTACTTGTTTCTAAAGGATCTTTTTTAAGGGCAAATCAATGTCACCTCTGTAGGTCAACTTTGAAATATTTAATTTTGCAAATTTAATTTTGGATATTTATGTACAATGTATATTTTTAAGCCAAATTTACACTACAACAATAGGGGTTAGTTTTTGGCTTTTGAATCACTTTCAATATCTTTTTGAAACTTTAATTTTAAAATTTTTTATTTTTAAAGGGCAATTAAAGTTCGCCTCCTTAAGGCTTCATTAGTTTAATCGTAAATTAAGAAAACACTGTTTTAAATTAGGTCAGTTTTTTTCTCAAATCACTTTTAAAATCACTCCACTAAATTTAAACCAAACTTATTTTTATGTTTTCACAAAAAATCACTTTTAAACTTTTTTGTTTTTTATCCGGTTCGTTAGGACCAAAATGTTTAGGGCTTGCCTAAATAATTAAAACACGGTCCTTTGATTTTAATTTAAATTTAGTTTTAAGTTTTATTTAGTTTTTAGAATTAAGTTTAATTGTTAGTTTTTGTACTAGTTTTTAATTTTTACTTGTTACTTGTAATTTGTGTTGTAATTGTTAATTGTACAATAAGTTAGTTACAAACTGTTTCAATGTTCACTGTTTTTCTTTTTGTTTGATCTGTGTTCTTTGATCGTTTAAGTTAGAGTGATTGTCTATCAATTTGGTTTTAGTATTGATGCTTAAGAATGCATCAATACGCATTCTTTTAAGCAACAATAACAATATGTAAAAACAAATTCAGCTAAACCGTTGATTACAGTGCAGTTGATTAGTTTAGTGGCACACTAATGGGCTTTAGTTTAGGGACATCTCTAAACACTATATTTATTTTAAAAGCATTTTTACAAACATACATGTTTTCTCTTTCATAATGAAAATTTTATAGGAATTATAAGACTTAAGAGAAAGAGAAAGCATGTATGTTTGAAAAAATGCTTTTAAAATTAAAATAGAAATTTCTGAAATACATTTGGAAAAATTTATAATTTTATTAAATACATAAATACAGAAGGGAATGTTAGCTCAAACTTTGGATAATTTTGTTTATTGTCAATGGCCCTTAAAAACGGAAATAAGACTGAGAATTTATGATATTCTTTAGTCTACCAAGTCTACTATTCAGAAAATTTTTTTAGCAAATTTTTGTAGAGTAAATTGGTATTTGATTTAACTAATATTTTACTTAAATGGAACTAAATTTTGTTTTTATTTCTTCAGGGGAGGAGGAAGAATTTTGGATAGTAATTTTTTAAATGCAATATTATATTTATTGTAGTATTGATTAAATTTGCATTCAAAGAAATTTTGTATCCAAAGTTTTACAGATTAAAAAAAATTTCGTAAGTAAAAAATCTACCTTGAGTTATGCTATTTTTAACTTACTAATATTAGAAAAAATCTCCTAGTTTCAGCAGTTTTTTTTTTGCCATTTTTAACTAATTTTTAATAGCTTCAGCTATATTTTACATAAATTTTTCTATTAGTATAAGAAATGTTTCAATGTAGATAATCTCAGATTCCGAAACTTTTCAACCTTAAGGTACATTAACACGCGAGAGAAAACAGCTAGAGATGGAGCAAAAACACTCCAAAATAGCTAAACTCATTCAAAATAGAGCTAATTAGAGGGGATTTTTGTTTTATCTCTAGCATTTTCTATCTAGTGTAGATGTGCTTTTTTAATTTGAAAATTTTTTTTAAATACATCGTTTTCATGTTGATATTTAACAAAAACAGGAAGCTGTTAGTGTTTTTGTTGGTAAAAAGTTAAGGAAATACATTACATTTGTTTTAAACGATTAATCGCCAATTTTCTCGAATAACCGAGCCGAATAACCGGTTAATCAGTTTTAGTGATTTTTCGAATAATGCAATAACCGGTTAACCGCCTATGTCGAATAATTGGAAACAGTACATGTACCACATATAGTATTTGCATACTTTTTCCTGATTATTATGGCTGGGGGGCAACAGAAAAAAGATTTAGTATTTCTAAGGTTATTTATAGTAAATGAAATTCATGAATTAATAGGTCCATTCGATTACTGGATAATTTGTACAAATTTGTACAAATTTTTACTGGATGGCGTTCGTTTACATAAATACTCAGTAAACAGAAAGAAAAAAGAGAGAATAAAGTGACAGTTCTATGTTGAGAGTTTCTAAGTCTTCTTCTTTTTCTTGCAAATTTTTACTGGATAAATTTTTGCCAGAAAGAATTTGCAAGCAGAAAAAAAACATATGTTTCGAAAACATATGATTGTTTATGGTAAATAAAAAAAATTATTTTCCAATTATATTATTTTATGGAAATGTAAAGCAGTAAAACTTTCAAAATAAATTATGTAAAAGATAAGAAAACCTTCTAAAAATGTTCTGCTTAAGGTTTAACATTAAAAATATTCTTCTTTCATAGCGACCAGTTAAAATTCATTTGTATATTTGGTGTTGTAATCAGCTGTGTGTACAAACTTGAAAATTGTTGCAAATTTTCTGTTCGGGTACATGTTTGGGAAAATTTTATTTTGAGAGTAAATCTTGTCTTACTCTCTCTGAAAGTTTGTACTGAGTAATTCTTACTGGACTTGACTGAGAAATCGAATGGACCTAATATTGTTAAGTTATACTGTATAAAACTTTGTAATATATTTATTGGCCTTTTATGGCTTTGATATTACAATAAGTAAAGCAAATAAATAAAATAAATATTCCCCCTATTTTTTCTGCCTGTATAAACTGATGTTATTAAGTCTGATATTTTGTTCGTACTTTTGCGAAAAAGCTGTCAAACTCGATATAAGAAAATGATTTTTCACTTGCGTGGAATTGTTGCGAAATTGCTGTGGAGTTATGTTCGCATCAATTTAATACACAGGACCATTTGAAAAGGTAGTGGAAAAATTACATTTGGCTTTAATATGATTGTAGTTTTCTATAGAATGTACAAAATAGGTGTGTTTGGGTACTTTTACAGTAAAGTCCAGTAAAAATTACTCAGTAACAAATTTACAGAGAGTAAGGCAAAATTAACTCTCAAAAAGAAAAATATCTAAAAATGTACGCAAACAGAAAAATTGTAAGAATTAGTAAAATACTGCTGCCAACTTCTTCCCTAAAAATATCGCTAAATCAAACTAAAAAATCACTAGAAAATATCTAAATTATAAAAAAAAATTAAATACCCGAGTAAAAAAAATTATATATAATCATATGTGGCATATATTACAATATATAATTAGACATGTGGTTATGTATATCCATATATAATTATATATGAGGTTTTTTCCGAAAAAATTTCCTTATATTATGCCATATATAATTTCATCTAATTAGATATCGGCCTTCGTAATATTAGATATGGCATATATAATTATATATTACATAACATGGTTGATCTTATTGCATATATAGTTATATATAGAACTATATCTTAATATATATGGTGGCATTTTAGCAATATATAATTATATATGGTATCATTTAAACAATATATAATTATATATGGTGAAAATTAAACTAGATATTATCATATATGGTGCCATTTAAACAATATATGGTCATATATGGTACCTCATAAACCAAATCTTTAATTCAGTTCCAGATATGATAATATATGGTACTATATATAGTGCGATATATATTTATATATGGTGTTATTTAAGCTATATATTATCATATATGGTGCCATTCAAACCATATATTATCATATATGGTGCCATTCAAACCATATATTATCATATATGGCACCATTTAAACCATATATTATCATATATGGTGCAATTTAAACAATATATGCCCATATATGGTACTTCATGAACAATATTTTTAATACAGTTCCACATATGATAATATATACTACCATATATAGTGCCATATATATTTATATATGGTGTTATTTAAGCAATATATTACCATATATGGTGCCATTTAAACCACCCAGTGAAAAATGTTCATATACGCTCAAACATGTTCATATATGGTTTATGTATGGACACATATGAACAAATATGGATTTTTTATGAACATATATGGATTTTATATGAACATATATGGAAGTATATGTGATTCCATATATGGAAAAAATTTCATATACAGACATATATGGAAGCATTTGTTACTTCATATATGGAAATGTCACTCATATATGGACAAATATGAAAGTATATGTTATTCAATTTATGCAAAAGGGACTTGTATATGAACATATTTCGAAGAATACATTTTTCCATATATGTAAAAGGAACTCATATTTGGATAAATATGGAATTATATTTAATGCCATGAATAAAAAAAGGAACATATTGAATGTCATACATAAATTTATATCTATCGTACAACCTTATAATAAAGGACAGCAAGGTTCGCATGTATTCGCATATATTTAATAAATGTATATGTTCATATATGTATATGTTCATATATGTCCATATATGTTCATATATGTATATGTTCATATATGTCCATATATGAACATATACTTAGGTGTTACCTCATTTTTCGGATCCATACATATATGGTTGAACCATAAATGTTCATATATGGACATTTTTCACCGGGCATATATTATCTTATATGGTGCCATTTCAACAATATATGCTCATATATGGTACCTCATGAACAACATTTTTAATACAGTTCCAGATATGATAATATATGCTACCATATATAGTCCCATATATATTGATATATGGTGTCATTTAAACAATATTAATATATAGATATATGGGAAATGGGACTTTCTACAAAGGTGCACTTAGTGCGGAAAGTTTTCTGACTGTCACTCACTTGGGAGTGACCAGAAACGATTCCTCTGTTTGAATGTCCAAGCAGCTCACTACTTCCGGTCTTAAACCAAGTATTTCCCGGGCAATGGCTTTTCAGATACCTCTGATAGCTAGCTAGTGTGAGAAGGCGCTCGGTCATGTAGCCTGAATGGTTAAAGTACATCTTAACGTCTCAGGTAAGTAGGTAAATGGACATGAATATTTACTGAAGCATGACCGCATCGTGGATGTGGTAATTAATCCCGAATCCACTGTCTGCCTGGAGGCGTTGCTGGCAGCCCCAGCTCCAGGATCGGATGCTTTAGCCCAATCAGCTACTCATCTTAAATTTTTAAGATTACAGAAACCACATGTGGCCCTATGTTCCGTATAGGAACTACGGGAACTTATATATATATATATATATATATATATATATATATGATATCATTTAAACAATTTTTGTCATATATGGCAGAATTTAAACAATATATGGTCAAATTTGGTACCACATCAACATTTTGAATACAATTCCATATATGGTTTAATTTGAATAATGTAAAACTATGTATGGCGCTATAAAAAATATTATCAGATATCCCGAGTAAAAAAAAATTATATATAATCATATGTGGCATATATTACAATATATAATTAGACATGTGGTTATGTATATCCATATATAATTATATATGACGTTTTTTCCGAAAAATTTTCCTTATATTATGCCATATATAATTTCATCTAATTAGATATCGGCCTTCATAATATTAGATATGGTATATATGATTATATATTACATAGCATGGCTGATCTTATTGCATACATAGTTATATATAGAGCTATATCTTAATATATATGGTGGCATTTTAGCAATATATAATTATATATGTTATCATTTAAACAATATATAACTATATATGGCGCTAGTTAAACTAGATGTTATCATATATGGTGCCATTTAAACCATATATTATCATATATGGTGGCATTTAAACAATATATGGTCATATATGGTACCTTATGAACAAAATATTTAATACAGTTCCAGATATGATAATATATGCTACTATATATAGTGCCATATATATTGATATATGGTGTCATTTACACAATATATTACCATATATGGTGCCATTTAAACCATATATTAATATATATAATGCCATTTAAAGAATATTTGGTCACCCGAGTAAAAAAAATTATATATAATCATATATGGCATATATTACAATATATAATTATACATGTCGTTATGTATATCCATATATAATTATATATGACGTTTTTCCACAATAGTCAATTGAAGTTCAGTTTTATCAATTCTGTTTCAGAAATTATTAATTGTATTTCCGAAATTATCAAACTGTATTTCAGAAGTTATCAATTGTATTTCAGAAATTATGAAATGTAATTTAGAAATTTTTCTCTATTAACTATGATAAACAATCAACAAGTTTTGAAATAGATTTGATTATTTCTGAAATACAATTAATAATTTCTGAAATACATTCCATAATTTCTGAAATACATTTAAAATTTGTGAAATGCAATTAATAGCTTCTGAAATACAGTTAATATTGTAGTTGAGTTACCATTTATGACCATATATTGTTTAAATGGCACCATATATGACAATATACTGTTTAAATGGCACCATATATGGTATGTTCCCTATTAAAAAAATAATATGGAGCTTTATATGGTAATATATAACTTAGAGTCATCCACGTACCATTTGATCCGAAAAATGGCCCGATAAAATTGTATCAGTTTTTAACTTATTGTATCAGTTTAGATCTGACCTGTTTAAATTATGTGTTAATCAGATGAAATTGTATCTGATTTTTGACCTGATACAATTTTATTGGTTTATATCACATGGTATCAGTTTAGGTCCAAATAGATATATTTGTATACAAAATTATATAGTTATATCCCAATTTTGACCTAATATCAGTTTAAAACTTTAATACAATTGTATAAGGTAAATGTCGGATACAATTATATTTTATTTATATAAAATTGAAACAATTACGATCAAACCTGACACCATTACATATACAGTAGACGCTCGCAAATTAGAGCTTTCAGTAATTCGAACGTCCAGAAATTAGAATCAATGTTTGCAATACATTAAACGCTCTGAAATTCGAATTTCAAATTCTAATTTCTGAGGGTTTTTTTTTTTTGGTTATTTGAATACACAGGAAATCCCCAATTTATTTTTATTCTGTTTGAATAAAGTAAAACTAAAAAGGGGAATCACCAAATTATATATGTTTTTCTCTATTTGTTTTTTTTTTTTTTTTTTTCGCATTTATGTACATTTTTGGCTAGTTTATTTGTGAAATTTGATACGCGCGTACATATTATTGGCAGTCTCTATTAAATAGTGAAAGAGTATCATTTAAAATGTTAAATAAACGTAAAAAAACACTTTATCATTGGAAACGAAACGAAAAAAAACGTACAGAAATTAGAATAATTCAGAAATTAGAATTGCCTCAAAAACAAAGCGGTTCTAATTTGCGAGCGTCTACTGTAAACCGATAAAATTGTATCAAGTCAAAAATCGGATACAATTTCATTTGATTAACACATAATTTAATCAGGTCTGATCTAAACTGATACAATTAGATAAAAATTTATAAACAATTGATAAAAATATATCGGGCCATTCTTCGGATGAAACTGTATATTTATACAGATATAACTTAATCACATATATGACTATTAGGGTGGACCTTGTGTCGATATTTTGGTAGATGAGGGCTCTATTCCGTGCCTTTTTGAAAAAAAATGACAATGCCGAAAAAAAAAATTAAAAAAAAAAAAAAATAGGGGTTGCGCACGAGCCGAGAAAAAGGTCCACTTTGCCAAAATTAGGGGGGAAATTGCCATAGGTCATCAGGGGTCACCCGTAGGGGGGAAGAATGTATGGCCGACCCCCATTAACTTTTTACCGCCAACATTTTCCCCCAAGCCACCCACCCCCTAGCTCCTCCCCTTAGGGGGGTCACCATACAAAAATGGAGGTTGCTCAGTATTTTCGAAAAACACCATAGGTCATCAGGGGTCACCCCTAGGGGGGCAAAATATATGACCGACCCCCATTAACTTTTCATCCCCAACATCTTTTCCGAACAAACTTACCCTCTATCTCCACTCCTTGAGGGACTCCCCATACAAAAATACTGAAAATCTATGTATTTACAGTTGCACAATATCGAGATTTTTTTGATTTTTTTTGATTTTTTTACAGAAATTCCACCAATATTCCACCAAAGTTAAGATGACAACACAACTTAGATCGCGCGACGATATTTTTTTGATTGGTTATCCAAGCATGAATATTACGGGGAACAAATTACCGTCGAAGAAGCAAGTGCTAAGAATGCATTTCTTCAACATTCGCAAACGAAACATGTCGAAGAAAAATAGTGCGGTTATAGTCGCGGACGCAGTGATGATTTTTTGGCGCCAAGCAGCTATTCCGACGAAAGCCAGAGGAGATGTTACAAGAAAAATAGCTGCGCTGCACGATGAGTGGGATGCTTTAAGAAAGTCATCTCACAGAAAGACTGAGTCCACTAGAGAAAAAGAGAATAAGTTTTCTGATAGCTTGGATAATCTTTTCGACATCGCACACGCCAACGCCCTTGAGAAAATGACAAATACCGAAGACATTGAGTTTCTGCTAAAGCAAAGAGAAGATGGCCGGCCAGGAACTATGGGAGGTGTGGACGCTACTGATACTCGAACGAGGAAAAGAAAAGCTGAGCGCGAAGAACAAGAAGAGTTGCGACGCAAACGTGCAACGGAATCTAGTAGAGATCAGTTCGCTAAAGGCGGTAAGTTATTTCGCGCTTTGTGTGTTCGTCCAATGTTTATATTCAAATGAAATTCTTTCAATTGCAGTGGTTAAATTCTCAAGCAGTGATTCAAGCGATGATAATGGGAGACAGGACGAAAACTTCCCGGCAGAAGCTGGCCCATCAAATGTTGGTGACATAAGAGGTTACAAACAATGTTTTACTGAACGAGTCCTATCAGCTTTGGACAAGTGCAAAGTGACTGACCGAGACGCGGTCGGCATTATGATAGCGGCGGCAGAAGCATTTGGACGCGATCCTCAACAATACACAATAAACCGTACGTCGCTTCGGAGATGTCGGCGTTCAAATCGAGAGAACATGCTGAGTTATGTGAAAGACAATCCAGAAGTAAGATCGCATAGATTTATTTGCTCTCATTCAGAATTCTTATTCTTCAACGCGTTTCATTTATCTCCAGCTTGTCGCAGCTAAATCCTTCGTAGTCCATTGGGATGGCAAAATGCTTTTGGATTTTGTGGGTACAAAGAAGGTGGACCGTCTACCGGTAATTGTCTCGTACGGAGAAAAAGAACAACTTCTTGGAGTTCCCAAAGTAGAAGATGGGAAAGGAAAAGGCCGGAGAATAGCACATGCCGTTTATCAACTGTTGGCATCTTGGCATATGACACATCGAATACAAGGACTTTCTTTCGACACGACATCAACGAACAGTGGCCCATTCTCCGGAGCCGCAGTTGCTCTTGAGCGGCTGTTGGAGAGAGAAATCTTATATTTACCTTGCAGACACCACGTATACGAACTGGTGCTAAGGGAAGTTTTTGAGACAAAAATGGGAAAGACCAGTGCACCAGGCGTTCCTTGCTTTGACCGTTTCAAACAGGAATGGGACGCTGTAAAGGTTAAACCATTCCATTCTGGCTTGATAGACGATCAAGTCGTCAGAAAAATTCCTGTGGCAATGCAAGTCGGCATAAAGGAGTTTTGCTTAGATCAATTGAAGGAGAAACACCCTCGCGATGACTACAAAGAAATGCTACAATTAATTCTTTTGTTTCTGGGTGAAAAACTTGAGAATTACCATTTCCGAGCTCCAGGACCCGTTTCCCATGCTCGATGGATGGCAAAAGCCATTTACAGCCTCAAGATGTTTTTGTTTCGGAGAACTTTTCACTTATCTGTATGTGAATTGAATGGTATTCGACACGTTTGTATTTTTGTGGTGCGACTTTACGTCAAGGCATGGTTTGGTTCTTCTCGAGCAGCTGAGGCGCCGAATCAAGATTGGAAGTTTTTGAAGGACATCGTCGAGTACAAGTCCGTTGACCAGGATTTATCTCGGGTAATGATAAAGAAATTTATCGGTCACCTATGGTATCTCGCCGATGAGCACATAGCCCTTGCCTTTTTCGATGACAAGGTTTCAAATGAGTTGAAGGCCAAAATGGCCCAAGCATTGCTAGAAAAGGAGAATGACGAAGGTGAAGAAGATGAAGAAGACGAAGAAGACGAAGAAGGTGAAGAAGATGAAGAAGACGACCCGGTTCCCCCAGCTCCTCGCGTCGTAATCAAAAGCACCAGCGTTAAAAAAATCGAGGTGAAATTCAAAGATGTGAATGAGGAATTCTTGGCTAAAGACTTGAGCAACTTCGTCTCTCATAATACCAAAAATTTATTTGTACGATTTGGAATATCGCAAGATTTCATTCTAGCAAATCCAGCAACCTGGAAATCTCGCGCAGACTATCAAGAAGGTCGTAGAATTGTAAATAACTTGCGCGTTGTGAACGACACTGCCGAAAGAGGAGTAAAAATGATACAAGATTATAATAGAATACTGTGTCAAGGCGAAGAAGAGAAACAGTATTTACTACATGTTATCGATTCTTACCGCAAGAAATACCCATCAGCGAACAAAAATATGTTAATTTGACTATATTATATTAAAAGTGCTTAGTAGTACTACTCAATTACAGCTTCTTTTATTTTTGTATGGGGAGTCCCTCAAGGAGTGGAGATAGAGGGTAAGTTTGTTCGGAAAAGATGTTGGGGATGAAAAGTTAATGGGGGTCGGTCATATATTTTGCCCCCCTAGGGGTGACCCCTGATGACCTATGGTGTTTTTCGAAAATACTGAGCAACCTCCATTTTTGTATGGTGACCCCCCTAAGGGGAGGAGCTAGGGGGTGGGTGGCTTGGGGGAAAATGTTGGCGGTAAAAAGTTAATGGGGGTCGGCCATACATTCTTCCCCCCTACGGGTGACCCCTGATGACCTATGGCAATTTCCCCCCTAATTTTGGCAAAGTGGACCTTTTTCTCGGCTCGTGCGCAACCCCTAATTTTTTTTTTTTTTAATTTTTTTTTTCGGCATTGTCATTTTTTTTCAAAAAGGCACGGAATAGAGCCCTCATCTACCAAAATATCGCAAAAATTTCATTTCAAGGTCCACCTTAATGACTATATGTAACTATTTTTATTCGGGTTGTTTAAATGATACGATATATCAAAGTATATGGTACTATATATGGTAGCATATATTATCATATCTGGAACTGTATTAAAAATGTTGTTGAAATGGCACCATAATGTATGGTTTAAATGTCACCACTAGGGTTTGGGATTTCCCGGACTTTTTTATTTCCCGGGAAACGGGAATGAAAAAATTTGATTCCCGGGATTCCCGGGAATCAAATCAAATCACCATTAGATATGGTGGCCACAATGTTATTTGCCAAAGACAAATAAAACTCTTCTAGTCTTATTTCTACAATTCTTCTTATTTCATCAGCATTACATCTTCCTGATATATAAACCAACCCCAGGGTATAAAATGAATTATATCCGGTTATACATATGTTCAAATATCTCTTTTGTGATATTCTTGTCCATTCATCTAAGAATATAGTAAATCTCCTATTGTTAGAAATATTGCTCGATATTTCTTTTATCATGATATCTATTATATGATTGTAGTAATTTAATATAATGTTCTTTATATCGGTTTCATTTTTTTGCAATGCCAGGTTTTTATTATAAAAACTTTCTCGAATAAACGAAGATCTAGTTATGGTTCGGCTAATTTGGAACCATTTCAGGAAATGTTTCTCCTACCATAAAACCTTTAATTCCTATTCAGCTTACACTTTTTTCTTCGGGTACTTTGCTAATTTTAGCTGAAACGTTGTTCTTGTTGTTGTTTTCTTCAAGAGAAGTTGCATGACCATCAATTTTTTTTTTTTTTTGTGAACCAAATTTAGATGTCGGATAACCAAATTTAGATACCGCCGTCTTTTCTTTTCATATTTATTAATGAAAACGTTACTTATAAAATTATTGACCCTTAATATAAAGGAGTATTTTAAATTTAAAGTCGACTTTATTTTTAATCAAACGGGTTTGTTCATTTTGTGTATGAAAACCTTACAAAAATATTTATATTTTCAAATATTTTGATTGGTTAAAAATAAATTAACCAATCAGAATGCTCCAAAAATAAACCAAGTCAAGGTAACTGCCACCCAATATTTTAACTAAAGTCGACTTTACCTAAATTATACATTTGAAAAATTTAGATAGTAAGGGCGATTATTTGTAAGAAACAAAGCTATTTTTTCATATTTCTTTTAAACATTTTACCAAGTTTTTAGGTTTTACTACTTAAATTTTGAATAAGTTATGCGAAAAATCTTTATTAGTTGAAATGCTCCTAATTACTTGGCAAAGATTTTATTTCTATGTCAAATAAATGTATTCCCTTTTAAAAGATTTTAACAATGACATTTTTGTTTTGGTATTTAAAATGTTTTTTATGACTAAAATTAAAAAATCCCATTCGAAACAAAAACAATTTAAAAAATTTAATATTTTTAAAATTTCCCGTTTTCCCGGGAAAAATATATTATTTTCCCGGGAATTCCCGGGAAAAGTTTGCCCGGGAATTCCCGAACCCCAAACCCTAGTCACCACATATGGTAATATATTGTTTAAATGATACCATATATCAATATATATTGCACCATATATAATAGCATATATTCCCGGTGAAAAATGCTCATATACGCTCAAACATGTTCATATATGGTTTATGTATGGACACATATGAACAAATATGGATTTTTTATGAACATATATGGATTTTATATGAACATATATGGAAGTATATGTGATTCCATATATGGAAAAAATTTCATATACAGACATATATGGAAGCATCTGTTATTTCATATATGGAAATGGCACTCATATATGGACAAATATGAAAGTATATATTATTCAATTTATGCAAAAGGGACTTGTATATGAACATATTTAGAAGAATACATTTTTCCATATATGTAAAAGGAACTCATATTTGGATAAATATGGAATTATATTTAATGCCATGAATAAAAAAAGGAACATATGTAGCGCCTAATTTGAATGTCATACATAAATTTATATCTATAGTACAACCTTATAATAACGGACAGCAACGTTCGCATGTATTCGCATATATTTAATAAATGTATATGTTCACATATGTCCATATATGAACATATACTTAGGTGTTACCTCATTTTTCGGATCCATACATATATGGTTGAACCATAAATGTTCATATATGGACATTTTTCACCGGGTTATTATATCTGAAACTGTATTAAAAATGTTGTTCATGAGGTCCCATATATGAGCATATATTGTTGAAATGGCACCATATATGATAATATATGGTTTAAATGGCACCATATATAGTAATATATTACTTAAATAACACCATGTATAAATATATATGGCACTATATATAGTATCATATATTATCATATCTGGAACTGTATTAAAAATTTTGATCATGAGGTACCATATATGACCATATATTGTTTAAATGGCACCATATATAATAATATATGTTTTAAATGGTACCATATATGATAATATATGGTTTGAATGGCACCATATATGATAATATATGGTTTGAATGGCACCATATATGATAATATATAGCTTAAATAACACCATATATAAATATATATCGCACTATATATAGTACCATATATTATCATATCTGGAACTGAATTAAAGATTTTGTTAATGAGGTACCACATATGACCATATATTGTTTAAATGGCACCATATATGATAATATCTAGTTTAACTGTCACCATATATAATTATATATTTTTGAAATGATACCATGTATAATTATATATTGCTAAAATGCCACCATATATATTAAGATATAGTTCTATATATAACTATATATGCAATAAGATCAACCATGTCATGTAATATATAATTATATATGCCATATCTAATATTATGAAGGCCGATATCTAATTAGATGAAATAATATATGGCATAATATAAGGAAAAATTTTGTGAAAAAACGGCATATATAATTATATATGGATATACATAACGACATGTATAATTATATATTGTAATATATGCCATATATGATTATATATAATTTTTTTTACTCGGGTATAGTCATATATGTGATTAATTTATTTCTGTATAAATATAGTTTCATCCGAAGAATGGCCCGATATATTTTTATCAATTGTTTGTCAATTTTTATCTTAATGTATCAGTTTAGATCAGACCTGATTAAATTATGTGTTAATCAGATGAAATTGTATCAGATTTTTGACCTGATACAATTTTATCGGTTTGATCGTAATTGGTTCAATTTTATATAAATAAAATATAATTGTATCCGACATTTACCTTATACAATTGTATCAAAGTTTTAAACTGATATCAGGTCAAAATTGGGATATAACTATATAATTTTGTATACAAATATATCTATTTGGACCTAAACTGATACCATGTGATATAAACCAATAAAATTGTATCAGGTCAAAAATCAGATACAATTTCATGTGATTAACACATAATTTAATCAGGTCAGATCTAAACTGATGCAATTAGATAATAACTGATAAACAACTGATACAATTATATCGGGCCATTTTTCGGATCAAATGGTACATGGATGACTAAGTTATATATTACCATATAAAGCTCCATATTATTTTTTTTAATAGGGAACATACCATATATGGTGCCATTTAAACAGTATATTGTCATATATGGTGCCATTTAAACAATATATGGTCATAAATGGTAACTCAACTACAATATTAACTGTATTTCAGAAGCTATTAATTGCATTTCACAAATTTTAAATGTATTTCAGAAATTATGGAATGTATTTCAGAAATTATTAATTGTATTTCAGAAATAATCAAATCTATTTCAAAACTTGTTGATTGTTTATCATAGGTAGCATTCGGCAGAGAAACCTTAAACTGATACCGGTGACTTGTAACGCTTTGTGATTACTTACTCTGCCGAACGATGTTTTCTTTGTTTTGTTTTTAAAAAAACTTTTTCTATAGTTTCCTTTTATTTTTTAAAATTTTTATTTGTCATTCTTACAAAACAATTTTTATTGTAAATGAACAACAACAAATGTATCACTATTTGATCAAAAGTAGCAAACATTTTTACGCTACCAAAATGTGACAGCGCTACCTGAGCGCTCAGACTGAGCGAATAGTGATCAGGCCGTTCAGCAGATAGTTGTACAACTGTTGTAGAACTGTTGTCTATTATGTTGTATCTGCCGAACGCACCCATAGTTAATAGAGAAAAATTTCTAAATTACATTTCATAATTTCTGAAATACAATTGATAATTTCTGAAATACAGTTTGATAATTTCGGAAATACAATTAATAATTTCTGAAACAGAATTGATAAAACTGAACTTCAATTGACTAGTTCTGAAATACAATTCATAAATCTGAAAAATAATTGATAAGTTCTGAAATACAATTGATAAAACTGAAATTCAATTGATTATTTCTGAAATACAATTAATAAATCTTAAAAACAATTAATACAATTGACATGGTGTAGAGCGTTAAAAAGATGTAAATAAAATTATTTTATTCAAAGATTTCAATTTAATAAAAAAATAAATATATAATTTTATAAAAAAAATTTATAAAAAACAAAATTTTAATTTTATAAAAAGATATTCATTTTGTAAAAAAATGCATATCGAACTCGAGACCTTCTGAGTTTAAACCTTATTTTAACAAAATACATATTGTAATTTTTATAAAATCAGTGCTCTGCCGGTGTATTATTTTTTGAACAGTTGGAAATATATGTCTGGGATCTTATTTAATCCCAAATAAATGGAGATCTTACGTAGTACCAAATATAATGCGGCATCTAATTTTATCTGTCATTTTTATGGATAGTTTTAGATGTCAATCCCCAAATATATTGCTGTTTCTAATTCTATCTGCCATTTTAATACCTAAATAAATTGCTGGATCTAATTCGATCTGCAATTTATAGGAAAAATTAAGATTTTACCAAATCACTAAATATATCACTGGATTCAATTCGATCTGCAACTTATTGAAAAAGTTAAGATCTTACGCAATCCCCAAATATATTACTGCATCTAATTTCATCTGTTATTTTTTTCATAAATTTAGATCTTACGTTATCCCCAAATATAATCCTCGATCTTATTCGATCTGCCGTTTTCCAGATAAAGTTAGATACAACTTAATCCTAAAATATATATGTGACCTTCTCCGAGAAAAGGGACCTAGTGTGTGAAAATTAAGTTTTGAGAAGAACGCATTTAAAGTTTCATAACGCATTATCACTTTAAACACACCTTCAGTTGGGAGATGCGATTTCGTATGGTTAGGTGCCTCAACTCATTTCATCTTATTCTACACCCTTTTAGGTACCAGAATCCACTCTTAAGTCCAAACCCGTTTTTTGACACACTAGGTCCCTTTTCTCGGAGAAGGTCACATATACCTAGATCTACTTTTTCGTATAAATTTAGATCCAAGTTTATCCCCATATATATTGCTGGATCTAATTCGATCTGCCATTTTTCTGATAAATTTCGATCCAAGTTTATCCCCAAGTATATTGCTGGATCTAATTTGATCTGCCAATGTTCGGATCAATTTATATCCAAGTTTATCCCCAAATATATTGCTGGATCTAATTCGATCAGGCATTTTTCTGATAAAGTTAGATCCAAGTTTATCCCTAAATATATTACTGGATCTAATTCGATCTGTCATTTTTCGTAACAAATTAGATCTAAGTTCATCCACAAATATATAGCTGGATCTAATTCGATCTTCCATTTTTCGGATAAAATTAGGTCTTACTAAATCTCAAAATATATTGCTGGATCTAATTTGATCTGCCAATTTTCTATTCAATTTATATCCAGGTTTATCCACAAATATATTGCTGGATCTAATTGGATCTGCCATTTTTCAGATCAATTTATATCTAAGTTTATCCACAAATATATTGCTGGATCTAATTCGATGTGCCATTTTTCGGATCAAATTAGATCTAAGTTTATCCCCAAATATATTGCTAGATCTAATTCGATCTGCCACTTTTTCGGATCAAATTAGATCTAAGTTTATCCACAAATATATTGCTGGATCTAATTCGATCTGCCAAAATTGAGATCAAATTAGATATAAGTTTATCCACAAATATATAGCTGGATCTAATTGGATCCGCCATTTTTCGGATCAAATTAGATCTAAAAATATCCCCAAATATATAGCTGGATCCGCCAATTTTCGGATCAAAATAGATCTAGGTTTATCTCCAAAGATATCATTGGACCTCCCAATTTTGAGATATAACTTGATCTTAGTTTATCCCCATATATACAATGGGATCTAATACGATATCTTTGGATACACCCAATTTTGAGATCTAATTGGATCAGCTAGATATTACAGCAGATCTTAAACAATATCAAATTCGATATGATTAGATATTGCGCGAGATCAATTTTTTTTACTCGGGCATATATGGTACCTCATGATCAAAATTTTTAATACAGTTCCAGATGTGATAATATATGCCACTATATATAGTGCCATATATATTTACATATGGTGTTATTTAAGCAATATATTACCATATATGGTCCCATTGAAACCATATATTATCATATATGGTGCCATTTCAACAATATATGCTCATATATGGTACCTCATGAACAACATTTTTTATACAGTTCCAGATATGATAATATATGCTACTATATATTGTATAATACCACATTCTTTGATATATCATATCATTTAAACAACATACCATATGGTGCCATTTAAACAATATATTGTCATATATGGTAACTCATCAGAAACTACAATGTTAACTGTATTTCAGAATCTATTAATTGTATTTCAGAATTTATAATTGTATTTCAGAAATTATCGAATGTATTTCAGAAATTATTAATTGTATTTCAGAAATAATCAAATCTATTTCAGAATTTGTTGATTGTATTTCATAGTTAATAGAGAAAAATTTATTAAATACATTTCATAATTTCTGATATACAATTGATAATTTCTGAAATACAGTTTGATAATTTCTGAAATACAATTGATAAAACTGAAATTCAATTGACTAGTTCTGAAAAATAATTCATAAATCTGAAAAATAATTCATAAGTTCTAAAATACAATTAATTATTTCTGAAACACAATTGATAAATCTTAACAACAATTGATACTAATGGAAATGGTGTATAGCGTCAAAAAGATGTAAATGGGCGCTGTGGTGTAATGGTTAGCGCGTTGGACTGTTACACGTGAGGTTGCGGGTTCGAGCCCCAACCAAGGCAACATTAATGTATTAATGTAATAGTAATATGTATGAGCTTTTCTATCCCTCATACACATCGCAGTGTCCTCCTTCGGTGTTCCCATAGCACTTAACCCTACCGAAGTAAAATAATATAACAGGACTATGAACTAAAAAGCTTCAACAAAGTTCGCCAACTCGCCATCAGATGGCGTGCAACAACTGTTCTAAAATTCAACATCTCGCGCAATTACAGTGTTGCCATATTTGAAGCCCTTCATCTTTCACTACCTTTCACTTCTTCTCTATCCCCTTTCCAAAGGAAGCAACACATTAATTAATAGGAAGAATTTCCTGTGTTGCTTCTCTTTAAAAAAAAAAAATATATTTTATTAAAAAAATTCAATTTAATAAAAAAAAAATATAATTTTATAAAAAAATTTATAGAAAAAAAATGATAATTTTATAAAAAGAAATTCATTTTATAAAAAAAAAAATGCATAGCCGTGAACGGTATCCAACTCGAGACCTTCTGAGTTTAAAGCTTATTTTAACAAAATGTTGTAATTTTTATAAAATCAGTGCTCTGTCAGTGTATTATTTTTTGAACAGTTGGCAATATCTGGCTGGGATTTTATTTAATCCCAAATAAATGAAGATCTTACATAGTACCCAAATATAATGCGGGATCTATTTTTATCTGTCATTTCTGTTAAAAAAATTAATGAAGTACAACATACAATCATATCTTTTTTTGATACCGGCCAAAATAAAATTTTATTCGAAAAATGGGGGATCGTACTGAAGTAATTTAGATCCACCTTGGATCTAATATGATGAAATACGATCCGAAAAACAAGTTTATCTAATTATATAAAATTGGATGTGACATAATGATAATCAAGAAATAATTTCAATAGAATGGACATTTAATGCAATCTGAGCGATATCTGAATGATTTCCCAACAAACCAAACGATATCGTTTCGAATTCGTAACGATATCATTTCGATGATACGTTTGTCCGAGAATGATATCATTAACGATTCATAAGTAATAGGTACTGTGAAGAAAAGTGCACATTCGTTAATGATATCGTTTTTTCATGAAATAACGATATCGTTTTGATATCGAAAATTTCAGGCAGTCATATTGCAAAATTTTCGTCGTTATTTTATCACCATTCTATGAAAATATGATATCATTGACAATATCGAAATAAAGAAGTATATATGATATCTTTAACGATTAAATTAGAACAAGCAAATATGATTTCTTCAGAAAATTTATCGTTATTTTGAAAAATTATGATATCATTACGAGTTCATATTTTTGTATCATAAACGATAGCAAATATGATACTTAATATGAATTCGTTAACGATACTGTATCGTTTCATGGTTTATTGGGTTATTTTTGTCTAATGGTATCAATTAAAATGTAACTTTTTGTATTAAATCTAATTTTATATAATTAGATTAACCCATTTTTTCGATCTGCCATTTTTCGAATCAAATTAGATCTAAGTTTATCCCCAAATATATTGCTGGATCTAATTTGATCTGCCATTTTTCAGATCAATTTATATCTAAGTTTATCCACAAATATATTGCTGGATCTAATTCGATGTGCCATTTTTCGGATCAAATTAGATCTAAGTTTATCCCCAAATATATAGCTAGATCTAATTCGATCTGTCACTTTTTCGGATCAAATTAGATATACGTTTATCCACAAATATATTGCCGGATCTAATTTGATCTGCCAAAATTGAGATCAAATTAGATCTAAGTTTATCCCCAAATATATAGCTGGATCTAATTGGATCCGCCATTTTTCGGATCAAATTAGATCTAAAAATATCCGCAAATATATAGCTGGATCCGCCAATTTTCGGATCAAAATAGATCTAGGTTTATCCCCAAAGATATCACTGGACCTCCCAATTTTGAGATATAACTTGATCTTAGTTTATCCCCATATATACAATGGGATCTAATACGATATGATTGGATACACCCAATTTTGAGATCTAATTGGATCAGCTAGATATTAGAGCAGATCTTAAACAATATCAAATTGGATATAATTAGATATTGCGCGAGATCAATTTTTTTTACTCGGGATGTTACTTCAATAACAATATTTATAATACAGTGTCATATATTGTAATATATGTATATCATTCAATATATATTGATTAGGGTTTGGGGTTCGGGAATTCCCGGGCGGGAATTCCCGGGAAAATAATATATTTTTCCCGGGAAAACGGGAAATTTTAAAAATATTAAATTTTTTAAATTGTTTTTGTTTCGAATAGGATTTTTTAATTTTAGTCATAAAAAACATTTTAAATACCAAAACAAAAATGTCATTGTTAAAATCTTTTAAAAGGGAATACATTTATTTGACACATAAATAAAATCTCTGCCAAGTAATTAGGAGCATTTCAACTAATAAAGATTTTACGCATAACTTATTCAAAATTTAAGTAGTAAAACCTAAAAACTTGGTAAAATGTTTAAAAGAAATATGAAAAAATAGCTTTGTTTCTTACAAATAATCGCCCTTACTATATAAATTTTTCAAATGTATAATTTAGGTAAAGTCGACTTTAGTTAAAATATTGGGTGGCAGTATAACTTGACTTGGTTAATTTTTGGAGCATTCTGATTGGTTAATTTATTTTCAACCAATCATAATATTTGAAAATATAAATATTTTTGTAAGGTTTTCATACACAAAATGAACAAAACCGTTTGATTAAAAATAAAGTCGACTTTAAATTTAAAATACTCCTTTATATTAAGGGTCAATAATTTTATAAGTAACGTTTTCATTAATAAATGTGAAAAGAAAAGACTAATGCTTAACAGTGGTATCTAAATTTGGTTATCCGACATCTAAATTTGGTTCACATAAAAAAAAAAAAATTGATGGTCATGCAACTTTTCTTGAAGAAAACAACAACAAGAATAACGTTTCAGCTAAAATTAGCAAAGTACCCGAAGAAAAAAGTGTAAGCTGAATAGGCATTAAAGGTTTTATGGTAGGGCAAACATTTCCTGAAATGGTATCCAAATTAGCGGCAGTCACTCCGCACCATAACTAGATCTTCGTTTATTCGAGAAAGTTTTTATAATAAAAACCTGGCATTGCAAAAAAATGAAACCGATGTAAATAACCTTATATTAAATTACTACAATCATGTAAAAGATATCATGATAAAAGAAATATCGAGCAATATTTCTAACAATAGGAGATTTACTATAATCTTAGATGAATAAACAAGAATATCACAAAACAGATATTGGAACAGTATAAACGGTAATGCTGATGAAATAAGAAGAATTGTAGAAATAAGACTAGAATAGTTTTATTTGTCTTTGGAAAATAACATTGTGGCCACCATATCTAATGGGCCAAGTGTGATGAAACGGTTTGTTTCCGACAGTCCAGTAGTAGGTGCTTTCTGCTGGAATCATGCAATTCATTTGGCAGTGCTGCGAGTAATTTATGTGAAATCAAATGTTCAACATTCTGATATTTTTTACTTTGAATTCTCACTACACAGACTGCATTTGTACTGAAATAGTGTTTTTTTTTACAAAAATTACTTATATAGGTGGTTTTCATTAACATTTTTGTTCAAAAATATTTCCCGGGATTCCCGGGAATCAAATTTTTTCATTCCCGTTTCCCGGGAAATAAAAAAGTCCGGGAAATCCCAAACCCTAATATTGATGTATGGTAATGGTACAATAATTCCAATATCAGTTGAGATACAATTTGTGGGTCCATATCAACAATTTGTTCACGTACATTTAACATATATATATGTACATTTAAGTTATAATTTATAAACACTTTATAAAGTTAAATAGTTCCATAAACCTCGTCTAACTGTATAGAATGTTTATGAATATACGATTTAATATATAATAATTACAACTACAAATTGGTGCCATTATCTAAAATTTAATTTAATGTTAACTTATAATAAAATAAAAATGTATTTCCTAAAAATAAAAATTTAGTGTTAATTAATGTTAATATACAATAGGTTTAAGTTTAACATCCCAGACAGAAAAATATAATCGGCACAATGCTGGCAAACCGTTGGCGATGGTCGGTTATGCGTTGGCAGAACGTTGCATTAACTATCTTGGCAAAAAAATAGATTTCAAAAAACATTTTTGAAAAAATTGAGAAAACTTTTTTTAATATTTGCTTTTAAAAACATGAAATTTAACCCAGTCCACCAGATTGTCACCCAGGACCTCTACACTCTAATCTAACTAGACTTGTTATAGATGTGTGATAGCTACAAATTAAATGAATGATAAAAGCATTTCGAGCTAACTTATAAGCATCGAAAAAAGGTGTTCCAGAAATTATTAAATGTATTTTAGAAAATTTTAATTGACTAGTTCTGAAATACAATTCATAAATGTGAAAAATAATTGATGAGTTCTGAAACACAATTGATAAAACTGAAATTCAATTGATTATTTCTGAAATACAATTGATAAATTTTAAAACAATTAATACAATTGGAAATGGTGTAGAGCGTCAAAAAGATGTAAATAAAATTATTTTATTCAAAGATTTCAATTTAATAAAAAAATAAATATATAATTTTATAAAAAAATGAATACCCGGGTAAAAAAAATAATATGATGTCATATGTAATGATATCTTATTTAATATAATTGGAGATATGCTATGATCCGAAAAATGGTGGATAAAATTATATCGGATAAGATCTAAATATATTGAATCATATAGAATCTTATCCGGATTTTGACCCGATATAATTATATCTAATTTGATGTAGAAAGACATAATTATATAACGCTTCATACTTCAAGATCAAAACAAAAACTATTAAAAAGTACTGAAAAATAATACCCTTAAGTTAAGAATTAAAAATTTAAATAAAAATTTAAAAGAAGTTGTACATAATTCTAACCAAGCATTTTAAGTCTTCTCATATAAACTTGTATTCTACCCGTAAACTGTGTAAAAATGGTATGTTTATGAGTTTAATGTCAAATTCCATACATAAAAATATGGCTTATATTTATACAAGGTTTACAAGGAATTTAGGAGTTATAATGAGTACGCCTTTTATATTTTGAAATCATACATAAATATATCTCAAAAAAACATAGATTTTTTTACATTGCGCTATACTTAAACATATCTATATAAAACTTTATATATTTTCCGATAAAGCCATTTTTAATTATATATGACGATGTATTAAAATTGTCATAGCATAGGTATGTAAATATTTATGGCACATACAAATATATATGGGGACATGTATATTTATACTGATCTATATATGACATCATATAAGAAATTTTTGAAAAACTCAAAGCTATACATAATTATATCCGCAAAGATATAGTGTTACACTTGACTATATATAAACATATTAGTCCATATTAAATTATATAATTTCCTATATAACTATTTTTACTCGGGTAGAAAAAAAATTTTTAATTTTATAAAAAGAAATTCATTTTGTAAAAGAAATGCATATTGAACTCGAGCCCTTCAGAGTTTAAACCTTATTTTAACAAAATATTGTAATTTTTATACAATCAGTGCTTTGCCAGTCTATTATTTTTTGAACAGTTGGCAATATATGTCTGGGATCTTATTTAATCCCAAATAAATGGAGATCTTACGTAGTACCCAAATATAATGCGGCATCTAATTTTATCTCTCATTTTTATGGATACTTTTAGATGTCAATCCCCAATTATATTGCTGTTTCTAATTCGATCTGCCATTTTAATACCGAAATAAATTGCTGGATATAATTCGATCTTCCATTTTTCTGATAAATTTAGATCCAAGTTTATCCCCAAATATATTGCTGGATCTAATTTGATCTGCCATTTTTCGGTTAAATTTAGATCCAAGTTTATCCCCATTTATATTGCTGGATCTAATTCGATTAGGAATTTTTCGGATAAATTTAGATCTAAGTTTATCCACATATATATTGCTGGATCTAATTCGATGTGCCATTTTTCGGATCAAATTAGATCTAAGTTTATCCCCAAATATATAGCTAGATCTAATTCGATCTGCCGCTTTTTCGGATCAAATTAGATATACGTTTATCCACAAATATATTGCGGGATCTAATTTGATCTGCCAAAATTGAGATCAAATTAGATCTAAGTTTATCCCCAAATATATAGCTGGATCTAATTGGATCCGCCATTTTTCGGATCAAATTAGATCTAAAAATATCCGCAAATATATAGCTGGATCCACCAATTTTCGGATCAAAATAGATCTAGGTTTATCCCCAAAGATATCACTGGACCTCCCAATTTTGAGATATAACTTGATCTTAGTTTATCCCCATATATACAATGGGATCTAATACGATATGATTGGATACACCCAATTTTGAGATCTAATTGGATCAGCTAGATATTACAGCAGATCTTAAACAATATCAAATTGGATATAATTAGATATTGCGCGAGATCAATTTGTTTTACTCGGGTAGCGATAAATCCCTAAATTGCACGAACTTTTTAGGTTCTGTTGAAAAATTTCACAAAAATAGCTATATTTTTCAAACTTCTTAAAACTTTCTTAAAAAATTATTGATACATCGCCAAATTTTTCGAACTTTTTTGTTTTCCATAAAAATTTACCGATAAATCGCTGAATAATAATGATTCAAAAATTCTGTCAAGGAAATAAATGTAAAAAAATGCTAAGAAAATGTGAAGACTGTCTTAAAAAGAAAAATCGCTAGTTTTCCCGCTAATAGCTAAATTATATTTTATCCCGCAAAACGAGTTGAAGTATCGCTAGATTTGCCGAGAAAATAGCTAAATTGGCAACAGTTATTAAAATAGCTGATTGCGAAATAAACCTATTCAAATTATTGGATTAATAAATAAAACCTAATAAAATGATCACTTACTTACTCCTTCCATCGTAAATAAGTTTATATTTAAATATTTTTTATTTTTACAAAAAATTATTTCAAAATTATTTAGCCAAATGTTTTGTTTCTTCAATCATATGTTTTAAATCATGTTTTTTTTCTTACAAATTCTTACTAGCAAAAATTCATCCAGTAAAAACTTGTAAGTTCTCTGGTAACTGCCACTTTACCCTCTATTTTTCCTCTCTCCTTACTGAGTAATTGTGTAAACAAACACCTTCCAGTAAAAACTTGTACAAATTTGTACGAATTTGTACAAATTTTCGGGTACGCAAACACACTTAATGTGTGCATTTTAAAGTTTTTATTACGGTTTCTGGGCTGTGAACATAGAGCAAAATTTTTTCGCTCTTGTGAACAAAATACTAGGTTTTACCGAGAAATTCTTCAAACAAAATTTGTTTATATTTTTTTGTATCAGCTTAAATTGATGAAGATTTGATACCAGATCTGATACCAAATCTGGCCAGATCTGGTCATCATTTAATTTGGCATTTTCTAGAAACTAAACTAACTAAAATTCTGTATATTTAACAGTTTTATTTTTGCTGTTCCTATATTACTAATATATAACAAAAATAATCTGCTAATTTAGCAGTTTTTTCTGCAGCATCAGTTTTAACTAATTTTTTGTAGTTTGAACTAAATTTTTTACGGACTTTTTTCTATTAGTGTACCTATTTAGTATATGTTACTGTATCAAGTTACTATTTTAGTATATGTAGCTTTTCTATATGAACTGTAGAATTTGGTAAAATCCAGTCAAAAATCAATACTTTTTGAAAAGCAACAATTTTAGATAAAGATAAATTATTTTAATTTTTGCATTAAAAAATACAAAAATAGTTTTTTCGGTCTTTCTATGTTTTTATATATTTAGTTAGAATATTGTTCTACCCATAGGCGTAGATAGGCCGTTCTGGACGGGGGTGGGGGGGCTAAGCACCCCCCAGAAATAGTTTAGCCCCCCCCAGATTTTTTTTAACATTTCATTTTTACTTGAAATAAAAATGCTTATCCATATCTGACTCAACTTTCTTATGAGAGTAAATCGTCAGTAATGACCAGTCCAAGAAATGTTGTAAAAATCGTGTTTTATATACATAAAGTAGTATATCGTTGGCTTAGTCGGCAAACCTGTCAAGTCCGTTTTTTTAATTTTTCAGGAGAGACAAAAAACTGTCCAACTTTTTTTTTTGTTCACTTTTTTTAGATCTGTAAACGCAATTTTCTTCTTTAGTTCATCTTGTTTAACCACAAAAATTCATAGAATTCTTTTTGGACTTAGCAGATTTGCTCTTTATAATTTTCTATTTTAAATGTGGACTTACCAGATTTTCTTTCAACTTTGTGGACTTAGTAGATTTTCTTTTTTTTTTATTTTATTTTTATTTATGTCAGCAGAATTCATGACAATCGCCTAATATAATTTATAAATTAACAATGTTTTGTGAAGAAAAACACCCTCATATATCTATGATTTCAGAATGTCTAAGGGCTCTTTTATGAGTTTTTTCGGACTCCAATTGTACACTGGGTACCTTAAAAGTTAAAATAACTAAATATTTATTTAGTTAATCTTTAAATAAACAAAAGTCGCTTTTAATTCTATTGAAGAAATTTGTTGAAACAAAATGTGTGTTGTTTTCAGCTGGACTTATCATGTGGTTTTCGATGCTTTGTTTGTTTTTTTTGGACTTGACAGAATTGCTTACCACTGCATAACAACAAGAAAAAACAACATAATGGCATTTTTTTTTTTTTGTAAATGATGTGTTTTGAGTTACACTAGCATACTACATCAAAAACTCAATTTGCATAAAAATTGGACTTGACAGGTTTGCCGACTAAGCCAACGTTATATTAAAAATCGAAAAGTTTTTATTACAAAGTTTCTAAACATGAATTTATTATTTATTTCAGCGTTTTCAATATTATTTTTGCTCAGTAGGCTATAGTATTATTATCTTAAAAGTAGTTTAAATATCATCGTCAAAAAGTTATATTTATATAAAAAAATTATTTTAAAGGTAAATTGTCCAAAAAAAACTAAGATTTTGATAGAATCAAAAGTACGATTTGTAACATCTTTTTTTAGCAAAATATGCATTTATTGACATAATATGCAATGAAACATGCAATGCTACAATATGTATTAAAATATGCACGTATAGCAAAATATGCACTTCCAGCTAAATGCATATTACCAATTCGATACCATTTTATTGCAAATATGTATTTGCATAAAGTCCCTTTTTCTATTAATAGCTTAACTAAAAACTAATTTTTGAGTTTTTTTGAGAATTTTTCCCTTAATATACTTTATTTTGTAAAATAAATTGAAAATCTCCCAATCTGAAATTAATATTTAACCATTTTCCAGCGAAAATTTCCGCTAATTTCAGCAAAATAGAATATTATATGCATTTAACTAAATTTAACTTAAATATAACAAAAATTTATAGAAGTAATAGTTGTTCCTTTCTGTGTGTTTTCTACTAATATTCAGATAATTTTTTGCTGATATGAGATGGATAAGTTGTCATTTAAAACGAACCAAAATATCACCCAAATATAGCTGAATTTTAGATTTAACAGTTTTATTTTTTCTGTTTTTATCTAACTAAAAATTACTTAACAGATTCTGCTACAGTCGGCAGTTTTTTCTGCAGGGCCATTTTTAACGAATTTTTAGCAGCTTTTTCTGCTAGTTGTACATATTTATTTCTATCAGTATATTTGTATTGCTGGTGTAGGTCATAAAACAGTGCAATTCAAACAAAATGTAAGCCTTAACTTTGATTTCACTTAAATTTTTGTAGTGATTATTGGATTAAGCTGAAAGCGTTGTCCGAATAGCTATCTGGCGATCGTACAGATGATCGTAAACGAAACGGAGGAACCAAAAATTTAAAAGGCCTATAAAACTTTAGATACTTTTTTTTGATAAATTAAAAAAAAAAAAACAAACTTTGCTTTATATACCCTATTAAAAAAAACTAATATGGAGCTTTATATGGTAATATATAACTTAATGTGATCCATATACCATTTCATCCGAAAAATGGCCCGATATAATTGTGTCAGTTGGTTATCACTTTTTATCTAATTGTATCAGTTTAGATCTTAACTGATTAGATTATATATTAAACAGATGAAATTTTATCTGATTTTTGACCTGATACAAGTTTATGGGTTTATGTCGCATGTTATTAGTTTAGATCCAAATAGATACATTTCTATACAAACTTATATAGTTATATCTGAATTTTGAACTGATGCAATTATATCTGCTTTAAAACTTTGATACAATTATATAAGGCAAATGTCGGATACAAATATAT
Source organism: Leucophora obtusa (assembly GCA_949987735.1). Lineage (NCBI taxonomy): Eukaryota > Metazoa > Arthropoda > Insecta > Diptera > Anthomyiidae > Leucophora > Leucophora obtusa. The sequence goes on from OX465297.1 coordinate 228,203,976, forward strand.
TTTATTTATATAAAATTGTACCAACTACGATCTAAACAGATACCATTAGATATAAAACGGTAAAATAGTATCAGGTCAAAAATCGGATATAATTTCATCTGATTAATGTATAATTTTATTAGTTGAGATCCTAACTGATACAATTTGATGAAAACTGATACACAACTGATACAATAACATCGGGCCATTTTTCGGATGAAACTGTATATTTATACCGATATAAGTTAATCACATTTTATACGACTATATGTAACTGTTTTTACTCGGGTAGTCAAATTTAATTGAACATGTATGTTTACATAATTTTTCCGAGAAATGAGCCCATATAATTACATAAATTTGCATCAATTCAGTTATAATTTGATAATATCAGATATAAATGTGTCCGAATAATGGCGTGATACAATTTGATCTGATTTTTTATTGTGGTATAAAATTATAGCTGAACTGCTACAAAAATATAGAAAAACATATATTGTTGTAACAGATTTTTTAATTACCTGAGGTACGAGTTTTTGTCAAACCTAAGTAACTTGCAGAAACTTCTATTCTTCATGAAAACTATTAAACTTTTTTGGATTTTGACAAAAGAACATTTTCCCTGAAAGCCAAACACATTGATTTAAGAATTCGCTTACATTTGCCCAAATACAGGAAAAAAATTATTACTTTCTTTTTAAAATTGAAAAAAAAAATTCAAAAGTTCTTTTGTCGACAAATATCTTGTAAAATTTTCCTAAGTCGATTAAAATTGTTTTGCCAAAAGTCCCTAGATATAATTTTATACACTCAGAATAATAAGTCTGTTGGCTGAACAGAAAAATTTGTTACTTTAACAAAATTTATTCCTGTGTTTGGCTTAAAATAAAATTTGTTGATTTTAACAATTTCTTTTGTTAAATTTAAAAAATCTAAATTTAAGTAAGAAATTAGTAAAACTACAGATTTATTTGTAATTGTACTGAGCCGTAAATTTTGATAAAATTTAGGGTCTCGAGACCTTCCCCGGTCCCAGTTCACATCTAAGGGCATATAAGGTCACTCCGGAGGACCAAACATTTTGTCCGTTTTACTCCATATCGCTTAGTTTTCAAGATATGGGCGATTTTAGAAAATTTTTTTAAAAATTTCCGAGGGTCCAAGGCAGAGATACAAGCCATCCGACTTTAGCTGGTCAGCTGCCGCCAGCCGACACCTTTGCCAAGCCGATTCAGCCGCCGACAATAATCGGCAAAGCCAATTTTCGGCTAAAGCCGATAGAAAAATGCAAAAATATTAATTTTTTTTTTTTTTTTAATTTATAAAATTTGTTTAAATAAACATAATTATTTGAAAAGTAAAATTTTCTTGTTTTGAGATATCGTTGTTTTTAAAATGTTTTGTATCAAACTGGCGATAGCACAACCAGGCGGTTTTGTTGATACTACAATTCTACAGATTTCTGCATTATAAGGACTGCGTTTGAAAAAAACGTCCATCACAAAATCCAAAAAAAAACTGATGAAACAATCATTCAATTTTAAAAATAAAATCTATTTTATGACCGTATTTTTTAAGATTAAGATTATTATAAAATTATATACAAATTTTTCTATTTTACAAAATTTTTTAATTTCTCTCATCATGGTTTTTATGGTATTTTTAAATACCTTTCGAGCTGCTAAATACCACTTTCCGCGGATATCTTTGAATCGTTGGCGACTTTTTTTGTTACCTTAGTTTCTCTTTTAACGAAGCCCAGAATTGACGAATTAATTAATTCGTAACAATAGAAATCGTACGAAAACAAATATGAATTAATTCCATTCAATAAATAGTCTTTTGTGAATTAATTCATTGAATTTTTAATTCAGAATTCAAAAACTGAATTAAAGAATTAATTATTCAAAGCTCTGCTCTACTTCTCTTAGTTTGGTAGATATGTACCATTTTAAAAAACCGGGAGGGAAAGAAATAGGGCTATCTTTAAAACATCGGATATACTGGTGGTGCCATCTAATAGGTGATGGCAGAGAGATGAAAATCTTATATTTTAACAATAAATTGTATAAAATTTAACAAATGCATGTATAATTTTATCGACATTGTGAAATATAAACTCAATATTTAGAAATTGGGAAAACTACACTCAAAATAATAGGTCTGTTGGCTGAACAGAAAAGATTGTTACTTTAACAAAATTTATTCCAGTTTTTGGCTTAAAATAAAATTTTTTTGATTTTAACACTTTTTTTCAAATTTAACAAATCAATTTAAGTAAAAAATTTCTAAAACTTCAGTTTTATCTGTAATTATACTGAGTCGTGTAATTTATTCAAATTTAGGATTTATAGAATTTATTATTTATTTAGCTTACTCCATATCATGTGAGGGCATGAAGCTCTATCTCGCTTAGTTTTCGAGATATGGGTCATTTTATGAAGTGGAAAAGTTTTCTTAAAAATTTCTGAGGGTCCAAGGTCCCGCCAAGGTCAATTTTTGGATAGATATAGGCCCTTTCTCTAGGGTATTACACTTTTATAGCTAGTAGAAATTTTCATCAATTTTGATCTATCTTTCTTAGTTTTCGAGATATGGGCCATTTTAAAAAATCGGGAGGGAAGGAAATAGTGCCATCTTTAAAACTTCGGATACATTGGTGGCGCCATCTACCGGGCAATAACAGAAACATGGAAATATTATATTTTAACAATAAATTGTGTAAAATTTAACTTCTTAAAAATAGTTATAAATAGTTTTGAAAATTAACACTCAAAATTAGTTAAAGTACTGAGGATTTTTAGTATAGTGTTAAATGAAGATAACTAAAATCTTTGTTTAAATCTGTGCTTCAAATTCTAGTGTGACTCTGAGTATATTATTTTATACAAAACGAAATTTTTTTTATTTTTTTGTAAATGTGACATCATATAAAAACATATATTATTTTGGGTTATGTACTAAATAGGTATATATAATGCCATATATGATTGGATTCACAGTATCTAATTGTAAATGCAATATATAATTACATATTGATCGATATGTAATAAGATGCAACTAAATATAACATCATATTAAAATTTTTGAGAAAGAAAAAATTATATATGGATGTATAGAATTATGTGCGGTTATATACACTTGCATGCAAAAAATATATGGGTATATAAAATTATATATTATTATATACAAACGTTTTTACTCGAGAATTAAACAATTCATATATTTAAATGATTCTATTAAATATTTGTTTAAAAACAAATTTTATTTTAAACAAATCTTTTATGTTTTAAGCTAATAATTTTTTGTGTGTACCCGAGTAAAAAAGACTATATATAACATATATTTTTTAATATTAAAATATATGATAATATAAAATATTGTATGCGACTTTATATGTTTTTATATGATGATATATAAGAAATTTTTTAGAAATTTTCTCATATGTAATCATATTAAATCATATATCAGTATTGGCTTTATTGCAAATTGTTTATATAGGAATATATAATTGATAAAACCGTTCAAAATTTTATATATAAATAGATACGAAAAATAATTTTGATTTTATTTTATATATTACAATATATTAGTTAATCTCAGACACAAGTTCGAAACTCATTTCATCAAAAACTATTTTTTGTATGTTTTACTCTATTTTTTCATTAAATTAATATTTTCTGAGCTTTTTTACTTTTAAAAGTTTTTTGCTTTTTAATTTAAAAAAATTCTAAGTCCAAAGAAAATTCCCATATTTGATAAAAAATTATCTAGTCTTTAAAGAATAGTTTAACGTCTGAAATAGTACTCATTATCAACAGTAGCCCTCGGCTGATAGTCTGGCATGTGATGAATATCGAAAACGATCCGATTTTCAATGGTTAATATTTTACGATCTGTACAATACGAATTATTCTTTATTTCCTAATTTAGATGTCCGGAGTCAAATAAAACGATAATTATTCTAGATTGAAAAACTGTTCGCTTTCGTTTTCGATTTTTATCACACCCCTGAGTGTGTAGGACCCGAAATCCTGCTGCCCTCCAATACAAAGTTTTTTATCATTTAAATTTAATCATATCGTATTGTATTAACTTATATCCAATTTCATCGGGACAAATTTCGGATATAAGTTTATCATTTGATATAACTTTGTATCCTTGTAAATACAATTATATCCAATTTGATACAATTTAATATAACCATTTTTCAGATGATATTATATCCAGTTACATATTGTAAATATATCCATTCACATATAATTTTATATAAAATGTTTTACTTGGGTATAGAAAAAAATATTAGTGTGGTTCTCACAACTATCATTTAGGATTAGCTTAAGTTATATTAAATTGTATCAAATTATATATAATCTCATCAAATTTGCTGAACCCATTTTATTTATTTATTTATTTATTTATTTAATTTCAGTCTATGGATACAATTTATCCTTACAGACTAGCATCTTAAAAACTAATTTAAAATATATTATTTAATAAGGTTTTAAAATCAGATTGAGAAACACTTCTATCTAAATGATTACAACACATATTAAATAACCTCATATAATTATTAAGTGGTTCATTCAGAGCATATTGAGTAGCGTGTATATCAATGTGGAAAAACTTACTTATATTTCTAAATTATATCAGCTAAGACCCCATGGGATGCCATTAGATAAGTTTTTGTATGCCATTTTTCGGATAAAATATGAACTGATTTGGAAGTTACATCTATATGTATATAATTATATAATATCGGAAGTATTTCTTCGGAACTCTTCACGGAATGCTACTCCGGATTCCGGACCCCCATGGAGTCGCAAATCTCCATTAGGGAACCGTTGGACAAACGGTACGGTATATAAATATTTTTAAAGCTGAATTCAATTTGTTGTAAATAAGGCAAGGAATTCCATGCAAATGCATGTTTTTCCTCGATAGTCCAAAATTGATATTGACTAAATATTTATCCGAAGCATAAAATTTGACAAAAATGCATGTTTTTGCATGTTTTGACTTCAAATGCATAAATAGTTGGTGGTTTTTTAATGCATATTTTGCGCATGTTTGTGCATATTTTTAATTTTTAAGCCCAAACCACATAGTGAAAGTGCCAGTGAACAGTGGCAGTGCTGTCAAACTTTGTTCTTGTATTTCGCGAAAACGATTTAATATTTTTAAAACATTCTTATTGCGTTTTGTTTAAAAACAGTTCTTGTTTATTTAGAAGCTTGTCTAATTTCTCGGCAGTGACAAATAGAGAATATACAAAAACTGCTTTATCGACAAAACGTCGCACTGCGGTCGACACTGCGTTTATCTGGTTGGGGCTTTAGGAGAATTTTTTATTTTGTAGAAAAATATAAAAAATTGCTACGTTTTCATATTTTGATTCTATTAAAATATTTTTTTCTCATTATTTTTAAAAATTATCACTCTTAAAAACATTATTGACCTATGGAAAAACTTCGAGTTCTGTGTCTGTTTGCAAAATAGCTAACTTAAATATATTTTTAAGTTTTAAAGTGCATTATTTTTGCAAAAATAATAGTTGTTAGTGCATATTTTTTATATTTTTAATGCATATTTGTCTTTTTTAGGCGCATATTTTCTATTTTAAGTGCATGAAATTCCTTGCACTAGTCATAAATTAAGCTGAAATTGAATTAATTCTTTCGAGACTCTGCCGACGAGTATTCCCAAGCTTTTTTCCAAGATAAATCCATCCCACATCATATCGCTGGTATGAAAGCAGTCAACTAAGCTTATTAGCGATTAAACTAAAATCTTTTTCCAAATACATACTTTTTGTTCAAAACAAATATGAATAGCAATTTAGTTAAGCAAAAGCTTTAAAACAAGTTGGGCGAAATTATTTTATTACATTTAAAGCGGCTTTATTGTCGGTAAAATAGCAGAGAGAATAATAAGAAGATAATATTTGGGCACAACTTTTGTAATATTGTACATAAATTGTTTGTAATTAGTCGTAAAAGATTTTTGAATTGAGCGCGCATTGCACTTTACAACAACGGTTAGATGTGTTAAAAACCAGTAAACCATAGAAAAAAAACTACCGAACAATAGAAACAACAACCTTCAAATATGCACAAAATAAGAAATATATACAATATTTTAATTGCCATCGTCATATTAATGTGCAATTATGTTTTCTCGACTCCCATGCTGTACAAACGTAATCCAGATGACAAATACGAAAGAGGTTCGTAAGACATACCTAAATGTGGAAATGTTACAATCTACAAACAAACGTGTTTAGCCAAAACCAGTGTAAAAGAATAAAATACTTGTAATAGAATAAAGAGTACCTATTCCTACTTGTGACGAGTTGCGACTGTCATATGCTAAGGCTGCATTCACACCTAATTCTTAAACACGTGTTTAGCTAAAACACGTATTTTAGCTCTTTATTCTATTACAAAAGTTGTAATAGCTCTTTATTCTACTACAACTTTTGTAATAGAATAAAGAGCTAAAATACGTGTTTTAGCTAAACACGTGTTTAAGAATTAGGTGTGAATGCAGCCTAAGACTGTTTGTAAGACTGAAAGCCACAACTTTCCATGCAAGACAACAATGACATTTAAAAATTCAAATTTTATGTCTGTTCCCGTACATTACCGAAGCTACACAAACTAGCCCAAAGGCGTTCCCGTACTCAAAATTGTGTGTAAATTGTTGTTGTTTGGGCTGCTTTGGGTTCCCGCGGGTACCCGCGGTAACGTACGGGAACGCACATTTTATTTGTCGATGTTTAGGTCCATTCGATTACTGGATAATTTGTAGAAATTTTCACTGAATGGCGTTCGTTTACATAAATACTTAGTAAACAGAAAGAAAAAAGAGAGAATAAAATGACAGTTCTATGTTGAGATTTTCAAAGTCTTCTTCTTTTTCTTGCAAATTTTTACTGGATAAATTTGTGCCAGGAAGAATTTGCAAGCAGAAAAAAACATGATTCGAAAACATATGTTTGTTTATTGAAAACCAAAAAAAAAAAAATTACAATTATGTTATTTTATGGAAATTCAAAGCAATGAAACTTTTAAAATAAATTATGGGAAATGTAAGAAGGTTTTCAATTTGTTATGCATAGGCAATTAAATATTTTGCATAATTATTGAACAAATGAAGAAAATTTATTAAAGCAGCGTTAACATCGCTACTTTGTTTATTTTATTTTTTATTTTATTTGTACACCAATTTGAGAAAATTTAATGAAAAAGGGTTTAAATGGTGCAGTTGTTCCAGGTTTTTTTAATTTGTTGGCTACAAAATGTTAGATTCTACATATTTTTTGTGGATAACTCTTGAAAAAGTCTTTAAATAAATGAAAACTCATATTTTTGGTTTCAACAGAGATTTTTATTTTCTAAACCTTATGAAACGATTATTTTAGGCTTGACCCTACTGTTTAGAGACTTTATGCATTCGGATGGAAGTATATACATAATTTAGTTTAGAACTTAGAAAATGCGTTAAAAATTAAATTTTCTTTTATGGTTATTAGCCAGTCTTAATTATAATATTTAATATATTGAAATTTTCTTTTTTTCTTTATCAGTATCAGGCAATAAATAAACAAAATTTGTCTTTAAATTTTTCTGTTGAATTATCACATATAAAGGTCTGTTCCTTTATGTTACCGCGGGAACCATTATTAGCAAAAATAACGAGTTTTTTGTAACGGTTATAAATTTCCCAGCAAAAAAACAGATGCCGAAGCAGTAGAAAAAGCACTACAATTGAGGATCTAAATGTACTTCGTTCTTAATATAAATACTAATGATTTTAACATTGAGTTGTCATGGGAGAGGAGTAGTCCCATTTCAACATTTTTCAGTACTTTTTGAACGAGTGCAAAGGAAGCTCTTTTTCACCAATTAAAAATTTAAAAAAAATTCTTTCCAAAAAAAAATTATATATTTTTTATTTTACAAGTTTTTTTATTGACGCCACCGGGTATCGAACTTGCGACCTCACGATTGCTAGTCTAGCGCTCTACCGCTGAGCTATTCTTTGATATGAAAGTTGACTGGCATAAAAACACTACACTTATTCTCTTCAATAAAAGTACTTATTAAACAAGGGTAAAAGGTCCACTCCAATTCAGTATTGTTTTCAGTGCTATTTTTACAGGTGCATAAAAATCAATTTCTCACCATTTTTTTATATATACATTAGACCGACTCACGAAAAAAAGTAAAAAAAGTGCCCCCCTCAAAATAGACCTTGGTTTGTTTTATGATGATTCCCATAATATTTCGGGTCTAGGAATGAGATCTCACGAGCTGGACCATTTTTAAAAAAGGTATTTTTTTAGTTTTTGTAAGAAATTTCCATCTTAGCTAAAGACAACATACTCAATATGGGTATCATATGAAAGGTTTTTTAGGGACGCAGCCAGCGGTATATATAACATGTTCAAACATGTCCTGACATGTCCTTTTTTCAATGATATTCTATAAAAAAAAAACAAATTTTTGACTCTTTTGTACGGGCAATATGGAAACCAAAACTTTTCTTTTGACAATAAGATCATCGCCGAGTGGATAGTTTAGAATTTTGCAAATTTAATACATTTTTCACGGTACTCTGGACCAAATTTTGATAAAAATTTAGAGCTACCCCAATTCAATAAAAAAATTTTATGAAATTTTTTTAGGTTTATTATTAAATAAAATATTTCATCGAAATAGGCGTGTCTGTAATTTTTTAAGAAAAATCTAAATATAGGCTGACCCCAAATAAAATTTTATAATACGTTTTTCGCGAAAAAAAAAGAAATTCCGCCAAAAAAACGCGTGTTGGGTTTTTTCTGTTAAGTTGCATTTTTATCCTTAGATCTACTAGAAACTGAGTTTAAATTATTATTAAAAATTAAAAAAAAAAATTTTCGCGAAAAAAGTTAATCCGCCAAAAAAGACGCGTGATGGATTTTTTTCTGTTAAGTTGCATTTTTATCTTACATCAACTACATACTGAATTCAAAAGCAAATTGCAGTAAACCAAAAATTTAAAAAAAAATTTGGTCCAGAGCATCGTGCAAAATGTATGAAATCTGTGAAATTCCAAACTATATTCACTTAGCAATGATTTACTTGTCAAAAGAAAAGTTTTGGAATCCATATTTCCCTATTTAGAACATATTGTTTCCACCACATTGAATTTCTGATAAAACGCGAAAAATCGCGAATTTCAAAAAAATCTGAAACACGTGTTCACTTAAATCGTCTATAGATTATGATATGTAAATTTGACATTTCAATCACAAATATCTCTGTACAAAAGAGTCAAAAATTTGTTTTTTTTATAGAATATCCTTGAAAATAGGACATGTCAGGATATGTTTGAACATGTTATATATACCGCTGGACGCGCCTCTAAAGAACCTTTCATATGATACCCATATTGAGTATGTTGTCTTCAGCTTAGATGCAAATTTCTTACAAAAACTGAAAAAAATACCTTTTTTAAAAATGGTTTAGCTCGTGAGATCTCATTCCTAGACCCGAAATATTTTGGGAATCATCATAAAACAAACCAAGGTTTATTTTGAGGGGGGCACTTTTTTTTTACTTTTTTTCTGTCCATATAAGGTGAGTCGGTCTAATATACATATTTCTAAAAATTAAGAAAATATTGAATTTAAACAAATTAATTATAAAAATTAACCCTCTAACCGGCAAGCCCGCCACCAGGCGGGGTATATTAAATTGACCAGAAATGCGCCAAAGGAGTATTTCATAATAAGAAATTATGCTTTTTCAACAGAAAACAAAATTTATTAAATTTTTTGTGAAGAATTTTTTTGTATACAATGCACGGTTTGGAAGCGAGAAAGTGTCAAAGATAAAATTTCGTAAAATTTCGAAAATTAAATATTTTAAAACAACCAAGATTTTCAAAAATCTTAAAAACATATTTAAATTGAATAAAACAATTGATAGCAATCATGAAGTAAGATTGGAGCTTAAGCTATTCAAAATGTTCCTTACTTTGGTCCAAGGACGCACAGGATTCCATAAGGATACCTTTAAAGGACATCTCCTTAACTTCAAAACGAATGGACGGATTTTTCTGAAATTTGGTACAACGATAATTTTTTTGTATACAATGCACGGTTTGGAAGCGAGAAAGTGTCAAAGATAAAATTTCGTAAAATTTCGAAAATTAAATATTTTAAAACAACCAAGATTTTCAAAAATCTTAAAAACATATTTAAATTGAATAAAACAATTGATAGCAATCATGAAGTAAGATTGGAGCTTAAGCTATTCAAAATGTTCCTTACTTTGGTCCAAGGACGCACAGGATTCCATAAGGATACCTTTAAAGGACATCGCCTTAACTTCAAAACGAATGGACGGATTTTTCTGAAATTTGGTACAACGATAATATTTGGTATAGGTAGCAAAGTTTATAAGTTTGAATAATATAAATTGAATTTTTGGTGCGTTTTCGCTCAATTTCGCGTTTTTCGAAAAACGAAAATCGCTACATCCTCTTAAGTAACAGCACAAAAAATGTAATTTTTTTATTGCAATTACATCTCGGTAAGAAAAGTAATTTGTGCCTAAACCTATTAATTTTTATGCCCTTGTTTTCGAGATTCACCCTTCAACTATCTTGGCCCATATCGCCTAAAGTAGGCAACGAAAAAAATTTTTTTAGAAGAACTTATTGTTTATTTTTCGTGAGGAACACATGGTATAAATTTTATTGCAAAAAAGCTTAGGCCGGTTAGAGGGTTAAAAAAAAATTAATAAAATAAAAAAAATAAAAAATATTGGTCCCACCGGGACCTCTGTTAGGAAATACCAAATGATACCAAAATCACGTTTACGATCACTTTTAGAGCAATTACTCTTTAGAAGCAATACTTAAGTGATTTTTTGGATGTTGTTCAGAAGTAATTCTAAAAAAGCTGTAAAAATGTAATAACGGATATTTTGTAAGCAATGAAAGAAGTGATTTTTTGTAGTTGTTCAGAATAACTTCTAGAAAAGCAGTAAAACTTCACTAACGGATACTTGTGAACAGAGCTTCGAAGAATTAATTCTTTTTGGAATGAATTCACTACCAATCGAATTCAATTTTCTCTAGAATTGAATGAATTCCTGTTCTTAAGTAATTCACTGAATTCGTTCAACTGATCCCGTTCATCAAACAATAAATTCAAAGAATTAATTCCATTGCAATAGTTCTCTTTATTAAAGCAAATGAATTAATTAACTGGTGAGCGCGTTCAATTTTATAAATCGAACGGAAAAAAGTGAATTAATTCCTTACTGAATCAATTCACCACAGAATTCGTTAAATTTCATTTTCATTCAGTGAATTAAAAAAAAAATAAAATTACGTTCAGTGAATTAAAAAAAAATTAAATTACGTTCAGTGAATTAAAAAAAAACACGTTCAGTGAATTAAAAAAAAGCACGTTCAGTCAATTAAAAAAAAAACACGTTCACTGAATTGAAAAAAAAAAATTACATTCACTTAATCGAAAAACAAAAATTACGTTCGCTGAAATCAAAGCCTGTTTTCTGCCGTTCAGTAGAAGAATACATTGTATTGTAAAAAAGTATAAATGAAATACGTCATAGTCAAGCATCTACATTTTACTAGGAAGCATAAGTTTGAAAAATTAATAGTTATTTTTTTCCAAATTCATCTATATCTGTAAAGTTTTTATTTTTAATAGTAAAAGGCTTTATTTTTTAATCATGTAGGTTGATAAAGTGCATCGGGTTTCTCTAACACTTAACATATATATGTAATTTGTTCATTTTGACTAGCAAACGCTGTAAAATTGCTTAGTTGCAAATTTTATTTGTAAATAAATGTTTTCTTCTACTGAACGGCAGAAAACAGGCTTTGAGTTCAATGAACGTATTTTTTGTTTTTTTAATTCAGTGAACATATTTTTTTTTTTTTTAATTCAGTGAACGTATTTTTTTTTTTTTTTAATTCACTGAACGTAATTTTATTTATTTTTTAATTCACTGAACGTAATTTTATTTTTTTATAATTCACTGAACGAAAATGAAATTGAACGAATTCAGTGGTGAATTAATTCAGTAAGGAATTAATTCAGTAAGGAATTAATTCACTTTTTTCCGTTCGATTTATAAAATTGAACGCGTTCACCAGTGAATTAATTCATTTGATTTAATAAAAAGAACTAAAGCAATTGAATTAATTCGTAACAAAATAAATCGCACGAAAACAAATATGAATTAATTCAATTCAACATATAGTGCTTTGTGAATTCATTCATCGAATTTTTAATTCAGAATTGAAAAACTGAATTAAGGAATTAATTCTTCAAAGCTCTGCTTGTGAAGCATTGAAAGAAATAGTTTGTAAAGCTTTACTTGCAATTTTTTTGCTGGGTTGTTTCTGTGTACGTAGTTTTATAAGTTTACACAGTATACAAAAATAAAGAAAAACACGGCGAAAATTAAACAAAAAAGTTTTAAAAAGCTCTCCCCAAACGAAATTCCTAGCTACGTGCCTGTCTCATTTCCATGTTTTCTAATAAATATCAAGTTTTAGGTAATTGAAGTGCGAATGCATAAAAATAACGATTTTAAAATAAGCATGTTCAAAAATGTACTTTATTGTCATAGTCCATTTTTTAATTTCTAGAATATAGAAAATTGCAGAAGATTGTCAAAACAAATTTGCTATAATTTAATTCAAATCCCAAACTTTAAACGCAGTGAGCCGCAGTATCGCTGATTCGAAAATAAAATCGACAGAAGAATTGAAAAAATCATGAAATAAAAAAGAATTATGCACCTATGCTCTTTTCAGATTTAGTGCCAGTATCTTCTACAGTAATACCGTTAACCGTACTTGAAGTCAGCTATGGTTTAGGCGGCAAACCCAGCGAGGAATACGAAGAAGCTTATTTGAAGAAATTACGCAAAAAAGTGCAACACGAAAAAATCGAAAGTCAAATGCAAGATCATCCAGATACTTTAATAACGAGTAAGTTCATCATAATTTTATCTATACAAAGAAAAGCCTTTTTTGTTTAATTAAAGAATTTTATTTAAGTAAATGAATGTTCTTTTTAGTTGGACTCTAGATCATAAATTAATATCACTTTCTGTTTAAATTATTTTCAAATCAAAGAAAGATGATACAATTTTTACAAGTAAATTACAAAGAATAAAAATATTTGAAAGAATTCGATAAGACCAGCAATACAGAATACGTATTTTCGGCTTGCGCTACAAAACCATCATCAGTGTATTTCGTTTTGAGTGGGTTAATATTTAATGATTGTCTACTTATTTGACCGCTGAAAGAAAATCGAATTTCTTACCAACAACTCAACTTAGACTAACATCAACGAAATTTAACAATGCTATTTTTATCCTTTATTATTATTACTCTATTTTGCTTTGAACCTTAATTCTTAAGATATCTCAGCTGATTCTATTCAACTCTGTGTATGATAACCAAAAAGAACATTCATTTACTTAAAAATAAGCGATTAACTAAAATATACCCCCATTCATCTTGAATTTTATTTATTGTACAATCTAATATGCAATATTTAGAAAATTTGATGATACAAGAGTTCTTAAAATCCCAGCTTACATTTTTCTGAGCGCTCATAAATTGTGACTCATAAAAGACCCTTTAGAAAAACGTGAATAATCCACACAATGTAATCGATCACGTGTACTTTACTTTGTGTGTACTTACTAGGGATGCCAAACGGGAAATCCCGAATCCCGGGATTTTCAGGATTAGCAAAATTCAGAATCCCGGAATTATTTCTCAAAAATCCCGGGATTTTATTATTTATAAATAAATATTTATATGAACGCAAATGAACAAAGTGAGCAATTTTAGATTACCGACGTTTTATCTTGAATTTTCTCATATTTACAAGAAATTGATGCCAACATATTAGTAAAATTAGAAATTATGTAGATTTTTCGAATAAACTAGCAAAGACTTTGCAGAAAAATTTGAAAATTTGGTAAACATTATTAAGTTTTTGGGTAATTCATGCGAAAAACAAGTTTGTTATTTTACCGGTTTATTCTTCCAAGCGAAATTCGACTTCTGAAACCTAATTTTGGCTGGGACTGTAAGTTTGAATTCTTCCATCAAAACATTTGATAACGATAACCAAATAACTTTGTCAGTGGGTAAGGTTGTCGCAACGAAACTGTTTTAAAATCTGCTTACAAAATACTGGGCGCAAGCGTACTTCAGTGCAGGCCTTCATATATTATCCCAGTCAGAAAAATACAAAGGGGAAAGCGATGGCAAGGTACAATACTTTAACAGGTGGTAAATAACGTCTCAAATGTTCTGCAAAATTCCATTTATTTAACAAATACTAGCGAGGAAGAGATTTTTAACATCCAAACACACTAAATGTAAATAAAAGCGCCGGATTTGATGAAATAAGACCAAAAGACTTAAAAAACAACGCAATAGAAATGACACCGATTATAACGAAACTTATAAACCTAATAATTGATACTGCGACAATCCCAGATATGTTTAAAGTGTCAATAATTCGACCAATATACAAAAGTGGTACAAGATCTGAAATCAACAATTACAGACCAATAGCAATTCTACCAGTCATTGAAAAAATTATGGAGGAGATTGTATGCAAAAGGCTTACTGAATTTATAACCAAAAATAATATCATTAGCAAAAATCAATTTGGTTTCCAAAAGGGAAAAAATATTAACAAACTTCTCGGCAATTTTGCAAATTTTATCAATCAACAACTTAATAAAAACCATCACTGTCTTACGCTATACATAGATTTTAGTAAAGCATTCGACACTGTTTGCCATACTAAACTATTACAAATGCTCGAAAAAACGTTATAAGAGGGAATTGTTTAGAGTGGTTTAGAAACTATCTAAATCTTAGAACGTATTATGTAAGAGTCTCAAAAAAATTTAGCACTGAAACAAAGGTTCCACAAGGTTCAAAATTGGGACCAATGCTATACATAATTTATTCAAATGAGTTAATGAATATTCTTGATAGGAGCAAAACCTTCGCATATGCCGATGATACTGCAATTGTCGTAGCTCACAAAAATATTGAAAACGGTAACCAGATAATGCAACACCAACTGAATATGGCAACTAAATGGTGTCATGATCACGGACTTGTAATAAACGCTGCAAAGACTAAAGTCATGCATATTAAACCACCTCATATACTGTATAGGGACATAGAGTTGAAATTCCATGAAACGAAATGCTTACACAAAAACAAATTGAACGATCTTTTATGCGAAAGTGGTGAATGCTCTACTACAATCGATTTTGTTAATACATACAAATATTTAGGAGTACATGTCGATCATAATTTTACTTGGAATGTACATATAGATGAAGTAAGAAATAAATTGAGGAAAGCTGCGTATATGCTATACCAATTAAAAAACTGCTCTAGTATTGCTGTACTGCGACAAGCTTATTACTCACTCGTGGAATCACATATACGTCATGGAATAACTGCATGGGGAAATTCAAAACGTTGTAGAATCCTACAAGAGACCCAAAACAAACTTCTTAAAATACTTAAAAAAAACCACAAAAACGATACAACCCAATTCTGCAACTATACAAACTATCATAACAAATTTGAACAACATCACAACAATTATCAGAAACCATACTAACAACAACATATCAGAAAACAACTCAGCCAACAACATTCATCAAACAAATACCATAAACAATGAAAGCACCGTTAACAACACAAACAACAATACCAACAACAATTATAACACCGCAAATGCGCTAAGTAATAACAACAACATCTCGAGAAACAACCTAACAAATGTCAACAACAAAAAAATAGCTACTGAAGAACATATTTTGAATGTTAAAAGTATCTATTATACTACAGTGGCCATCGAATTTTACAACGATACCAGATTTCTACACAAGATAGACCCACAATTTTTAACATGATGCCACCAGACATCATAAATACTACTAACACAAATAAAATTAAAAAAATAATTAAGAAAACATTTTTGAACTTGCAATGCATACTAACTTTATTAAGTAGATTACTACAAACTTGTTTAACTTTTAACCTGCAGATAAGCCACTATGTCTTTGTAAGGTATATAGGCAAATGAATTGTAAATCTCTTTAAATTAAATAAAAAAAAAAAAAAAAAAAGTACTGGTAAAAATTGCTTTCTCATTTCCAAAATGGTAACGTCAATAGACAAAAGAACCGGCTGTTCAAAAAGCGCCGGAAAAGTACTGGAGAAACAAAATTTTTAATGTTGGTAAAAGCGGGAAAAGCCAATAAATAGGTGGTCTGGAATTATATTTTCCAAAGTAACACTAAAAAAAGTTCATATGTATCTTTTTTTTCTCCTGCCGTGATGTAAACCCAGGCCGTCATATTGGCAGACGACAGCTCTGCCCACTGAGCTAACTAGACATATAATACTTGGTGGCAAAAAATGTAAATGAATGATAACAGCTGGACAACTACTGGCTGTGCTAAAATGCTAGTACTGGCAAACAATTTTCTGGGTCTAATATGCCAGCGTTGGAAGAGCAAAAAAAAGTTAGCCTAAAAAGAGCTTTTCCACAAAAAAAATTAATCTTATAAAACAAAAAAAAAAGATTAAATAAACGAGTAAAAAGGTTTAAGTCGGGCATGCCAACTTTACAATACCCTACACCAGTCTGGTTAAAAGCCAACTAATGTTTGGATTCGAAATTCGAATGGGTTAAAATGGGACTTGTGTCAAAATTTTCTATAATGTGAGTCAGCGAACCAAATTTCATTAAAATATCTTAATATTTGCGACCTGCAGTTTGTAACCAAGCCAATTTTGGGGGGACCTTATATGGGCACTAGGTCTAAACATGGACCGGTATTAACCAAAATCAATAGGCTTCGTCTTTCGGCTGATATAGGTCGGTGTACCAAATTTCATCAAAATATCTTAATATTTGCGACCTGCAGCGTATAAACAATATAATTTTGAGGGGACCCTTATATGGGCACTAGGTCTAAACATGGACCGGTGTTAACCAAAATCAATAGGCTGCGTCCTTAGGCTGCCATAGGTCGGTGTACCAAATTTCATCAAAATATTTTAATATTTGCGACCTGCAGCGTATAAACAATATAATTTTGGTAGGACCCTTATATGGGCACTAGGTCTAAACATGGACCGATGTTCACCAAAATCAATAGGCTTCGTCGTTGGGCCGACATAAGTCGGTGTACCATATTTCATCAAAATATCTTAATATTTGCGACCTGCAGCGTATAAACAATATAATTTTGGTAGGACCCTTATATGGGCACTAGGTCTAAACATGGATCGATGTTTACCAAAATCAATAGGCGTCGTCCTTGGGCCGGCATAAGTCGGTGTACCAAGTAAATATTTGCGACCTGTAGAGTGCGCACAAGAATGCATGGACAGACAGACAGACGGACGGACGGACATCGTTAAATCGAAATAAAAAAAAGTTCTAAGCCGATCGGTATAATATAAGGTGGGTCTAGGACTAATATTTTTTGGTGTTACAAACATCAGCACAAACTTATAATACCCTGACCACATAGTGGTGTAGGGTATAAAAATTTGCAACTTGCAACCGGATTTGAACTTGGAACTTTCTCACTACAAACTTTTTTCAACGAAGCATCATCATTTTTATACAATCATTACTGTACCAGTGAACTGATTTTTGTACCGCTGCAATTTTTGACTACCCAGCAAAATCTTTCATTACCAAATAAGGGGTTATATAATAGAAATTCATAGCTCGGCAACTTATTTTTTGGCGTCTAAGCTCGTTATTTTTGTTTGGCGTGGTCGTTTTTATGAGTAGTCGTGCTTACCCGCTCGCTTACGAAAAAAT
Organism: Leucophora obtusa; assembly: GCA_949987735.1. Taxonomy (NCBI): domain Eukaryota; kingdom Metazoa; phylum Arthropoda; class Insecta; order Diptera; family Anthomyiidae; genus Leucophora; species Leucophora obtusa. Next base: position 228,221,887 of record OX465297.1, read on the forward strand.
GAGAAATAAGTAGTTATGAGATTTTAAATAATAAGTGGTTACACATTGGTCATTACTTTTTTCTTTGTTTTTTTTTTTTATAAACCATCGAAATTTTTTAACACGAATACTGGCAAAACGCTGGCAAAGCATCCCAAATTAGTGTTCTGCCAGTCATTAATTTTCAACATCGCGGTTACCCAGTGGTATGCAGGTACTTGATTTTTTGTACCACTGGCATTTCTGACAGGGATGTTTCAATATTCATAAAATATACCACATTATTAATTAACAACTATTAAATAATTATAAAACGCTTTATTCTATAAAAAAAATTAGTTACATAACAACAAAATTTTTATAAATAAAAGAAAATTTAAATCCCGGAATCCCGAAAAATCCCGAATCCAGGGATTTTCAAATATCAATCCCGATTGGCATCCCTAGTACTTACGATATGGGGTACTTGTGCACTTAAAATAATACGTCAGTAGAAAAAGCTGTCAAACCGGTTTCAAATCGATTTGACTAATTTTTAACAAATTTTTAGTTGAAACACTGATTTAAGCAGAGATTTTAGTTATCTTCATTTAACACAATACTAAAAATCCTCAGTAATTTAACTAATTTTGAGTGTTAATTTTCAAAATTATTTAAAACTAATTTTTAAGAACCCATTCGTTAAATTTTACAAAATTTATTGTTGAAATGGTTTCAAACAGCCAAATCGATGGCACACGTTACAATATTAAATTGCAAAAATTTTATGAACTTTTTGAAAAAATTTAAAATTTATTTTTTTTGTTTTTGCATTGAAATGGTAACTGAGGGTTTTTAAAATAAGTGCATTAAGTGAATAGTAGCGATGGATGATATACATTCCGTTCATAAATTTTGAACAAAAGTAATTATACACTCTAAAAAATTTTTGTAAATTAAATGGGTAAAATTTTGTTTAATTTTACGAAAATTCGGTAAATATAAACAAAAAATGCGTAAACTTTTTTCATACACACTTCCATACACAATAATACACACACAAAGTATTTTTAGACATTATGTGTTTATAAATAAACACAGTGTGCCTAAAATTACTATTGTTTTGTTAAGTAAAATTTTTACGCACAAAGTTGGTAAATATACTATCCTATAGTAGTAATAAATACTCTGACATTTCAAATTGGAAAAAATTTAAAAAAAAATTATAAATAATAAAAAGAAAAAGGATTATTTTTTGTGAATTAGAAGATTTCCACAAATACATTAGAGTCTGGAAATAGCAACATAAGCATGAAATTGTTTTTGGTAATTATTGTTAACGCATGTGGTAGTCTAAACCTCATTTCAAAATTGAAAACGCCGTAAGAGAGACACGGCCTACGCAGGAACAACTGGGTGGAATGACTCCTGCTCAACAAAATGCCTTCTTTGCAAGGGAGGCAGTCAACCAACAACCGTCAACAATAACGGGAGAAAACGCCGTAAGAGAGATACGGCCTAGGTAAAACAACTGGGTGCAATGACTCGTGCTCAACAAAATCAGTATTCATTGAGTAGTGCCTAACTTGCAAAGAAAGCATTTTGTTGAGCAGGAGTCATTGCACTCAGTTGATCCTGCGTAGGCCATATCTCTCTTAAGGCGTTTTCTCCCGTTATTGTTGACGGTTACTGCCTCCCTATCAAAGAAGGCATTTTGTTGAGCAGGAGTCATCGCACCCATTCAATAGTTATAACGAATTTTTATATGAATTTTATACAAATGCCTTAGGATCCCAAAACGACTAATTTGGACATAAACGATTATGAGAGAATGACTCGGATATTATTATTAATAAAATACGTACTAAAAATTAATTTCTTAATTTATTTAAAAAAGTTTTTGGGTGGTACTTAAAGTTAGCACAACTGTTGTAAATGTACGCATTATATTGGATTTTTGCTCATTTTTTGTGGATTTTTACGCATTTAGTGCGTACATTTACACGTGAAACGTGCTTTTTTACACATAAATTTAGTAAATTAACACACTAATTTCAAAATTTCATTTAATTTTTACGCACTTTCAATGTAAAATATTTGTGCACCAACTTAAACACAATGTGCGTATTTTTTTCAATTACGCACATAGAGTAACTTTACCCAATTTATAGTAGGAGTTCAGTTCCCTACTATAAGTTGGGTAAATTTCAACAGAATTTAATTAGAGTGTACGCTATAAACGGCGTGATTTTAATTTACAATAAAAAGACGAGACACACCCAAAGCGCCTATAGAAATCAGAAAATATCTATAACAGATGAAAGCATTATTAATGATGCTTGTTCAAAAACAGGTGGCTCATAAAAAAATTTTAAGGAATAATGATATTGTAGTCTTTATAGCATTTTCGTTATCAAAAATAACATCACTTTCAAAATAATAGTACTCGATATTAAAATATTTATTATGGGTTAACCAATTATGATATTAACTTCGAATAAATTGCAAAATATTTATAATTTTTTTTTTTAATATAATACAAATTTTTTTTTAAATGTTCTGCACTTTGTTTTTTATATTCCCAAAAGACGATGGGAAAGGTAGGAACAGGCACGTAGCTAGGGGGGGGGGTGGGCTTGGGGGCTCGAGCCCAATTTTTCTAAGCTTTTTGGTGGCCATAGAAACTCTTTTTTATGGGTTTTTTTTGTAAAAATCTTGAATAGTTATGTGTGCCAGGCATAATCAAAGAGGTTAGAAAATAAATAGAATGCAATCCTCCCTTTTACTGAGAAAAAATTTATAAAATGTGACTGCAAATAGGAAACAGAATTTTTTTCCCAACTTTTAATTGATAAGTAACTATTTTTTATTGTTACTACTAATAGTTTTCGCCATATTTATTATAAGATAAACATAAAATTGATAAATTAACCCTCGGTTTTCCTCAAAATTACAGGTGTCCTGCTTGCAGACACAAGCTGTTAGGGTGATAATTTGGCATAATTCGACATTTTACAATTTTTTCCACCCTAAGTTAAGCATTATAATGTAGGATTTTCATAATTTTTTTTGAAATTAAAATTATTAACTTTCCATGAAAAAGCGTACTTTAGGAGAAACAAGAAATTTATTCTGGAAGTGACTGCAAATTAAATACATATATAAATTCGGATTTTCCCAAGAAGCTTTATTGCAGTATATTTAACAAAACTATATTCTGCGGTTTTAGAAGATCCTGCAAAATAATCATCGCGGTCAGAATCAAAGTTTCAAACGCGAAATGAAAGTACACTGTTGCTAAAACAAAACCCTCAAAGTGGTTTGCAAATCTTGCTCGGCTTTTAATTTGATGGCCTCTTGAAACATGTGTCTATTTTATTCACGCTCTCGTCACAAAGACGCACTATCAGTGGCTTTTTATTCATATTTTATTTTCCTAATTCTAACACAATGCAATAGCATAAGTAAGGGGCATCGCCTGAGTGTTAGTCTATCGTAAAAAAAGAGAAATAGTGAGTAAAAATGTGAGGACACTCGGAAATTTTCACACAAAATAAAACAATTTGCACAAACAAACAATCGGAATAAAAATTACTAGAATTTGGCATTACAGTTCACAGTTCATTTCAATCAATTTTATTCTTGAACTAGTGTGTTCTTCTAGTTCACTCGTTCATTCGAGAAATTTTTTCACTTGTTCATACAAAAATTTTTGCTAAAAAAATAGCTGAATCCAACAGAATCTGTTTGCTAAACATTAGAAAGATACAAACAGTAAAAAAAAATCTGTTAAATTTACAAAATTTCAGCTATATTTTAGTTAATCGAAAATGACAATTTACCCTTCTAAAATCAGCAAAAAATTTATTGGAAATTAGTCGACTAAACCATCACAAAGAATTAAACATTTTTTTTTTATTTTCTTAATGCGAATAAAATCGACACTGTAGAAAGCAGTCTACTATTTTGCAGCAAATATTTCTGTTTATTGTAGCAGGAGAGTTCATTATTTGTATTCAACTCAATTAAATTTAAACATAAATTAACTTTTGAATATATAACAATTTCTTTACTGCTTTTCTCTACTAATATTCAGCAATATTTTTGTAGCCAATATTAGCAAGGTAAATCTGCAATTCAATTAAACGAAATTTAACTCAAATATTACTGAATCAGTTGCATTTTTGCTCTACTTATATTACTAATATTTAGCAAAAAGGATTTACTAATTTCAAAAGCTTTCTGTGCAGGGCCCCTTTTAACTAATTTTGAGTACGTTTTTTTCAATTTTTTTTAGGATTTTTCTATCGGTATAAGATTATATTATGTCAGTGGTTTGTTTGATAATTTCGAATAAAATAAAAGAATCGAAAAGAACAGTTGAAATTTAACTTATTCGAAAACACGAGAGAGGTCCTAACTCAAAAAATGTGCAACACAGATATTTTAACAGGTCACAAAATAAAAAACCGAGCTAACATTGCAAAATCCTCTGGAATTTTACTTTTATTTCGCGTTGGAACCATCGGGATTGAAATTATTGTTGCGCTTTGAAATTAGTCTACGATCATATTGAAATGGTGCACTGCATTGGAAATCAAAATAATAATGATGTAATTTAGGTACTTTTAATATTTAACCTTTCCGATAATCTATAAAATTGTAAAAAAACCCCGGCATGCCGAAGCAGTAGAAAAAGCACTATAATTGATGATCTAGATGTACTTCTTTTTTAACATAAACACTAATGATTTTAACATTGAGTTGTCATAGGAGAGGAGTACTCCAACTTCAACATTCTTCCTTATTCTCTTCAATAAAAATACTTATTAAACAAGTGTAAAAGGTGCACTCCAATTCAATATTGTTTCCAGTACTATTTTTACAGATGCATAAACAGCAAATTCTCACCATTTCTTTTATATATACATATTTTTAAAAATTAAAAAATATTGAATTTACAGAAATTAATTCGAAATATTAAAAAAAAAATAGTAGAATAAGAAAAAAATGGAAAAAAATATTGGTCGCGCCGGGAATCTAACCCGCGACCCTCTGTTTGGAAATGGTACGAAAATTACTTTTTACAATCACTTTTAGAGCAATTACTCTTTAGAAGCAATACTTAAGTGATTTTTTTGATGTTGTTCAGAAGTAATTCTAAAAAAGCTGTAAAAATATACTGACGGATACTTTATACACTCAAATAAAAAAGTCTGTAAAAGTTACAGAAAAAACTGTAATATTACAGAAAAATTAACTAATATTAGGCCAGCAGACCGATTAGCTAATTTTAGCAAAATGTGTCTGTAATTATTAGTAAAGTCAAAGTTGTGGAAAAAATTTGTAATAGTTACTAAAATTTAGTATAATTTTAGTATATTCATAATGGAAATCAATTTGCTAAAATTAGCCAAATTCCTTACTAAATATTAGTGAAATTCATTTAGAAACAAAAATTAGTAATTTTACTATATATTAGTAAAATTTCTGTAAATTTAAAATGGAAATAAAATAGTACTTATACTAAATATTAGTATGCATACTGTATTTTATTTCCAAAAAATCTAAAATAAAATCCATAAAAAATGCTTACGAATAGTAAAATTTATTTCTTTTTAGTTATAAAACGAAATGTAATTTTAAATACGATTTAATTATAAGTAAAGTTTTAAAATTTAAATAACTTTTAGATGAATGATACATTGAATGTATGTATACAAAAAGATTTATTATAAATATATGTACTAAATAATAGGCTTTTGAGATCAATATCAAATTGATATTCTCATTTAAATTAATTTTTGGAGTATTAATATATATATAAGTATTTAAAAGAAAGTCACAAATTCATTTAATGCAAATTTTTATAAGTATTCACTTTTAAAAGTATAAAAAAATGCCCACATTTATTCCAAATTAATGTAGGTACTTTTTATTATTTATCTATTACGCTCGGTTTCATATTTAAAGTTAATTTGAACTTAACGATATTGAAAGATAAAATGTAAAAAAATGTATACGAAATAACAAATTAAATAACTAATGCTTAACTCAAAAACCTTCAGTATGAAAACCACCGTGTAGGTTTTTGAGTTTACTTTTATTAATCCATAATTTTTTGTTGTTTCGTACACAAATTTCTTGGCATTTTCTTTTGTTTAATAGTGAAGTTAAAGACTTCAGTATGAAACTCAGCTGTAAAGATTATAATTAGAAATTAAGAATTTCAAAGTTAACAAAAGTAGGCAATTGTTGTTTCCTTTAATTAATAAATTGATGCGAAAACAGCGAAAAATAACATGTGTTAAACGACTTAAAATGTGAAATTATCAAATTAACTAACATAGGAGTAAAATTTATAAATTTTTCTCTTCATTTATATTTTTTAGATAAGTTGTCAGGCTAAGTTGCTGTTGATAACTTGTCTTTAGGAAAATTGATTCCAAAAAAATGTGATTGAAGAGACATACATGTTTACATTCAATCGGATATTTAAAATGAAAAACCACATAAATATGAAAAAGACATGTCAAAGACTCTAAAATACTTTCTAGTTTATAAGTAACAGTGTCAAATTTTACAAAAATATATTTATAAACTGCGTGCTATTAAATCATTGATACCATTACCACGATCGCCGTATTCGCCTCCACGCTTAAAGGATACCGACACTTTATTCTTCCAAGCTTCACGTGGGCTACAAAACTGTAGATAAAAAAATAGAAGTTAATTTTTGCTACATATAAATTAATATAAAGACAATAAACTTACTAAAAATGCACACATAAATTCACTAACAGCTTGAACCTTTGTACCCACAGTAAATATCTCATGAATAATATCTTCCAAACAAATAATGGGTGATTTTTTGCCATTGATACGAGCAAAACCTTTTTAAATACCAATTCACGTATGGTACCAATATTGGGATAACCATATGTAATTGTAAAATTATGTATCGCTTTTCCATAATTTTATGGTTTTGTCATTTTCCAAAGCCACCGAAGCAATAATATTCTCTGTTGGATGACAAGCAGTATACAACACAGTGTCGGTGTGACCCTGTCATTTCTGGACCACCTCTTTCGATTGTAGATTCCAGATGTAAACCATATTAACTGCCGGAAACAACCCACAAAAAAATATTACAAACATTTAAAACAAATTTATAGATAAAAAAAATTCTTGCCTTTAACTAACATTTCCTCCAGTTACTGAAAAATTTTCAAAAATACAATATTTTTCATTTTTACGTCCAGTGTAGGTTTTTAAACATTTTCCTTTTGAATAGTCCAATAATTTCAAAGAATTATCCAAAGTAGCCGCCAATATATACTTGCCATGATCTATTAAAGTCTTCAAACACTGACCACTGGCTGTATCCCAAATACGACATAAGCCAACATAGCTAGAAGAGACAATTAACGAACCATCTCGATTAAAATGAACGGCCGAGACAGGTCAATTCATAAGATTTCGAAATTATTTCTTTTCCCACTTCTGGTACTCACATGAACTCGCCAACCATTCCCCATTGGGTGAAAACAGCTGATACTGCCTTTGTATGACCAGCCAAAGTAAACTTTAAAGTATAATTGGGTTTTACGGATAAAGACGATTTATTTGAAGATGAGGATGTTGTTCCGGTCGAAGATGATGTTTGAAGAGTATTAGGACCACTGGGTGCGGTGGGCAAATGTTGTGGAGCAAGTACCCCAGGATGACCACCATGTACTGGTCCAATATGTACCATTGTTATTGATTTTTACAAGTTATTATTTTAATTCACTTTATTTTTTTAACTATCAAAACACTACCGAAATGCTACCGAATGTTTTTGTTGAAGAACCTTGTCGTTGTGTCGTTCATGAACGAACTAGTTCATTTGAACGGTTCAGTTCATTGAACGATATGACATCGTTCACCATTATTCGTTCTTTTCGTTCAATCGTTCATTTCGTTCAATCGTTTATTTCGTTATTTTTTTTTAGTCATAGAAAATTTGTATCCCTTATTAATTTTATGACAGAATTTAATGTTTTTCTTAATAATTTAAAATTTTTAATAAAATTGTAATTTTCTGACGCTATTAGTCTATGCACAATAAAATTAATACAAACATCATATCGCTGGCATGCAATCGGCTCTTGCAGTGATGCCAGAGATCAAATGTCACTTTTAGTTTTCATTTTAATTTTGTAATAGAAAAACAACAAACAATTTGGTAAAAAAGAATGGAAAAGTGTTTAGTTTTTTTATTATTTGTCGGTAAATATTAATGTTTCATAAAATTTGTTGTTTTTCGAAAAAAATCTATGATATTTCTTATCCATGAAATGGTCAAGTGTTCTCCTTTGCAATTGATATCATTTTGAAGTTTCGCTGCAATGGTTTTGACATTTCATATCATATAATTTATTGCATTTGAATACACCGGGTTAGCACGCGTGCAATGTACAATTGCTTATATTATATATGTTTAAAGGAAAACTGGTCAATATTTTGTTACAATTTATATTTAAGGATTTTTTTCTTAATTGTCTATAAATTTTTATATTCATTTATAAAATTAATGCAGTTTTCATTATTTGTAATTGTCGCCATAATGCGGAATTACAAAAGCACCTCCCAGTACGACTGCTCTTAATGAACTAAAACAGCAAAAACAGTAACATAGATACACACGATGGAAAATTGAGTTAGGAAACACAAAATATCAAAAAATTTTGATAACACGAATGTCAACACGATACATTAGCGGCCATATAGACTTCCAAGTATGCTGTACAGCATGCTGGCCGGCTGTATGAATTTGACCATGTAATGTCTAATTTGACGGTTTGTCAAGCATGTTGGACGAAAAACTAAATTTTTTGATTTTTCGGCAAGTTTGACAAACACGCTTTACCGTATATTGAAAAAAATCATCAAACATTGGAGAATTTTACATTTTTAATAAGTTATTTTGTGACAAGAAAGGGATAACGTTAATAAAAAAACTAAAAAATGGAAAAACAGAAGAAAAAAAATTAAATTCAAAGAAAAAAAATTCCCTAATGTTTGATGATATTTTCCAAGCGTGTTTGTCAAACCTGCCGAAAAATCAAAAAATTTTGTTTTTCGTCCAACATGTTTGACAAGCTGTCAAATTAGACACTACATGATCAAATTCATACAGCCGTCCAGCATGCTGTACAGCATGCTTAATTTTCTATATGTCGCTATACACGAAGGGCATTTTGTGACGAATGTTCCTTCGTGTGTAGGCAGCTTTAGAATAGAAAACAATTGTACCATTTACAGTAAAATTCTTTTAAGCTAAACTTGGTTAAAGACGAATTATCGGTTAATACGAACTAATTTGAAAGACGTTTTGGCATCAATTTTCGTATAAAAAAGATCATCTGCTTTATGAAACGCTTCGTCATATTTATTGCCGATGATTGATTTATGAAGCAGTTTCATCAATATGATAACTCTTTTTTTCACCGAGTGTACGAATATGGATGATAAAAATACATATTGAAAAAATTGCAAACTAATTTGTATTTATAGCAAAGAAGTATTCGAAAAAAGCAAAAAAAAAACGTGGAAATATAAACATTAAAAAACAACAAAAAAATTTAGAGAACAAATCTATTTTTATTATAAATGGAAAAAAAACGCTTAAAAACAACTTGGTTTTCTGGTAATCATATTGCAACAAAAATTTCTATCAGGTTGTGTATATTTTCAAAAAAAAAAAAATTAAACTTCCAAAATAAAAAAGATTAGTAATTTTTTTTGCTAATTTTAGCTAATCGGGTTTCAAAATTTAGTAAAATTAAATTTGTAGATTTAACAACTCAAATTAGTAAAAAATTCTGTAATTTGTAAAATGAGAATACCAAATTATTTTACTAAAAAACAACTTTATACTAAAAATTAATATAATACTAGTATAATAAAATTGGAAACCGTTTTACTAATTTTTATACTAACTTTTTTTTTTTAGTGTAAGCAATGAAAGATGTGATTAGTTGATGTTGTTCAGAATAACTTCTAAAAAAGCAGTAAAAATACACTAACAGATACTTGTGAAGCGGTGGAAGAAGTACACTCAAATAAAAAAGTTTGTAAACAGTTTCCAATTGCACTATACAATTTTTCTACTGATTATTAGTACAATTTTTATTTTCAGTAATCATTTTTGCTATTCTCTTATTACAAATTACGGATTTTTTTTTACTAATTTTCGCTGCTGATTTCAGAAAAACATTTTACTAATTTTTCAAAACCGAGTGCTAAATTTAGCAGAAAAATATACTAATTTAAAAATATTTTTTTTTTTTTGATTTTTTACAATTCTTGTTTAGTTTATATTTGTTACTATTGATATATTCTTAGTTTAGAAATAACACCCAGAAAATTTTATTGCATCTCCAATGCATAAAACGGCAATAACTGGAGAACCTTTTGCAATTTTGACTCCAAATTTCAAGTACGATGAAGTAATTATACGCTTGTTACAATCGAAAGGAAAAAAAATTTTTTTTTAGATTTTACAGTTTTTTTATTTTTTAGTACAATTTTTTGCTAATTCAGCAGATCGATTTTAAATTACAGTTTACAGCAATTTACTGAAATTTAGTAGCTGCAACTAATTATTTATAGTAATTTCATTGTACTAAAATTATGATATTTAGTAAGTTTTTTAACTGATTTTAGCAAATCGATTTTGAATTGCATTTTACATAAATTTTGCTAAAATTTAGTAGCGGCTACTAATTTTTTTTACTAATTTTATTGTACTACAGATCAGCAGGCATGTGTTGCCAAAATTAGCAAAAAATACCGCTGGCCTCAAAACAGTTAAATTTCCCGTAATAACAGCAAAATTTTCAGTAGCCATTACAGACTTTTTTGGTTGAGTGTAGTAAAATAAACGAAAAATGTGGTTCATTTTACGAAAGTTTTGGTTATTTTGACATTACGAATATTTTTGTAATATGTACAAATAATATTTCGTTTCTAGCATCGAATTTTTATTTGTATATTTTACGAAGTTTTATAAAAGTACAAAAAAAGATTTGTAAAGAAACAAATATTTGGTTTAAATACAAAATAATTTTGTATCTAGTAGGATATTTTGTTTTCTAGTTTTGAATTTTTATTTGTATATTTTACGAAATTTTGTTAAAGTACAAAAAAAAAAGATTGGTAAAGATACAAATATTTGGTGTAAATACAAAATAATTTTTTATCTAGTATGACTTTTTTTTCTAGTATCGAATTTTTATTTGTTATTATACGAAATTTTATAAAAGTACAAAAAAAAGATTGGTAAAGATATAAATATTTGGTTTAAATACACTCATAATAATCCATAGGTAAAATAAACGAAAAATGTGGTTCATTTTACGAAAGTTTTGTTTATTTTGACATTACGAATATTTTTGTAATATGTACAAATGATATTTCGTTTCTAGTATCGAATTTTTATTTGTATATTTTACGAAGTTTTATAAAAGTACAAAAAAAGATTTGTAAAGAAACAAATATTTGGTTTAAATACAAAATAATTTTGTATCTAGTAGGATATTTTGTTTTCTAGTTTTGAATTTTTATTTGTATATTTTACGAAATTTTGTTAAAGTACAAAAAAAAAAGATTGGTAAAGATACAAATATTTGGTGTAAATACAAAATAATTTTTTATCTAGTATGACTTTTTTTTCTAGTATCGAATTTTTATTTGTTATTATACGAAATTTTATAAAAGTACAAAAAAAAGATTGGTAAAGATATAAATATTTGGTTTAAATACACTCATAATAATCCATAGGTAAATTAAACGAAAAATGTGGTTCATTTTACGAAAGTTTTGTTTATTTTGACATTACGAATATTTTTGTAATATGTACAAATGATATTTCGTTTCTAGTATCGAATTTTTATTTGTATATTTTACGAAGTTTTATAAAAGTACAAAAAAAGATTTGTAAAGAAACAAATATTTGGTTTAAATACAAAATAATTTTGTATCTAGTAGGATATTTTGTTTTCTAGTTTTGAATTTTTATTTGTATATTATACGAAATTTTATAAAAGTACAAAAAAAGATTGGTGAAGATATAAATATTTGGTTTAAATACAAAATAATTTGTATCTAGTAGAAAATTGGGAATATAACCTAAAAATGCGATATATTTGGCAAATTTTTATCTATGATCTTTTTCCAATTTTCTGGAAACATATTTATTCCACGCCAAAACAACTGCTCATTTTTTGAGGCCAAGAATTGAATTGAAGTAAGAGCATTCTGCATCTATCGAAACAAATGGTAGTTGGACGGGGCAAGGTCTGGACTATAAGGCGGGTGAAATAAAAATTCCCAACCACTATTTTCTAAATAGTTTTTAACCGGTCTTGCAACATGTGGCTGAGGTTGTCATGATGCAATATTATATCTTCATTTCTGGTTGCATATTCCGGGCGTTTTTCGGCAAATGCTCGCTTCAAACGTATCAATCGTATTCGGTACAGGTCCCCTGTGATTGCTGCTTGAGAAACTCCGAATGATTTTGCAAGTTCTTTTTGAATTTAACAACAATCGAGAAATGCCTCCAATTCATCTCTTTCAACTTTTTTGGATGCAGTCTTTGTCTTCCGTGTCAAAATCACCACTTCTGAACCGCACAAACCATCTTTGGCACGTTGAAATCAATGGAACATATTCAATTGAAGAAGTAAAGCAAAACTTTTCGCAATTGATGCTTTTTTTGGCACAAAATTCGAGATTTTTTAAGCAAAGAAAATCTTTGTTGTTTACACTATTTCGTTCAATGACCAAGTGAGAATTAATGACATATGTTTACTATATTTTACGAAATGTTGTAACACTGTTGGTAAAAGTGGCACAAAAGTGCCATTTGTGGCACTATTGAATGTTCAATGGCACCATGGCACTCTTTATAGAATTTTGGCACTTTTTAAGAAAATTTCTATATAATTTGATAAAAGGTCGATATCGCTGGTTTTTCATTAAAAGCCACCTCCTTAGAACGGGTACCAAAATTAAAAAACTATCGCTACACTAAAAATTTCTACAATTTTCTGGACTAGCTTCTAGTTCTTCGGGGACAATTTAATCATTATTTTGATCTTTAAAAATAAAAGCAATGGGGATAAAATTAGAAAAACTTGAATTGATTCTATTGTTGTCACTGGAATTTTTCAAAAATTTGTTATGGTATTCTATTTTTTTATGACAAACAAAAGTTTTAAAAATTTCACCATACAATGGTGAAAGCTTTTTCTGCCAAAAATAAAATTAAATTATCAAAAAATTGTAATTTGTAAAAAATTACGATTTTTTCGATATTTTTATGAAATCTTAAATGAAATGAAAACTTAAAAAAATGTCCAGGAACCGCAGAACACAAGAGAACTAGTTGTAAGCGCATGGAGTTTCCTTTAAATTTTAGCATCAAGCACCATGAGCTTATTCCAAACAACTTTAGCCTCAAAAATCCCATGTTTATACGTAATCTTTTGGAGGAATTTGCAGGAATTTTAGAATCGGTAAAAGGTTTGATGCATCTTAAAATAATATCTCAAAATATGAATTAGGTATTTCATATTTTATTTCTATGAAGAAACATTATAACATTCTTTAAAAGAAAATAAAATTTTTATATTTTAAATTGTTGACAAATGAAAATATTTGTTTGTTATGTGATTTTTGTTACATGATAATTTTGTAAAGGTTTTGCTGTGACAATTTTTCTCAGAATACCAAAATTATAATAATTTCCATTCACACCAGTTTTGTGACAATTTTGTTATTGTTATAAAGTTTAGAATAAGGGTGTAAATGTATAAATATTTGAAATAAAAGCTGAACATAATTTTTGAAACATTTGCATGTTGCTTAATTTTTTTGGCACTTTTAAAGCTTTTTTGGCACTTTTTTGGCATCATTTAGGCATCAAACAAAAATTCTCAAATACCATCACTGTGTTGTAAACGTGCAAAAGAGTTTTGTAAATATATAAATATTTTGTAAAAATACAAAATAATTTTGTTTATTCTACAAAAAATGTTAATGATTAAATCTAAAATATTTGTAAAATATACAAACGAAATCGTTAAATAAAAACATTTTGTATGTTTACTAAATGGTATTTGTTAAAATTACGATATTTTTGTACATTATACAAAAATTTTTTCAATAAACTTTATTTGTATAATTTACGAAATTCTTAAATTTAATCAATTTTTACCATCAACTTAGTACAAACATTTTGTAGTATTACAATTTTTTTGTACTTTATACTAAAAATTATTTACAAAATCGTGTTTGTATTATTTACGAAATTTGTAAATTTATGAAATTTGTTGTATACAAAATATTTGTAATATAAACCAAAGGTTTGTATATTGTACGAAAAAATATTTACGAAAAGTATTTTCGTATTTTTAAGCATGGATTATTATGAGTGTAGATATCCTTCTACGAAGTTTTGTCAGAAAATTGGCACGGAATCTAGAAAATTTTAAATATTGACAAAAAACTAAAATTTTTGAAAATTGAAATCACCTAGAAATCAAATTACACTTGAAATATATACCTAGCTTAGAACTTAGAAAATGCGTTTGAAATTAAATTTTCCTTTATGGTAATTAGTCACTCTTAGTTGTAATATTAAACAAGTTTTAAAAACCTGTAGGCCCTTACAGATATTTTTGGGTTCTTACATATTTTTATAAAATTTTCTGCCTCTGTTTACTATTAACTTCTCTTTTTACTATTAAAAAAAATTGTAAAAGGGACAGGTGGTGCAATGATAAACAAATAACACCATTGTGACAATTTTAAATTTTAATTAAGCAAAGAAATGCATAAAATAAAACTTCTATATATAAAAATTAACTGAACGAAGTCAAAAAAACTTTTAAATGCAAAAAATATATGTTTCTGTGCGATTTATGATTTATTTTTTTCTTTTAAATAGTTTTGGGTTAGAAAAGTGATTTTGGTTAATTTTGTCTTTTGGATAGAGGATTTTGTGATTACTCTCATTTTATTGAACTTTACACAAAAAGTAAAGGAGCACACTTAACTTAAAATAACGAGTTTTTTAAAATTTTATAAGCTTCCCCAGTAAAAAAACGGGAAAAATTAAACAAAAAATTTTTGAATAGCCCCCCCCCCCCCCCTAGCTACGAGCATGGGTAGAAAAACATTTTAAGTTCCTATATGTTCTTAACTTTAGCAGTTTTATTATATGTTTGGATGATTTTTTATAGGTATTAACTCAAAAAAAAGTTCGCCGTACACCCTCCAATTAGAAGTATTTTTGGAAGGCGATTTAAAAAATTTTTTTTTTGCCGAACGTAGGGGTTTTTTAATTTTCCGTTATAGCTTTGGCATTTAAAGTCGGATTTTAAAGTATGATATATCGATTTTTTTGCCTCGCGGAGACCAGTGTTTTGCTATAAAGGAAAAATTCAATAAAAAATTTTTGTAAAGGCAACCCCTACGTTCGGCAAGCAAAACATTTCTGCTGGGTTTATCGAAAAACTTCCTTAGCAAAAGTTTAATGATTTTTTTCGAGCTTTAATTTTCTGACATTAGGGTGGTAGCAACAGAGACCTGGTGGGTAAATACTCGAACGAGATACTTGAGGTCAATGGCCCTTAGAGCAAAACATTGGTCCCCTCGAGAGAAAAACATCGATGTATTACACTTTACAATCCGACTGTAAATGCTAAAGATATAAAGAAAAATGTAAAATGGCGACCCCTACGTTCGGCAAAAAATAAATAAATTTTTTTTTTTGAAACTGACTTGCAAAAATTCTTCATATTATAGGGTGTACGGCGCATTTTTTTCTTTTGCCTGTGAAGTGGTACGGTCTCCTGTACATTTATAAACTAATTTTTCAAATAGATTAAGAAATGCGTTTTTGGATTTTCTTTTGTATTTTCCAATTTAAACCACCATATCTTTAAGTACCCGTGCATAAAGTTATTCATGCGGACGAATTTGAACAGCTTAAACGCCCGGTTATGTGTACACAAAACAACATTAATGTGCCCTCAAAACGAAAATCTCTTTTTTTTTACCCCAACTATTAAAAGTTTTTAGGAACTTTGGGGTATAATTGTTATTATTTATTTAACGTTATGTTTATTTTTTTTTTAATTTCAGTTAAAAAGAAACAGAATGACACCAATAACAAGGCCAAAGTCAAGGGCATCATAACAGCTTTAAAATCCACTGAAAACAACACGAATGGCAGCAATTGAGTAACAAGTATTAATGTTTAAACTAATCAAATTAATTAAATTTCTACCATGCAAATATTAACCTAATATAAATGATATGCAATAATATAATAAATAGTTGGCATTAATTCAAATTTATTTCTTCCAAGTTTAATCATCGTAATATAAACATAATATAAAAACTTTATTAAATATTGCAAATGAAAAAAAAAAAAACATTTTTTGTAAGTGGGTGTTAAGCCTTAAAAGGAGTTTTTCTACTTTTTTGTTTATTCGATTTCTTGATTATTTTGTGATTCAACAACTCTCTCAAAATTAGCGCGTTGGCGTATAGTAAAAGCAAAACTTGGTTAGTTTATTCGGTATGAAAGCAAAGTAAAAATTAAAATGTTTAAAAAGCCAGACGTGTTTACTTCTTTACAGTTCTTTACAGATGCTTAAAAGTTTTTATGAGAAAAATGCTTTTTTAAATAATACATTTTTATTATTTTTTCTAAAACAATCAATGAATTCACAGGAAAGAAGACCTGACAAAAAATTTATTTTAAAAGCGGCAACTGATTTGTTAATGTTAATATATTATGGTTTTTAGGTATACATTTTCATCACTTTAAGAGTGATTCTGAAGTACTTTATATAATTTATAATAACTAGGCCAACTAAAAAGAAGCCAGAGCATGTTTTTTATTTGAAAAGATAGAACAATTTAGTTTAAATACAATGATCTTAAAAATATAAGAATTTTAAGCTATATTTGTTAGAGCTTTTTTTTTGCTTATTTTACCTAATTTTGCTTATTTTGTAAATATTGGCTTATTTTAGCTTTTTTATGTAAAAATATTGCATATTTTTGTTTTTTTTTTCATAAAATCAGTAATTTTAAACATTATTTTAAGTCGACATAAATTTTTTTATTTAAAATTTATTTTTAATTAAAAAAATCTCTTTTGTTAAAATAAACTTTTTATTTTTTCAACCTGAATTCTAAGTATAAATACGACAGTACAAATATGACAATGCCGATTTCCTTAGGCAAGAATGAAATCCAGATAGGGCCATGCCTTTAGCAGATTATTTTTCACAATTTGTTAAATAAGTTTTGGGATTTTAGCACATTTAATTCCCTTAGTGCAATTAATGTATTTCCCGATGAAAATAAATTTAAAAATGTCACAGCTTTGTCTGATTCCTGAAGTTCCAAGGAATGTTGCATTGTATTAAATAATAATGAAGTGTAAGAGCTTATTTTTACATTTTAACTGCTTATTTTACTGTTTTTCCGAGCTTTTTTTAAGAGCTTAAAACCAGGGGTATGACATCACGAAAAAAATAAGTTATAAAAAAATCGTTATCACTAGATGGCACTTTGTAAAAAAATTGACAATTTTCTTTTTTTATTTAAATTTAAATAATAACAAACAACAAAGAAAAAAATACAAACAAATATTTAAAATTTTATTATTTGAATATAATCCGTGTTTGTTTTTTCCTTATTTTGAGCAGTTTTAAGCAGTTTTTGAGTTTATAAATATAGGCTCAACTGATATTTAACTGATACTAAATAGTTGCTCAGTTAATACTAAATATCAGCATCCTCTATTACTCTGGGTCTATTATGCATAAACCCAATGAAGTTTCATTGGAACTCGTCCATTGAAACTTTTCATTGAATTAATGAAGTTTTTCATAAAATGTTGCAAAAAATTTCATTTTATACACTCAATGAAAAAGTTTCATTAAAATTAGATTCATAAAATATATGAAGCTTTGTCATCAAATTTAATAAATTTTTCATTTGCTTTGTGAAGAAAACTTCATTAGTTTACTGAAAAATTTCATTAAAACTCGTCCAGCAAAATTCCCCCTGTGTGGGTGCTCATTATTAATATCTAAATAATAAACAGTAGAATTAGAGTTAAGGCAAAAATATAAAAATAAGTAGTTGCCAAAATAAGTAGTTATCCGTTTGTTGATAAGAAGTAAAAAAATAAGTTGTTAGAAATTGTTAAATAATAAGGCTTACTCATAGACTCATTAGTGGTTAACAAATAACTAGTTACCAATATCACATTATCTTAATAATTAAATAACATAAGCAGTCGCGCATAAGCTAAACTGCCTACAAAAACGACTTAGTCTAACAAAAATAGCTAGTATAAGCAAAGAGTATACATAATAAAGAGATAGGGGGACTCTCTATCACTGAGAAAGCATTTGTTCTATTATGTGCCTTGGAACAGGAACGTACTCAAACCAATATCACCCAGCAAACATGGCAATACGAAGAAGATTCTTCGAACATATCGCCAGGAAGAAAACATTTATTGCCGGCAATATCAATTTCGTATTTCCTCCGTCGGAAACAACTGTTACACTAAAACAATACTTCCAGGCAATATGAAAGCAATAACTCATATGGAAGATAAAAGGGTAATCGCTAAATAAAATCCCAGTATAATAAAAAAACGATTTAATTTTTTCATTATTAAATTTAAGCCTGAAATACAATATCTGCATACATAATACATTGACCAACTTATAAATTATTTTGATTTCATCTTAGCCGATTTTTCCCCCGCAATTAATCTTAACTTTTCACGAGTTTATTTCATATATATCTTTTGATTGTTTTTGTACAAATTTAGTTTTAATTTTTTCCAAATTGATAAAAGATTTCAAACAAATTTGCTTTATCTTCCAAATGATACAAAGATGATATTGCCGAAATATTGTCATAAAAAGTTATGACAAAAGATAAAATTTCTGAATTATTTTTTTTTTCCAAATATCGCCGAATTATCTTCCAAGTGATAAAAGGAAGACAATTTCAAAGTAAATACTACTTGATTATTTTCATTCAAATGACAAATAGATGATATCGCTTTAATATCTTCTTGGAAGGTATCTTTTAAATGTTTGCAGGGTCATTATGTGCGCTCTTTATATGACTCAAAACATCGATTGTCCAGGGATGGAAAATAATAATTTAGTTATAAAAATCAAGAATGGAACTATATTATGGAATTATACTATTCCAACAGTATTATAGCCCTAGATTATGAATTTTAAAAAACCATACGTAAAAAATTGCAAAATAATATCGGAATGCGAAAAAAGGCTTTGGGGTTCAAAAAATTAATTAAAAGATTTACATTCTGCAAACGATGCCAAAATTTTCTTTTTTTGCAACTAACCATAAAACTTTGTTTTATGAAATGGGCATTAACTCCGTAGATTATAAATTTAAAAAACCGCACTTAAAAAATTGCAAAATAATAGAGGAATGCGAAAAAAGACTTTGTGGTAGAAAAAAATAATTAAAAAACTCAATCAGCGATTAACAATCTGCAAATGAATACAATGACGCAAAAATTTTCCTTTTTGCAAATATTTTTTCGCGATTTATTTATTTTTTTTGGCAAACTAAGCAACAAACTTTTGTGTATAAAATTGGTACTATAAACCCTAGATTATAAATTTAAAAAAACCACACTTAAAAAATTGCAAAATAATCGCGGAAAGCGAAAAAAGGCTTTATGGTACAAAAAATTAATTAGAAAACTTAATCAGCCATTTACATTCTGCAAACAAATATATTGATGAAAAAATTTATCCTTTTTGCAAATTTTATTTTTCGCGATTTTTTTTTGCAACTTGCCACCAAACTTTGTTGTATGAAATGTGTATTATAGCCCCTAGATTATAAATTAAAAAGAAACGTACTTAAAAAATTGCAAAATAAAAGCGGAACGCGAAAAAAGACTTTGTGGTACAAAAAATTAATTAGGAAACGTAATCAGCGATTTAAATTCTGCAAAAAAAAATATTGATGCAAAACTTTTCCTTTTTGCAAATTTTATTTTTCGCGATTTTTTTTGCAACTAGCCTCCAAACTTTGTTGTCTGAAACGTGTATTATAGCCCCTAGATTATAAATTTAAAAAAAACGCACGTAAAGAATTGCAAAATAATAGCGGAATTTGAAAAAAGACTTTATGGTACAAAAATTTAATCCCTAGGTTACATACCCAAGTAAAAAAAATCATATGGAGCCATATGAAGTTATATTTAATTATATATAATCTTTTATGTAATTAGATATAATTATATCCGAAAAATGAGAACATCTTATTGTATCTTATTGTATCGAATTATATACAATTGTATACAATTTGGTACAATTTGATACAATTTTATGCAATTCGATACAATTGTATCCGAATTTTGTCCTCATCCAATTACATCAAATTATATCTTTTTGTATAAAATTATATAAAATATTATAAAAGTGGACATAGTTTGATACAATTATATCTAAATATTGACCTTATACTTTTGATCATATTATATAAAACCACATCTAACAATATACAAAAATTATTTTTTTAAATAAAAAAGATATGCAATATCTGGAGATCAGACCTGGGGGATTTCAATTACAATTGCAAATAAATGTAATTGAAATTAAAAAAAAACACAATTACATTTCATGTAACTGTAATAGAAAATTTTCAATTACAAGTAATTGTAATTGAAAGTGATTTCAATTACAAATTTCAATTACATTTAGAATTAAAGTGTTTTTTGTTAAAATTTTGTAGAAAAAACTGACTGGGATAGGTTGGATAGGCGTGGATAAGTATAAAGAGAATACGTCATGTTGGGCTGACCCCTCACTTGTGCTTTTTGTCATTATTTCTTTTCCGAAAAAATGTAATTGTAATTGAAATTTTTTCAATTACAATTATATGTAATGTATAATTGCAAATTTTCAATTACAAATTACTTGTAATTGTGTAATTGCATGTGTTATTAATTTCCAAATATAATGATTAACCCAAAGCTATGCTGGAGATCCTATAATTTCGATAAATCTTCCATTACTTTTATCCAGATTTACCATGACAGTGCATTAAACATGAACAAAATTTTCTTTATTTTTAGTAATTTTAAAATAAAGTTAACAAGACTGAAATGTTAAAGTTAATAGGATCATGTTATACAACCAAGATATAAAAAAAATAGTAAAATATTACAAAATAGTAAAAATTACTAAAAATATATGATGCAAAAAATAAACTCACAAACGAATCATGCACGGGTTATATATTCTTATTCACGCTCACGCACGAATCACTTGAGTATAGTAATTATTACTCACGATCGCGTGTTATTCACAGAGATGTTCGTGACTCACGAACATTTCTAGTCACCCGCCAATCCCTAGTAATTACTAAATCTAAAACTAGTTCAAAATCATTGTTAACATAGAACCACATATAATATAATACGGTTTTAGGACCTTATATATATTTATATAAAATCACTTTGAAATAATTGCTTATGTGGGATGATATATAATTACCCGTGGAAAAAAGTTAAGATCTGATCAGATCTTTTTGGATCTAAATAGATATGATTGAATCTAATTAGATCCTGTACCAGATCTTATCAAATATGATCAGATATGGCATATGTGATAATACCTTATGGCAAGATCTGATCAGATCTAGTGCCAAATCTGTTCAAATCTAAAGTGATCTGGACAAATGCGCCAGATATGCCTAGATCTGATCAGATCTCAAATTTGTCCCCAATTTTGAGATCTAATTAGATCTGGTAAGATCTACTAAGATCTGGCCAGATATGCCTAGATCTGATCAGATCTAATTAAATCTCAAATTTGTCCCCAATTTTGAGATCTAATTAGATCTGGTAAGATCTACTGAGATCTGGCCAGATCTGATCTTTTTTACACGGGTATAGATGATTTTATAAAGAACGTTGTATTGTTATATATTAAAGAAATCATGAAATATTGTAGATATGGAACGGTATTAAGTTATATATGGGTTCTTATTCGTCAATATATAATCATATCTAACACAAATTATGAAATATTTCTTATATGGCTCCAGATATAGTTTTATATTATTATGTATAGTGTCATACTAAATTATTTATAAACGTATATGTAATTACATCTGTAATATGTTACTTTATGTATTTATATATAGCACATGCAATTATATGTAGGCCAGTATGTAATAATATAAAATCACATATGCCTCCATATTAAAACCTTTGAGGAAAAAATATCTAACATATGACTATATAAAAGTATATCTGCTTGAATTTAAAAGCATATCCTGCCATATGTAACTATAAGTTACTAAATGCAATTACATAAAATAATATATGATTATATCAAAACTTTTTTACTCGGGTATTTAAAAAAACCGCACTTAAAAATTGCAAAATAACGGCGGAATTCGAAAAAGGCTTTATGGTACAGAAAATGAATTAAAAGAGGTAATCAGCGATCGACATTCTGCAAGAAAATATATTGTTGCAAAAATTTCGCTTTTTGCAAATATTTTTTTTTCGCAATTTGTGCTAATATTTGCTAATATCTAAATATTTAATTTTTATGTTTTTTAACGAGCCAAAGAAGAAGCTATTTTTTAGTTACTTACATTTTTAAATATGTAAGAGCGATCTAACATTTTTTTGGTATAAGAGCCCGATTAAGTGAGCCTTTTCCATCCCTGATTAACCAGTCGGAGTTCGTTCCTGTTCCAAGCCGCCTAATATTTTTTCAAATAAAAAATATTGAGAGAGTTGCAAGGCCATTGGTATAAGTAGTTTCATTATATAACCACTTATTTGATAATGAAAGATTTTGCTGGGAAGGAGTGAGATCGAAAAAAAACCGACACAAATTTTTGCCAGTACCTTTGTTTATGCACATTCAATAACACAGTACAGCAAAATAAGAAAAATTTTATGCATCGGGATTGCACATTACACATCATTTCTAACAGATCACGAATATAGCCCTAGTATTTTAAAGTTTGCTATAGTTTCAGAAATATTTGCAAAAACGTTTTTGTAGGGAAATTAAATTTTTTAATAAACTTTTTGAAAAAAAATACAAAATTTAAAGTAATAACGCTATTTTTTGCAACATTTTAAAATTATGAAATATGCCCTTAATTTGATATACGAGGGCAGTTCGAAATGTTCTTAGCAAGAACAAAAAAAAACAAGAACTAGATTTTTAAAATTAGGCCAACGTTTTTCTTGCAATTCTATCCCTATAATCGTTTACAGCTGCCATTGTATCTTCATTCGAGGTAAAACGTTGGCGAGCAAGAAATTTTTTTAGATTTGAGAAATAAGAAATTTTCATTCGAATGCGTTTTTGGTCAACTGTTAACAAATACGGCACCCATCTTGCAGAAAGCTTTTTCATCTGTAATTCTTGATTCAAAATAAAATGTACTCGTTCATTTGCGATGCCTATGGCATTACCTATTTCATGCACTTTCACTCGTCGATCGTCTAATACCATATCATGGACTTCAGTTATTATTTCTTGCGTTGTTGCAGTTTTTGGACGTCCACTTAGTACATGGCTGGCAAAACTGACACGCGTGTCAGTAGTGGCACGCGAGTGAATTTTAGGTGGCACGCGACGTTTTGTTGGATATTTTCAAAAAATTTAAACTGTTAGGAGACCGGCAAAAAATTCAGTTAAATGTTAAATTCGTTACAAAAATATGTGACTTAACTCCATAATCGTGAAATTTTTCATAGAGCTTGTAAATCGTCTGTATTGCCACCATATTTTGTTTAAAGAAATATGGTTAATAAAGTACTCGCAAATTCGATTATCAGAAAATTCTGGGAAAATTTCTAAAATTCTAGATTGAAAGGAGTTTAAATATTTCGATGAGAAAATGCCTCATAATTGGAGAAATAAAAAGTACCAGATAATTGCACAAAAATTGAAAACAACTTGTAATAAAATTTAATCTAAAAAATTAAGTTTTTTTTAAAGGGAAAATAGGCGCTACGAAATAACCCTCAATGAAATAAAGGCTGAAAATAAGTTTCATAATGAAGTAACCTCCTTTGCTGGAATTTGAAATTGGGTTTTGATCGTGTTTCGCAGAGCCATTTCATCTGAAATAGAAATTTCTCTATTTCAGATGAAATGGAGAAACTTTTCCCATTCATAAATGAATGCTTCACTTGCCAAATCGATTAACTCCATTTTCTGAACTTTATAAAATTTTAATTTCAAACCCCTTTATTGACTAACTGTGAAATATTCACGACAAATTTCTCTGATAAGAAATATTAACACTACTAAATTACAAAGTCTATAATTTAACGGGAATTTTAAAAAACAGTATATAATATTTTTTAATTTTTCTCACTAATACTTATTTATTTTTCTATATGGAGTTAACCGATTTGGCAATTGAATCATTCAAATAATAGATTACAGATTAAATAAATCTGAATAAAAACATTAATAATTTAAAAACTTTTATTCAGCTGTGAAACTTTTGAAAATCATAATTCAGGTTTATTTAATGTCTTAACGGACATGTTTTTATTTATTTTATTGATGATTTGCTAAAATCATAACTTCCCGTGTAAAAATGATCAGATCTGGTCAGATCTCAGCACATCTTACCAGATCTAATTAGATCTCAAAATTGGGGACAAATTTGAGATCTAATTAGATATGATCAGATCTAGGCACATCTGGCCAGATCTTCGTAGATCTTACCAGATCTAATTAGATCTCAAAATTGGGGACAAATTTGAGATCTAATTAGATCTGTTCAGATCTGGCGAATTTGTCCAGATCACATTAGATTTGAACAAATTTGGCACTAGATCTGATCAGATCTTGCCATAAGATATTATCACATATGCCATATCTGATCATATTTGATGTGATCTGGTACAGGATCTAATTAGATTCAATCATATCTATTGAGAACCAAAAAGATCTGGTCAGATCTAAACTTTTTTACACGGGTTCATGCAAAATAATTTTGCCGAATAAAAAGAGCAAATTCTTGTTAAATTAGAAAAATCTAACAATCTGCCTTTCTGAAATCAGCAGAGGTATGTGCTTAATATTTTATGTTAGTTGATTTAAAAAAACTATTAGTCACTAAATATTTCTGATGATTTCAGCAGAGTAGTTTGTATTTGCATTCAATTAATTTTAGCCAAATATAACTAAAAATTTGCAGTGTTTTAGTAAAAACTTTTGGTTTTAAAGTTTCTTCAGAGGTAAATTGTAATTTGCAATTTGCTTAAATTTAACTCATAAGTATAGTTTTAATCGCGGAACTTTTTTGCTTATTTTTAGTAGCTTTTTCTTCTATTTTCACATACTTATTTCTATGAGTGTAGTTTCTGTTTAAAGCCAGATTCACAATGCTGTAGTACTCCACTTTGAGTGGATTTTGTTCCTTTCTTTTTTGCACTTACATATTTTTTATCTCTATTTTACACACTGCACTCTGCAGCGTGGAGTACTCCAGCATTGTGAATCCGGCTTAATTTGTTTATTTCTTCATACTACAATGCATAATAAGTACCCGTGTAAAAAAGTTTAGATCTGATCAGATCTTTTTGGATCTAAATAGATATGATTGAATTTAATTAGATCCTGTACTGTGATAATACCTTATGGTAAGATCTGATCAGATCTAGTGCCAAATCTGTTTAAATCTAAAGTGATCTGGACAATTACTCCAGATCTCAGTAGATCTGATCAGATCTAATTAGATCTCAAATTTGTCCCCAATTTTGAGATCTAATTAGATCTGGTAAGATCTACTGAGATCTGGCCAGATATGCCTAGATCTGATCAGATATAATTAGATCTCAAATTTGTCCCCAATTTTGAGATCTAATTAGTTCTGGTAAGATCTACTGAGATCTGGCCATATCTGATCTTTTTTACACGGGTACATTTTAAATGATTTATTTTAATTTGTAGGATTTATTTCAGCTATTTATTTTTAAAATTAAAAATATGATGAAACAAAAAAATTCCGAAACCCCGAAAAATCCCGGGATTCCGGGATTTCAATTTTCAAAATCCCGAATCCCGGGATTTGTAAAAATCAGTCCCGTTCGGCATCCCTATTTCTTAAATACTTAAATAATTAATGGCGCCCAATAATTTAACTTATTTTTAACAAAATGAAATAACCACCAAAAATGAAAAGGCAATAATGTGCGAACTGTTTTAATTTTAATTGGGGATTTTTTCATAATGAAATAATCTCAATATTTAAAGATTAAATAAATTTTTAAAAAAGGACTTTAAAAAGACAACTAAAATTAAGGTGGCACGAGAGAAATTTTTAGAAAAAAAATTTGTCCGTTTCCGGCACGCAGCGAAAAAAGTCTTGCCACCCCTGACTTAGTAGTTCATCTTCAACGCTTGTACGACCACGTTTAAATTCAGCAAGCCAATTTTTTACAGCAACCAATTATAAAAATCTTTTTGCTGTTTATACCGTCATCCCTATGTCAGGATAAGAATATTTTTAAATCGAAATTACGCTTTTATTTTTTTGGTAATAGTTTGAAAAACAAATAAGTTAAGAAATGGCACATACACACACACATGTATACATAAATGGAAGAGCGTGTCATTTCTTACCTTATTTGTTTTTCAAACTATTACCAAAAAAATAAAAGCGTAATTTCGATTTAAAAATTTTTTTGTGCTTCTAAAGCTTTCGATTTGTTTTTTATTGCTCAAAATTTCAAAATTGGATATTTGTTTAATATTATTGTATTAAGATTAAAAAAAGAGAATAAAAAAATTCAAAAATTCACATCTTTTTTAAAAAAAAACGCCCTCTTGAAAATTTCAAGCTATTTTAATATTCTAACGGATTTTATTTTAAAAAAATTGAGTAAAAAAATGGGGTTTTAAGTTTTTCGATTTTTAAAATTGTAAAATTGCAAATTTTCAATATTTTTTTTTAATTTTTTATTAATACACCTAAATATCTTCTTTAAAACGAGCTATAAACCATATTTGTAGCTATTATAGTTTTCGAGATATTCAAAAAATAACCTCATAACAAAGCAAAAAATCAGCAAAATTATGATATTTTTTGAAATTTTAAATATTGCATAACTTTCTAAAAAAAATTTTGTAATTTTTTCCTTTGGCAAAATTTTGTTATATGATGAAAGAAAAGTCCTGACCAAAATTCATCCGAATCGAAAGGGGTCGATTCCAACCATTGGTCGATTTGAGATTGAATGACCCATATATTATATTTTATTTGAAATGTACCGTTGTAAATATCAAAAGAGATTTATTAAGAACAACAGAGTTGCAATATCTTTTTAAAAATGCTTTTAAATGTTACCAAGACTTTCGCTGTGCAAAAATATGAAGTTGTTGCGAATTCCGAATTATATTTTTTTTTGTTTCCCATAGTACATAACTAATTTTTTGTTTTGTTATAGTATACAAGTTAATATACAGGGTGGCGCAAAAATAACCTTCCGAAGTTTTTTGGCTGTAATTTAAAAAAAAAAATGAAAAACTTTGATTCTTCTTGTGGATTATTTTTATTTGGTCTTTTAATTTTTTTTACATCAAGTCGAGAATATGATGTCATGTAAATGGCCGCCGCCACAGTTGATTGTCATTTGATCCCTTTTTATGGCATTTTCGAAGAAAAAAGGTCCGATGACTCCTCCAGCGAAAACAGCACACCATACAGTGACTTTGAGCGGGTGTAATGGCTCTTCGTGGGTTACACGCGGATTTTCAGTGCCCCAGAAGCGTAAATTTTGCTTATTTACGTACCCGCTAAGATGGAAATGGGCCTCATCACTCATGGTTGGTGATGAATGAAAAAATGGGCTCAAATGACAATCAACTGTGGCGGCGGCCATTTACATGACATCATATTCTCGACCTGATGTAAAAAAAATTAAAAGACCAAATAAAAATAATCCACAAGAAGAATCAAAGTTTTTCATTTTTTTTAAATTACAGCCAAAAAACATCGGAAGGTTATTTTTGCGCCACCCTGTACAAGATAAAAATAAATATATATTTAGTTAGAATATAAGTTGAAATTTGGTATAAAGGTTCCTCCACTATCGTAGACATCCACCAAGACGGAATTTTTGAAATTTTTACAGGGAGGGGCAAAAAGTGGAAAAAGTCTCCCCCTTGACGGCCTGCTCAAACTGCTGGAGCTTTGAAGTTGAAATTTGGTATGTAGGTTCCTCGACCGGTGTAGACGTCCGTTGAGACGGCATTTTTGGAAATTCTTATCGGGAGGGGCAAAAAGGGGATAAAAAAAGTACCTTTTTCCAAAAAAGTACCTTTTTCCAAAAAAGTACCTTTTTCCAAAAAAAGTACCTTTTTACAAAAAAGTACCTTTTTCCAAAAAAAGTACCTTTTCTCAAAAAAGTACCTTTTTCCAAAAAAGTACCTTTTCCAAAAAAGTACCTTTTTCCAGAAAAAGTACCTTTTTCCAAAAAAAGTACCTTCTCACAAATTGGAAAAGTGCCTGCCCAAACCCCTGGAGGAAGTTGAAATTTGGTATAAAGGTTCCTCCACTGTAGTAGACATCGGCTAAGTTTGTATTTTTGGAAATACCCAAAAGAAAATTCGGTATCTGAGTTCCCCCTTCTGTGTAGGCATCCGCTTAGATGGAATTTTTTAAATTCCTATCGGGAGGGGAAATAAGGGGAAAAGTCTCCTGCTTGACGGCCTGCCCAATCCCTTTTGGCCAACCTAAAATTTTAAATATGTATTCCTTGGATTAGAACTAACTCACCGGCAACGTAATTTTTCTATTTTGGAACAGGAACATAGTAAAAATGGTAGTTGAAAGGAATAAATCTCCCCAATAACGGCCTGCCCAAACCGCTGAGGCAATGAAGTTGAAATTTGGTATGAATGTTCCTCATCCAACACAGATAGCCGCGAAGATGGAATTTTTGTAAATTCCTAAAGGGAGGGGCAAAAAGAAGAACAGACTCCCCTTGGTGGCCTGGAAAAACCCCTTCGGCTAGAAACCTGAAATTTAAAATGTGGGTCCCAGGAGTAAGGGCTAACTTTTTAGAAAGATACTTTTTTGAATTTTGGACAGGGTCGTTATAAAATGGGGGCTCAAAAAGGGAAAGTGGCCCCTTAACGACTTGTGCAAACTGCTGGAACTAGGAAGCTGAAATTCGGTACTTAGGTTCCTCTTCCAGCCTAATTCCAACCGGGAGGGACAAAAAAAGAAAAAGTGTCCTCCTTGACAGCCTGCTCAAACTGTTGGAACTAGGAAGCTGAAATTCCCTGTCGATGGATTTTCGGAAATTCCTACCGAGAGGGGCACAAATAGTAAAAGTTGGCTAGAAACCTTAAATTTAAAACATGTTACTTGGAGTATGGGCTCACTTACTGGGAAGGTGCTTTTTGGACAGGGACATTGCAAAAATGGGGATTAATGAAGCGAAAAGTGCCGCTAAAAGGCCTGCCCAAACCGCTGGAGGTAGGAAGTTGAAATTTGGTATTAAAGTTCCTCCTCTATTGTAGACATCCGCTAAGATGAGATTTTTGGAAATTTCCACAGGTAGGGTCAAAAACAGGAAAAGTCTCCCCCTTAACGGCCTGGCCAAACTGCTGGAGCTAGGGAGCTTAAATTCGGTATTTGGGTTCCTTCTCCAACGTAGACGTCTCCTAAGACGGTATTTTTAGAAATTCATAGCGGGACGGGTAAAAAGGGAACAAATTTCCCCCTTGATGGTCTGGCCAAACTGCTGGATATACCCTACGGGGAAAGGGAGCGGTCCCAGATGACACGCAGGATAGGTCCCAAGGGGGCGGAGACCGGTCGCTGATCGGTCTTTTTGTTTGGAAGAGATATATCACTTTAACATGGCGTTGTCATTGGAAATGACCAATTGCCACAGTTTAGACACATTGTGGCAGTAAGGTGGTGTGTCTAAAAATAGCTTTTCAAATAAACTAATAAAAAATTAAGAATTAAAAATAATCTACTTGCCGTCGAAGTAGGGCTCGATAACACAACCTTCTGCTTGTAAGGCAAACGCTCTACCGTCTGAGCCAACGTTGCTTATGCGTGATGGCTGGCTGATGGTTAAGTTATGTTTTTCGTTTCTGTTCAAATAAAAAAGAGAAAGAAAAAACAAACACACACACAGCAAATAAAAAAAAACATGGCAAAGAAAAAAATAGAAAAGAAAACAACATTAACACACACACAAATATGGTGGAAGTGCCTTGAATATGCCCCCGATTGACCGGTCATGGGATAGGTCCCTTAATGGCAGTTGACTTGTTTTTTTCAAAATTAAATTAAAAAATCATTTAAAAATTAGAAAATTGCCTCAAAACCTCTGATAATATAAATAAAAATTTAAAAAATCCCCCTTAAGTTACAAAGAAAAGTTAAATGAAATACCAATTGTTTAAACTAAAACAGCTTTAACATTAAAAAGACGTTGAAAATACAAAACTTAAAATTTCTTAGCAAAACATTATAGAAATTTAAAATAAGGGCTAAAATAAGCAAATCGTGAAAAAATAAAGTTAAAAATAAATAAAAGAGTAAAATAAATAAAAAATATCTTTAAAAATATGCCGCGAATTTTGCTTTTATTTCGGTATCGGTCAAGTTTTTTTAAAAGCAACAGTGAAAATAACGGATCAGAAAATACTTAGAAAATTAATTCATTTTCTTTTGTTCATATTTGTACTAATTTAGTAATATGCCTTCGGTTGACCGGTCACGGGATAGGTCCTTGGAGGGCAATTGACTCCTCATTCCCCGTAGGGTAGAGACCTAAAATTATGTATGTAGTAGGTTCCTCCTCCAACGCAGACGTCCTCTAAGACGGAATTTTTGGAAATTCCAACCGGGAGGGGTAAAAACGGAATAATTTTCCCCCTTGATGGCCTAACCGAATCCTTCGGCTAGAAACCTGTAATATATAATATGTTTTCCTTGGAGTATGGGCTAACTTATCGACAAGGCATTTCTAGGACTTTGGACAGAATTATTTATTTGTGGTGGCTGGGTGAAGGCTTTTATTATAACAACTGTACTTTAAATAAAAAGCGAATTTAAACAAAATTTTTGGCGCAGCCCCCCCCCCCCCCCTAAACTTTAAGGCACGCTAACAACGTAGCGGGCTGCGCCCGCTATTACCTAAATATATGAAAATATAGAAAGTCCGAAAAAACAATTTTTGTATTTTTTAATACAAAAATTAAAATAATTGTTGAAAAATAAGCATACCACGGCTAAATCTCATTCAAAATATTTATTTTGTTTTGAGGTAAAGTTCGTTGTTTTAACAAATGTATTGACAATCCAGTGTAGAAACGGTAATGACATATCATTATTTTTTGGACTACCAGTAATGACACCCACTTACCTTCTGCATTATTTTAAAAAATATAATGATGAGTTACTGATAATGACTTATTTTTATCATTATTATAAATAGAAAATAATTTCTATATTTTTTTGAAAATTTATTGAAATCTATTATTAGACTCAATATTTTTTAAACACTGGTTATATCCCTACCACATATTTTTTGATTTTTTGTATGTTGGAGAGTAATCTTACTTGTGTGCAGCAGGTCAATTATGTTTTTATCTATTAAATATTACATGTCGATATACACTCCATTTCATAACTATAGCCGCACTATAAAACAGCTGATATATGAGGATCTAAATAATTTAGACATCTAAAAGATCTTACAACTAAAAGTTACATCTAAAAGACATATATTTCCACAAAAAGAAATAAATTTTTTTAACGTAGATTAATTTAAATCGCCATTTATATTTTTACTAGTGTTTCATAACTACAGCCGCACTTTCAGAAAAATGAATGAGTATGATTTCTTCTTGGAAGAGAAATTTATACATTAAAAAAAAAAAAATGTTCACAAAAACTGATTTTTCAACCTGGCAACGCATCAGGTCTTAAAAATCCACCTACTCAGGTGTGCTTTCAAACTGAAAATACTAAAGCTATGGAATGACCCATATATTTTCGGGATAACAGCCGAATTTAGAATACTTACGGAATTTTGTTGTGTAATTGTTTTCCAGAAAATCTATAGTATCAAACAGTTTTTGATCTTAAAAGAGCAGAAACTCGTGTTTGAAGACCAATGAATGAACAAAATTGGTGGACAGTGGACAATGGTGGATGCCAAATGGGATTTTTTGTATTAATTAAAATCAGGTCGACTTTACCTACACTCTAAAAAATGCTTGTAAATTCACTATTATAAAATGAGTAAATTTTTGTTTGCACAGTGAGTAAATATAAACATAAAATGCGTAAAATTATGTTGTACGCACTTTCATATACAATAGTACACATATATTTAGGTTGTTCATAAGGGGTGTGATTTTTGTTGTATCGTTGTATCGTCCTAACAAAAAACAGAGTTGTTAAAATTTTTATTTGTGTTTAACAACGATTTTCTATTCAGTTTTCTATCTGTTAGCACACTCAAACATAGGACACTAAACATACGTAAAAATGTCGTATCGTGCTATTCTCAAATGTTGTATTTTTTCAATTTAATTTTTAACAACTCTGTTTTTTGTTAGGACGATACAACGATACAACAAATAGTACACCCCTTGTGAAAACCCTTATTGTAATTATAGGCATTATTTGTTTATAATTAAACGTGTTGTGCGTACAATTTTTTTATTTCGTTGATAAATTTATTTTTTACGCACAAATTTTGTAAATTCACTAACTTGTAATAGTAATCAAAATAAATACAGACTGACATTTGAAAAAAATTCAAGAAATTTTTAAATATAAAATAAAAGGTTCTAAATATAAATTGTTTTATAAATTTTTATTAAAATGTGTGATAATGTTATCTGCGGTATCTTTAAATGGTGCCTTGAGAGGTAATGATAATTTTTGTTAGTCTTTCAAAGATTTCGTTTCATATTATTATTTCTAGGCTTGTGGAATTTAAGTTCGGTGAATCCAACATAAATGCATTGGTGCCAAATTGAAACCTAGTTATTGATGTGATCAGTTTCAAAAGAATTTGATATAAAAGTAAGAGAATGTATTGATATTTTATGATACAAAAACCCTTTTTTCTGTTAGAAAAACTCTTCTTTATGAAGATGTTTCTAAAGAAAAAAGAAGAAAATGTGTCCATAATCTAATGTTTTTTATATGCTCAGATTCTAAAGATTTTCAGTAACATTTCGCTTTTTTTATTGCATTTTTCCTATTGAAAAAGGCTTCTGGTTCTTAAAACTTTGATCTGTGAAAAGGTATAAAATCTAAAACTTTGCCTAACGGAACACTTGCTCAGAATCTGAGGCTTTTACTGTAGCAAGGAGAGCCCACAATCTAACGCTTTTTGAATTGGAGAAGTGTTACCTTAGAAAGAAATATCATTAAATCTTGTGAATTTTGAAAAGTTTTTCCTGTGAGAACTCTGAGAACATTTTATAAAGGAAAAGGCTAAGATTATGATGAATCCTTCCCGTAAAAACCCTGAGATGGTAAGGACTTCTTGCTATAAAAAATTGTTAGATTACAAGTACTTTTTCCTGAAGATAACCCCTCAAAATCTAAACACATTCCTAGAGGAAACTGATAGATTCTGAGAACAACTTTTTCCAATAAAAAGCAACAATTTCTAAGGAGTATTTGCAATAGAAACCCCCTAGATTCCTAAGATGGAATATAAGGTATATCCTATAGAAAAAAGAACTGAGAATATTTATATAGGAAAAAATGCCCGGAATCTAAGGTTTTTATATGAAGAAATGTCCTCAGAATCTGAAGAATGTATTATGCATTAAACACATAGACGACTGCAGCTACACGACTACACGACTACAAATGCTGCTGGCTGCAATTGTAGTCGTGTAGTCAGCTACTTAATTTTTTTGAAAACGACAGCAACATGTAAACAGATAATCCTAATTATTTGACATTTTGATAAATATTAATCTTTTTTGGTTTGTGCTTCTAAAATAATGGCTGAGGAATATTTTGTTAATTTTGTAAGATCCATTTTTTTTTACAAAACATCACAATAAAGTTATTTCCAAATATAAATTAATGAAACCTTCAAACAATTGTGAAATATAAACAGCTGTTTCTTCAGTGTTCCCAAAACGGTGATTTTCTAGTCAGAACTAGCGATTTTATTTCGCCTCTAGCGGGAAAAATTGTCCTGTTTTACATATTTTGTTATATTGTCAACACTATTTTTGTTTTGTAGCCAACAAAAATAGAAATTATCCTAAGTTGACTACAGCGGCAAAAGTAGTCGTGTAGCCGTGTAGCTGTGTTGGTGTCAAAATAATCGTTTTCATATAAACGTTTGTATTTTATTTTTGACAGGCTGTAGTCGTGTAGCTGCAGTCGTCTATGTGTTTAATGCTTTAGGCTTAAATATAATTGTAACATTTTCTATTAATAAAATATTTTAAAAATGAATTTGTTCTTTTATTTTTGGGCGGTATAAGGTATTTTACTGGGTAAACTTACAATAATGGTAATATTACACATAATTTCTGAATTTTTTTACGCATTTTCAATGTAAATTTACATATTTGTGTGTAATTAACTTACGCATTATGTGTGTAATTTTTTCCATTTACGCACTGATAGTGAATTTACCATATTTAGAGTAGGAGTTCAGTTTCCTACTATAAGTTGGGTAAATTTAAACAAAAATTAATTAGAGTGTAACATTAAATTATTTTATTTAATTTTTTACTCAAATGCTTTTAACTTCCAAATTCAAAAAAAAAGTTCGCCGTACACCCTCCAATATAAAGTATTTTTTCAAGGCGATTTAAAACAAATATTTTTTTTTTGCTGAACGTAGGGGTCGCCTTTTTCAAATTTTCGTTATAGCTTTGGCATTTAAAGTCGGATTTTAAAGTGTGATATACCAAAAAGGTCGAAAAAACAATTTTTATTTTTTAAATAAAAATTAGAAAAACCAACACTTTGACAACACTCACAGTCCGGAGAAAATGTTTTTGCCTCTTCTTGTATTGACAAAGAAGAAGGGAAAAATAAAATTTGTATTTAATTTGTAACGTTGCACTATAGGTAAAATGATCCCATTTTCTGGCCAAAACTATAAGGAGTCACTGAAGAAGGATGAAAATCTACATATATACGGGGGTTTTCAAGGTTGCTGATTTCGAATCTGAGGTAAAATTTTTCAAATTCAAAATGGCGGATCCAATATGGCGGCGTAAATTTTAATGTTTCTTCTTATTGACATGAGAATTGGTGTGCGGGGGTTTTCAAGGTTGCTGATTTCGAATCTGAAGTAAAATTTTTCAAATTCAAAATGGCGGATCCAATATGGCGGCATAAATTTTAAAATTTATTCAGATTTACATGAAAATCGGTAGACGGGAGGTTTTCAAAGTTGCTGATTTCGAATCTGAGGTAAAATTTTTCAAATTCAAAATGGCGAATCCAATATGGGGGCGTAAATTTTAAAATTTCTTCTGATTTACATGAAAATTGGTATACGGGGGTTTTCATGGTTGCTGATTTCGAATCTGAGGTAAAATTTTTCAAATTCAAAATGGCGGCGTAAATTTTAAAATATCTTCTGATTTGCTTGGGTAAAAATGTTAACTGTGTAAAATACAAACTTTTTTTTGTCCAAAATCTCAAAAAAATATAAAAAAATATTTTTTTTTATATGGGGCATATTATAGCAGAAAATTGAACAAGTGGAAACTTTTGTAGAAACAATTTTTTTTTTCAATAAAACTATTTAAAATTTTGCTTACATTTCATTATCTAAAGTAATTTCATTTCATTTTTAATTTCATTTTTATTTTTTAATTTAGCTATTTAAAATTTCCCCTTTGTTCGTTCAGATTTTTCACAGGATACTCTTTCTTTGGAAGTCCTATTGAAGCTGCAGTTGGCTTAGTTTTAATTGCCAAAATAAACTCAGCGTTTAGCCAGAGTTCGCTTTGAATCTGAAATATGTCTCTTCCTATGAGAACTCTCCCATCTAACTGAGATATTCTAACAAAAAATTTGCACTTTATCCTTCCCATAAGCCGCTTCCTCATTCAAAACATTGCCGCATTCAGCTTTGCCAACAATAAAATTGTAAACAGTAGTATACTTCTCCTCTTTCTTTTGCTCATTCAAGTAAACTTCCGCAAGTTCGCTATTTTGCAAGCTGAGGCTGCCTACCAAAAATGATATTTCTCAAAAAACGCAAAAAATCGCAACATGAAATTGACTAATTAAACTCAAAACTCTTCATTGAACACGTTTCTGATTGTTTAAACACAGCCAAATTCGGTAAACTTTTTAAAAGCTTATCCAAAGTTCATTTTTCATAAAAAAAACTTGAATTAAAAGTTATGTCAGAAGTATGAGTTTTTTGCCAAAAAAAATTTTTTTTTTAATAAAATCTTTCTCTTAAACCATTAAGCACTTTTTATTAACTTTTGTTTTCCATATTTAGTTTAAATTTATGTTTTTTTTTAAACTATTTAAAGAAATTTAAAAATTCGACCAATTTGCACTGTATATACTGCGTTCAACACTTTGCTCACAAACAATGATTTTGACCAGTCGTTGTTAATTTTTTACAAAAACAAAACTTGCCGTTATTTGCTTTGATGTGTTCTTAATTGAATACCAAAAAAAAAAATTCATTCTTGAATGTTTAAAAAATGACTTTTTGCCACAAAAATGGGTCAAATTACCTATAGTGCGATGGTACGAAATACAAAAACAAAAAACTTTCATAATATTTCTATTGTTGGCTATGCTTTGCAGAGACTTCGAAAACATATTTTATTGTTTGCTCCATTCCCTTTTGGTTAATGTAGCGGACTACATTTAATATGAGATTTTGATGCTTCAAATTGCATTGCACTACTGCCACCAC
The DNA here is from genome assembly GCA_949987735.1 of Leucophora obtusa. Taxonomy (NCBI): domain Eukaryota; kingdom Metazoa; phylum Arthropoda; class Insecta; order Diptera; family Anthomyiidae; genus Leucophora; species Leucophora obtusa. The sequence goes on from OX465297.1 coordinate 228,258,899, forward strand.
TTTCTAAAGAAAACTGAATAAGGGGACCTGGAAAATACCCGAAACGATCGTCTTTTCATTCCTGAAAGTGTAGAGGTTTTTGAAAGCAAAAACTCTATGAAGTATTTGTCAGGATAGTATCCTGATGAAGAAAAATAGCATACATGGGACTAATTAATTAGGTGGACTAATTAATTGATGATTTCATTACCATTACATTGATATCAATTGTAATGAAATTATTTTCATTACCATTTTTTTAATTAATGGTAATGATTCTAAAATTTAATTTCATTGATTAATGACAATGATTTTAAATTTCATTACCATTGATAACACTGTGAGACAAATGGTAGGGGTCAGTGATCGGGAAGGGTTCAAACTACCGGGGAAATTTATATTGGTAAAAAAGAAGTTATACGTGTCCCGGCGTTTCGCTGGGTCACTCCTAGGAATCGAGATATATCGATTTGACCTTTGGTGGTCTTTTTTTTTTGACATAACTCGAGAACCACTAGTCCGATTTTGCTCAAACAATTTTAAAAAAATTAGAAATTACAATTCCTTTAATCTGTTCATATAACGTTTTTCTATATACTCAACAGTTTTGCCGGTAAAATAAATGTATGAAGAAAAAAATATTTTTTGCCTAAAATATTAAAAAAAAGTAATAAACAAAAGGTTATTGATTTTTATAGTAGCGGTAACAAACATTTATTTTTACCGGCAAAACTGTTGAGTATATAGAAAAACGTTATATGAACAGATTAAAGGAATTGTAATTTTAAATTTTTTTAAAATTGTTTGAGCAAAATCGGACTAGTGGTTCTCGAGTTATGTCAAAAAAAAAAGATATATCTCGATTCCTAGGGGTGACCCAGCGAAACGCCGGGACACGTATAACTTGTTTTTGACCGATATAACATTTCCCGTGGGTTTCATCCCATCCCGATTTTGACTGTCGCATAGTGTAATGAATAAATTAAATAAAATAATTTCCATTGACAGAAAAACGTAAAAATGGAGTAAAACTCGCTGAAATCGAAAATGGAATATGATCATTAAGGCTCATGCTCATTTGAAATTAAGTGTTACTTTCCATTCCGCTGTTATTTGTATCCAGATAAAGTTTAACGGAATTAAATGGATCCTCCTTAATAAAGTATGTTTTATAACTTTCCTGGTCAAACCAGTTGTTCGTTTTCATTTGTCTGAATTTTTTGTAAACAAATGGTTTTTAATCAATTGTAATTAGTTTTTTTTATACATTAGTGTAATTTCATTACCATTAGTAATGATTTTTCTAATGAAAAATATTTCATTACCATTAAATGGTAATGGAATTTGTTTCATTGTCATTAGTATGAACTAATGGTAATGAAAATTCAATGGTAATGAAAAATTCCCATGTATGAAAAATAGCAGTTTTTGAAAAAAGTACTTATTATGTTAATTCATAATAGGGAAATTGGCATTCGAACTGAATTAATAAATTTCTTATTTATTTGTCAATGTTATGATTGTGTCGATACCAGGTCTTATCTTTTTTGAAGTTTCAAACATAAACTTGAATAAATAAAACGTATTGTGACTTTGAAACAACAAACACATGGGAAATATAGTCACAACTAAGAGTATTTTCGAATAGATTTTCGAAAATTCCAGGTCCAGTTTTAGCATCAGCTTTAAAAAGAAATATAATTTAAAATTCTGAATTTCTTGAAAACTTATGTCAGAATAAATTTTGAAAATATAAAAAGCAGTTTGAAAAAGGCAGCTGTTTAAAATAAAGTCCAATCCAGATACTCACAGTGCAAGTGAACTGCAGCAGTGCTGTCAAATTTGTTTTTTAATTTCGTGAAAACTACACACATAATAATCCATGCATAAAAATACGAAACAAATGTCAAAACAACAAAAACTTTCGTAAAATAAACCATTTTTCGTATATTTTACAATTTTTTTTGTTATTTTGACATTTTTTCGTATTTTTATGCATTGATTATTATGTGTGTATTAACTATTTTTACAAATTTATTATTCAGTTTTGTTTAAAGGCAAATCTTGTTTATTTAAAAAATTTTCTAATTTCTCGGTAGTGACAAATATAGAAAATACAAAAACCTGCTTTATGGACAAAACGTCGCACTGCGGCAAAACACTGTCGACACTGCGTTTATCTGGTTAAGGCTTAAGTTGTCGTATGATAAAGCTGCGGGTAATTTTCTCGAATATGACCATGGGGCATTCCAACTATCCAGTAAAAAATTGCCTAATTGTTTTTAAATTTTTTGGTAAATCCCTACCAATTGTGGCCCGCACCTTAGCTATACTCGTATGTACCAACAGCACTCGCAACTTGATAGAATTTATAATCTCAACAATATTTAATATTGGAAAGTGCTCTGCTCAATATTCTGGACTACCGCGGATGTGAGTAACATAATGTTATCTAATACTCATAACACACGAAAAGCAATGAAGTTAAGTAACTGCAATAAAAGACATTTCCTGTTAAAAGAAATTGTCAAAAATAAAAACAATTTAGGAAAAAAAAAACAATAAAAGCGAGCTTCAACAAGATGATGATAACTAACCATGAAACACTCAAAAAAAAAGTCAGTAAAGTCTGCAAAAAATGTTGCTGTGTCAGCAAATTTTTAGTCAGGAGCGTGCTTGCAAAAAAGTTGGTAATTTCAGCAAAAGGTTTGCTGAAAATCAGCGAGCTGATTTTTACCAAAAAAAATAGTAATCTTCAGCAAAAGTTTTGCTAACACTTAGTCGACTGCAAATGAAAAAAATCCTTGCTAAAATCACTAAACTTTTTGCTGAATATTAGTAGACTAAAAAAAACTCAAAAAACTTGTAGCGAAATTTTACTTTAGTTAATTTATTTGCTGAAAATTTAAATATAGAATATGTGTAGAGTTGTTTTTCTTTTTTTGTCATTTCCGTTTCCAGACAAGCTGCGACATCTATATCTTGTCTATCTGGTTGTCGCCCACGCTATGAATGCAGTTATCAGCACAATTTTTGTAGCAAAATAAATTAGTAAAACAATAGTTCAAAATTAGTTTAGTGCTAAAAAAATATAACTAAAATTTTTGCTGAAAACGGAATTTCAGCAAAAAAATTGCTGAAAACTAGTACACTTGATATACAAGACGTTTTACTAATTTTTCTACTAACTTATTTTTTTGAGCGTAATCACAAAATCGCAACTAACAGAAATTCTTTATACAAGAAAAATTGAACATCCCAGCAATTTACGTAATAAAATACAATCTTTTAATTATTTCGTAAAATGGCTAAATTGGCAACGCTGGTTGTCAGCACCAAACATGTTTTCTGGGTCCATAAGTTGCAAGGCCACCGCAAATCCTCTTGTGTGCTACACTCACAATATTTTATCCTTAAAAACAACCTAAAATACATATTAAATTAATTGAAAACACTATTTAAAAAAGGACTACTGATTTTTCATTATATTCAAACCATTTTGCTATTTATTTTCAAACATTGTTGAAACAATCCAAAAAAAAGATAAAAATAATTGAAAAGTCTATTAAAACAATCATCAATTTTTTAACTGACAAAACGTAAAAAAATCGATTTTGTGGTTTGTTTTTTCATATTTGAAAGTTTTTTTTTTTGTTTCGATTTTCAAAACACTACACCATACACAACAGACACGTTCATATTTTTATTGGCTATGTTTGTGTGTATGAGTAAAGAATTTCTTGTAATTTGAATTGAAATAATTTTGTATATAAACAAACTATTTTAACAAAAAAGAAAACCGAAAATATTTGAAATTTTTATTTTTAAACAGAAAACAACGAAATTATTTAAATAATTTTTTATAAAAATAGAAATCTAAAAATAGAATATTTGACTGAAAATAATAACTCCTACAGACGATACATATTTTTTTTCTGGTTTGTTTTTTATTGGTTGACAAAAAAAGTTAAACAATATGTTTCAATGTATTTTAATTGATTCTTCAATTGAAAACAAACTTTACCTATTACTTTTTAAATAAACCTCAATCGGTTATGGAAAATATATTGTGAGTGTACATGCAGAGCTTTGAAGAATTAATGCCTTAATTCAATTTTTCAATTCTGAATTTAAAATTCGATGAATTAATTCACAAATCACCATATATTGAATGGAATTAATTCATATTTGTTTTCGTTCGATTTATTTTGTTACGAATTAATTCAATTGCTATAGTTCTTTTTATTAAATCAAATGAATTAATTCACTGGTGAACGCGTTCAATTTTATAAATCGAACGGAAAAAAAGTGAATTAATTCCTTACTGAATTAATTCACCACTGCAGAAAACAGACTTTAATTCACTGAACGTAATTTAATTTTTTTACTTCACTGAACGTAATTTTATTTTTTTTTTAATTCACTGAACGTAATTTTATTTTTTTAATTCACTGAACGAAAATGAAATTGAACGAATTCTGTTGTGAATTAATTCAGTAAGGAATTAATTCACTTTTTTTCGTTCGATTTATAAAACTGAACGCGTTCACCAGTGAATTAATTCATTTGATTTAATAAAGAGAACTATTGCAATGGAATTAATTCTTTGAATTTATTGTTTGATGAACGCTTTCAGTTGAACGAATTCAGTGGATTACTTAAGAAATGGAACTCATTAAATTCTAGATAAAACTGAATTCGATTGGTAGTAAATTCATTCAAAAAAGAATTAATTCTTCAAAGCTCATGGAACAGTTTATGTGTAAAAACCAGAGTAGGAAAATAAACTGTACACAACAGGTAGGGTACGGTACACCCAAAGAACACATACCCTATCTATCGATTTAGCGGTTGTGTGTTTGTACACAAACAGAGTGGTAGCGTTTGCGTTTGTCTGATGACGTACCTTCCTTATGGTGATTGTAGATTTTCTTTCGTTCACTACGAATACGCTTCGTTTCGTATAGATTTGTTTCCTTGCTTTTGGTTTTTATTTTGTTGTTGTTAACTCACACATATATTGCGTAGTCATGATTCGTTGTAGAGATGGGCGCGTGAGTGATTTCTGACTTACGCGCACTCACGAATAAAAAATAAATAATCACTCCAGACCAGAGCTTTGAAGAATTAATTCCTTAATTCAATTTTTCAATTTTGAATTAAAAATTCAACGAATTAATTCAGAAAGCATATATTGAATGGAATTAATTCATATTTGTTTTCGGTTGATTTATTTTGTTACGAATTAATTCAATTGCTATAGTTCTTTTTATTAAATCAAATGAATTAATTCACTGGTGAACGCGTTCAATTTTATAAAAGTGAATTAATTCCTTACTGAATTCGTTCAATTTCATTTTCGTTCAGTGAATTAAAAAAAAATAAAATTGCGTTCAGTGAATAAATAAAAAGCCTGTTTTCTGTCGTTCAGTAGAAGAAAACATTTATTTACAAATAAAATTTGTAACTAAACAATTTTGCAGAGTTTGCTAGTAAAAATAAACAAATTATATATTAAGTGTTAGAGAAACTCGGTACAGTTTATCAACCTACATGATTAAAAATAAAGCTTTACTATTATAAGCCCAGTGTAGAAAATCATTACCAGATATGTGGTTATGTAACTACATACTTGGTAATGGTAACTAGTACTTTTGTTATTACATTTCTTATTACCTTTATATGGCGATGTCGCGAAAAATAATGAGTTATGCTTACACACCAGCATACGAAAAATCCAAAAATATGTCATTACCTATATTCTTATCAGTACTGACAAAAATAATGAGTCTAAAAATAGATTTTCATAAAAATAAATTATATAAAGAAAAATATTTTTTATTGTATTTTTTTTTTTAATAAAATTTGCTGGTGCGGGAATCGAACCTGGGTCTACAGATTGCCAGTCAATAGCTCTACCTGAGCTATATCGACATGTCCCAGTGTAGAAACGGTAATGACATATCATTATTTTTTGGACTACCAGTAATGACACCCACTTACCTTCTCTATTATTTTAAAACATATAATATTGAGTTACTGATAATGACTTATTTTTATCATTATTTCAAATAGAAAATAATTTTTTAGATTTTTTGAAAATTTTTTGAAATCTATTTTTAGACTCAATATTTTTTAAACACTGGTAAGGATATATGTAACCACATATTTTTTGAATTTTTGTATGTTGGCGAGTAAGCTTACTTGTGTGCAGCAGGTCAATTGTGTTTTTATCTATTAAATATTACATGTCGATATAGCTCAGATGGTAGAGCTGTTGACTGGCAATCTGTAGACCCAGGTTCGATTCCCGCACCAGCAAATTTTATTAAAAAAATAAAATACAATAAAAAATATTTTTTTATATACTTTATTTTTTAGAAAATCTATTTTTAGACTCATTATTTTTGTCAGTACTGGTAAGCATATAGGTAACGATATATTTTTTGATTTTTCGTATGCTGGTGTGTAACGACAACTCATTATTTTTCGCGACATCGCCATATAAAGGTAATAAGAAATGTAATAACAAAAGTAACTAGTTACCATTACCAAGTATGTAGTTACATAACCACATATCTGGTAATGATTTTCTACACTGGGGTAATATTTAATAGACAAAAACACAATTGACCTGCTGCACACAAGTAAGCTTACTCGCCAACATACAAAAAATCAAAAAATATGTGCTTACATATATCTTTACCAGTGTTTAAAAAATATTGAGTCTAAAAATAGATTTCAAAAAATTTTCAAAAAAATCTAGAAATATATTTTCTATTTGAAATAATGATAACAATAAGGGGTTATCAGTAACTCATTATTATATGTTTTCAAATAATGCAGAAGGTAATTGGGTGTCATTACTGGTAGTCCAAAAAATAATGATATGTCATTACCGTTTCTAAACTGGGAGGCTTTATATATATGAATTTGGAAAAAAATGTAACTATTAATTTTTCAAACTTATGATTCCCCGTAAAATGTAGATGCTTGACTACGACGTATTTCATTTATACGTTTTTACGATACTAAGAACTCTATAAGCTATTAAAATATGTTGTTGCTTCTCATTTGAATTCAGTGAACGTAATTTTGATTTTTCAATTCAGTGAACTGTGAGGTCGACCATAATCGGTCATGCTTGTATACCCTATTTCTACTTGTGGAACTTGAACAAATTTAAATTTCATTTATCGAATTTGTTTTGGGAATACTATGGAAACCGTTTGAAAATTGACATTGGAAAATTTTAATTTGTTTGAGCAAAGGAAAATTAAATTACAGAGGAATTTGGAAAATATAAAATATTATTGGTACGTTGTAAAAATTTTATCAATTGGTGGTACAGACTGCGAAAGGGTATAAGTTAATATTTACTGTTAATTTTGGTCGAAAAGGTAATTTAAAAGTGTTTCTTAGGTTTGAATAAATATAATCCTGAAAATTTTCTTTGTGCTTCTATATAGGCCTCTTAACAGGAACTATAATTTATATTAATCAAGATAAACCACATTTATTATCTGCACAATTTAGCATCGTTTAAGAACCACAAGAGTTCGAGTGTGTCATAAAGAAATCGTTAATTTAAATTCCGTAACAAAAGTTTTGAAGCGTCTTTGCAAATTGAAGCATCATTTTTGTCGTATATTCACTAAACTTTAGACGTGTGGAAGCAATATACAAATTTATTGCCATAAAAAAAAAGGAAAAACCTTCCTATTATCAATAAGAATATCATAAGGAAAGTCTTCCGACTACGGTATTTAGAATCAACAACACTCATTTGACAATTAATGATCGGCATTATATATAAGAAAATTTTGATGCTGATACGGATGACTTATTGAAATTTTTTTGTTATAAATTTCAATTCTTTAATTTAAGAAATATTTCAAAATTTAAAATTTAATTTCTCTTTGAACATTTCGTTTTATATACTTCGGCTAATAGTTTTGGCTAATTTTATTTCTAAATATTAAAATCTTTTAACAACATAACAACAGCACATAATCTCACATATACTTAAAAAAAAAAAAATTTATATAATTGTTCAATAATTAAAATATTTACACATATTTTTTTTTAGTGTATTGACAACGAGTATATAAGTCGATATCACGATAATTGTTGTTCGCGTAACTCTAGACATCAGGCCTGAAGTCAACGAGGCACGAAATTTTGGTGAGTTCTAAATTTTTATTCAGCAGTTACACTCTCTCAGTTACACTCTTAAAAATATATAGAAATGTTATTATTATGGCAATTTTAAATACATTAATATTTGAATCACGGTCATTTGAAAAGGAATCATTTTTTTAAAAATAACTTAATAATTAAAAAAAAAAAATAAATTTCATTGAATTTTCTTTAATTTTACAAATCTACTTTAAAGATAAAAATATCCTAATTCCATAATTGTTATATACTAATAACAATAATAATATAAAAAAAACAACACTACATTACATTACACTCAAAGAAAAAAAAAATTGTTTTAAAAAAATTTTAGTTTTTTGTTTATTGTTAAACTTATAATTTATTCTATAAAACTATTAATATTGCGATTTTTTTTTTTTTGAAGGTTCAAAATATATTAATATGTTCCGTTTTAGTTGTTTTTTTTAAATAAAATATATAACCTTATAATGGAAATTTAAAAATTTTCTTTTCGCGAAAAGTTTAGGTTGGTTAGATAGGTGGATAGGTGGGCTATCTAAATATGGACATAGATAGCAAAGGCTTGGGTGGGTTGTGATGATGAAGTGGATAACTAACACCTTTAATCCTCTTCTTCAATTTTAACTATACTTCCTATTTCTATTCTTTTTATTTTGTCTTTTATTATCTTTTCCTATTATTATTTTTTTGTTGAGGTCGGTATTGTAATTTTTGCTACCGTAATTTTATTGTGGAAGGCTGTTATACTATCTCGAAGGTGACAAGATCTCCACCCAATTTCCCTGAGCACGGCCGGTATGTAAGGTAGCAAGTGTCTCCTAAGAGATAGGGCCAACAGAGCTTTAAGAGCCGTCACAGAACGTATTTTTTTTCAATTCAGTGAACGCATTTTTTTAATTCATTGAACGTATTTTTTTTCAATCCAGTGAACGTATTTTTTTTTAATTCATTGAACGGAAATGAAATCGAATGAATTCAGTGGTGAAATAATTCAGAAAGGAATTAATTCACTTTTTTCCGTTCGATTTATAAAATTGGACGCATTCACCAGTGAATTAATTAATTTAATTTAATAAAAAGAACTATTGCAATTAAATTAATCCTTTGAATTTATTGTTTGATGAACGCGTACAGTTGAACGAATTCAGTGAATTACTTAAGAAAAGGAATTCATTCAATTCTAGAGAAAATTCAAATCGATTGGTAGTTAATTCATTAAAAAATGAATTAATTATTCAAAGCTCTGCTCTAAACTCAAGGACGAGCACTTTTTTCAACTCTCGCTCAGATACAAAACTACTCACGATCACGAAAAACAGTAAAAATTACCAAAAATCTGATGAAAAGACTAAACTCTAGCATGAGTTTTTTTATTCTTACTCACGCTCACACACGATTCACCTGTAAATAAAAGTAAAAATATAAACTTAGTAATTATAACTCACGATCACGAGTGAATCACATGACTCAAGAACATTTCGTGTCACGCGCCCATCTCTAGTTCTATGACAACGGCAAACAAAACAATAATAAATAAAAATTTATGCTGTTTCAAAACGGTACCTGTTTCAAAAACACTTTCAATAGGTGTTGCTAATGTAACTATTTTCTCGTCAGTTTGAGACATACTTATAAATAAAATACGATTTATCTTGTAGCGGTTTTTGCAAACAATTTAATTTTTTTTTTATTCAATTTCTTTGTATTAATTTTTTTAATAAAATTATAATAAGCTAAATTTCTTAGTTAAATTTCAAGTATTTCGATAAATTTTTAATTAAAAAATTCAAAAGTATCAAAAATTTTTCTATTATATGCTAGAATTTTATTATTTTTAACAACGAGCCGTTTTTTAGCGATTCTAAGCTTTTTAAAACGATATTTTTAGAAAAAAGGTGGTAACAATTTGTCAGGAAATTTCGTGTTTTAAAGAAATATTTTAGAGAAAACTCTGATTACAAATGCATAATTCTACTAAATTTCTTAAAAAATTTCACAGGATTTCTAAAGGCACATCTACACGGCAATGAAAATGTTCTTATTGTAAAGGAAAATGTGCCGATTATAATTTGGTATTCCATTTATTTGAAATTTTTCTCATTTGGAAAAGCAATGGAATTCCCGCTAACTAATACAACACATCTTCCCGCTATGAGCAATAAAAAAAAGCGCCAGGTTAGCGGAAAAAGCGCCAAGTTGGCAACAGCGACTTAATATTGTATATTCTGGCAGTGGTGCCAGACTTTTTCGGTCAAAAATGTAAAAATAAATCGTCCGTAATTTTTATGAGAAATCGTCATCAGCAAAATTGTTTTGTTGCTCACACATACCACACACAGAAAAAAACAGGGGGAATATTACCTAAGAGCTATGTAATTATACAACTAGATAATTTTTAAGTTAGTTTTACAAAGTTATAGTAAAATATGCAAATTTTTTTGTAAAATATATACACTCCTTGCAAAATATATACATGTGTAGCGGAAAATATCCGAGAAATTACATAAATTTTTCTAGAAAATTGTAAAACTTACTTCGAACTTATGTAATTGTATATTTACATAGCACTTAGATAACTTTCCACCTGTTTTTTCTACGTGCATGAATACAAAAAAAACGACAACATATTTTTGTATACAATCTGGCAGTTGCCCGAAAACTATCGACATTGAAAAAATTGTAAGAGTTAACATTTAAGCCCAATCCAGGTACTCGAAGTGCCAGTGAACTGCAGCAGTGCTGTGAAATTTGTTTCTTGATTTTCGCGAAAACTTTTGACTATTTTTACAAATTTGTTATTGAGTTTTGTTTGACGGCAACCCTTGTTTATTTATAAAATTTTATAATTTCTCGGCAGTGACAAATAAAGAAAATACAAAAACCTTCTTTATCGACAAAACGTGGCACTGCAGCAAAACACTGCCGACACTGATTTTATCTGGTTCAGTCTTTAATATGCCCAATGTCAAAATTTGTATGGAATTTCGTAACACGTACAGGAACAAAACGAGGCTAATATAAGAACACTACACATACTAAAATGTTCACTAATAAATTGTGTAAGATATCCACGATTTTTTTCGGAAAGTTTACCAAGTTTTTGGCTAAAAAATCTAAAACCATATAAACATACAATTTGGATAGCGTTATTTTGCCGAATTTATAGGGAAACGTTTTCTGCGTATTTTTAAATAAATTTTATAAATATTTAAAAATAAAAGCGCCATTCAGTGTATTAAGCAGGGGTATGGCATCACCAAAAACAAAATTAATAACGACATCGTTATCACTAGGTGACACTTTGGTCAAGAAAATGAAAATTTTCTTTTTTATTTCAATTTAAATAATAATAAACAACAAAGCAAAAAAAAACAAACAGATATATCAAATGTTATTATTTGAACATATTCCGAGCTCGTTTTTCCTTATTTTGAGCAGTTTTTGAGTTTTTAAATATAGTCTCAGTTGATACTAAATAGTTGCTCAGGTAATACTAAATTTCGGCGCCCACTACCAGTGAGTAGTGTAAGTTTTGATTTCCTATCTCTATAATTAATAGTCTCTGGTATTAAGTTATCATAAAACGCTGCAACTGAACGATTTTTTTTTCATTTCTTTCTTAAGACACATACATAGCTCTAAATAGTTCTATTTGAATCTTTTTATCTCGCGTGTACATATGCTAAAATATTAACCATTGTTTTAAAAAACAATTTTGCATTTTTTTCAAAATCTTTTTATTTATGATTTTGCCTATAAAAAAAAATATTTGATTGGATGTGAACAAATGTGTTTGTGACAAAAGAAGAAGAAGAGTAAAATCTCTATGTAATCTATGAAACAGACGGTAAACGAACTGCCTTCGGGTTAAGTATGCGCTCAGAGACCGATACATACATATGTACTTACGTTCGTCATCTCTCAATCCTACTGTACTGTATTAAGGTTGTGTGCATACACACAAACGTTAAGTAGAGGGATATCGTTTGTGTCTTTTTTTGTAAGGAATGTATTTGCGTACAGTCTGCGAGATATGCGGTACGCAAACGCTAAAGTACCGTTCGTTAGAGTTTATTTTCCTACTCTGGTAAAAACTCACTCTTGCACAGAGAAAACAGATTCATCGTGGCAACCGAATTTTTTGCCAATCGAATTGTTTGGATGGAGCCACAGAAATTTTTGTTTGTGGCAAAAGAAATTCGATTTATACAGTTGAATTTCGGCTGAAGCAATATATATTTCAGTTATATCAGAAGTACATTTGATTGCAACAATCAACAGATTCGATTGCTGTTCAAGATAACGTCGACCTTCTGAGAATAATTGTATAAATTAAATGTGTATTTTTCGTTGTTTTCAACCAAAAACAAAAAATATTGTCACTACTATTTGTAAAGTTATTATTTTGAACTACACGTGGCGTATACGCATTATGAATACTACTTGTATATAATAATATTCCTCATACGCCATGGTATTCAGGTACTGATTTGTCTGGTTTTGTACACTTAAATTAGGTGTATGCACATTAGAGCGACTCACCTTATATGGACAAAAAAAAAAGTAAAAAAAGTGGCCCCCTCAAAATAAACATTGGTTTGTTTTATGACGATTCCCAAAATATTTCGGGTCTAGCAATGAGATCTCACGAGCTGAACCATTTTTAAAAAAGATATTTTTTTTTTTAGTTTTTGTAAGAGTTTTGAATTTTAGCTGAAGACAACATACACAATATGGATATCATATGAAAGGTTCTTTTGAGTCGCGTTCAGCGGTATATATAACATGTTCAAGCATATCCAGACATGTCCTATTTTCAAGGATATTCTATAAAAAAAACAAATTTTTGACTCTTTTTGACGTTTAATCAGAAATGTGGTGGAAACAATATGTTCTAAATAGGGCAATATGGATACCAAAACTTTTCTTTTGACAAGCTGAGTTGATATAGATTAAAATTTAGCAAATTTAATACATTTTGCACGGTGCTCTGTACCAAATTTTGATAAAATTTTTGAGTTACAGCAATTCAATAAAAAAAATTTGTGAAATTTTTTTGCAGGTTTATTAATAAATAAAATATTGTTACGAAAATGACTTGGCCTAGTAAAGAAAGTTCTGGACTTTTCTGGAAGAAAATAGCCCAAGAGAATGGATGGACAAAATACGTCAATCTTGCAACGAAGTACTACATTTAATTATACACCTAAGTAGATGCTATGCTTAATTGCCTTAAATAATGTCAAGTAGTTGGTTTATTATAAGAGTTTGTGTGTATGTATAGTGTTAAGAGTAATGTAGAGCAGTGGTGCGCGTTTCAAAGCACAATTGTGAATTTACTACCTCACACATATTCTTATGCTCTTTAATTTAGTCGTCACTGAGACAGCGACGAGTGCACATGCTTAGCGGGTGTTTCGATATTTTTTGCAAGTGCACTAAAAACAATTATTTATGATATTCAGAAAATACATGATGAAAAATGTTTTTTATATCATTCAATGCCTTTTACGTTATAAAACATTTAAGGAATCTAGGGACTATGTTATAAAAAGACATTATGATTATTTTCATAGTAATATCTTTCATAGTAGATCTTTAATAGAAATAAAAAAAACACAAAATATAAACAAATTGCCATAAAAGTATTAATATAGAAGATTTTGTTTAAAATCTATAAAAATATGTTGCAGAAAATTTCATTAAGATTGTATAAAAATATGGAGATTGATAAATATGTAAAAAGACATATTTTTTAATTCGTCCAATTTTTTTCCCAGTGCAGTTCTCTCTCTTGCTCACTAATACAATTGCATCACTGATGTAGAGTAACATTGTATAGTTGATTGATTATAAGTGTTTGTATGTGTGTATAGTGTTTAGTAGTAATGTAGAGTTAAGTAAGATAGAAAGTGTTATAATTATAGCATGCTAGAATTTTCCAGCATGTTGTAGAAGTATGGCTGTTACTATATAAGGCGCGCATTAACATTAGTGAAGAAGAAATTGATTATTAACATTTGTGCCGTTAAGAGCGCTACTATCGTGTTAAAGTTAGTAGCGCTCTAGTAATCGTCACAATAGAAAGTTTGTGAATAAGTAATAGTGTGTAAATAAATACGAGGGTCTAAGCTATTTCAAACTTAAGTGTATTCGTGTTTTGGTTATTATAATTGGCTGTTATTATCGCTGTGACAGCACCAGGCCGGTTTATCTAAGGGAGATAAATGAACGTTTTATAAGGTAAAACGTAACAAATGGTGTCAGCATTGGGACTGGTTATTTTGATTGCAATAGAAAAGAATCCGGGTTATTTAAGGGAAATAAACCAACGTTTTTAAAAGATAAAACACGTAATAGTATTTTATTGAAATACGCATATCTGTAATTTTTTTAAGAAGAATATAAATAAAGGCTGACCCTAAATAAAATTTTATTCCGCCAAAAAAAAAAAACCATGCTGGGATTTTTTTTGCTAAGTTGCATTTTTATCCTTACATATACTAGAAATTGAATTTAAATTATTATTAAAATTTTTACATCAACTAGATACTGAATTCAAATCAGATTGCAGTAACTCAAAAATTTTAACAAAATTTGGTCCAAAGCATCGTGCAAAATGTATGAAATTTGCAAAATTCCACACTATATCCACTCACCGATGATTTACTTGTCAAAATAAAAGTTTTGGTATCCATATTGCCCTATTTAAATAGAACATATTGTTTCGAGCACTTTGAATTTGTGATAAAACGCGAAAAATCGCGAATTTCAAAAAATCTGAAACGCGAGTTGAATTAAATCGACTATAAATTATGATAAGTAAGTTTGACATTTCTATCACAAACATCGCCGTACAAAAGAGTAAAAAATTTGTTTTTTTTATAGAATATCCTTGAAAATAGGACATGTCTGAATATGCTTCAACATGTTATACATATATACTGTTGGACGAGCCTCAAAAAACCTTTTTTATGACACCCGTATTGTTTAGATAAAATGCAAAATTCTTCCAAAAACTAAAAAAAATACCTTTTTTAAAAATGGTCCAGCTCGTGAGATCTCAAACAAAACCAAGGTTTATTTTGACGGGGGCACTTCTTTTACTTTTTTTGTGAGTTGGTCTAATGCACATATATTAATTGCTGGACCCGTTTATAACTCCACATATAACATATAAATTAACCAATATTACAAAAACAAAAAACATGTTCCATACAAAATGCGATCTTTTTTCTGTGATTGTGAAACACCTCCTAAAACATTTGTTGATAAGTTTGAAACACGGGTCCACTTGTCTCAACGTAACGTTGACATGACATCAGAAAAATGTTAACGGAAAAGCGATGGCATGACATTTTATCCGGTGCTACAAGTACTGGTAAAAAGTACTTTCTCATAACCAAAATGATAACATCATTAGATAAAACTGGACTAGATGTTCAAAAAGCGCCGGAAAAGTACTGTAAAAACAAAATTTCCAACGAGGGCATAACCCTAGCAAAACCAAAAATAGGTGGTCAGGAAATAGATTTTCGAAAATTAAAATAATCTCTTTATATAAAAGAATAACATTACTGAATGACTGACTCAACATCGCCCAGTCCAAACCGCTGAAGCTAGGAAATTTGGTATGTAGGTTCCTCCTGCGTAGATCTCCGCTAAGATGGAATTTTTAGAGTTTCCTACCGGAACGGGCAAAAAGGGTAAAAGTCTCCCCCTTGACGGCCTGGCAAACCCACTTTGGCTAGAAACCTGAAATATAAAACATGTGTTTCTTCGAGCATGGGTTAACATATCTGGAATGTACTATTTCGAATTTTGGAGAACGACGTTGTAAAAATGGGGGTTAGAAAGGGGAAAAGAGTCCCCCTTAACGGCCTGCCCAAACCGCTGGCGGTAGGAATTTGAAATTTGGTATAAAGGTTCCTCCTCTGCCGTAGAAATTCACTAAGACTGCGTTTTTGGAAATCCCTACAGTGAGGGGCCAAAAGAGGAAAGCCCAAACTGCTGCGTGCTGCTATTATTACAGCGCTTTGGGAAGGCAAATCTTTACTTGAAATCGGAACTATGTTTCAAGGAAACAAGTTCACTGTGTCACGAATTGCAACTCGGCATTTGGCTCGCGGTTATATTCATAGAAAAATAGGAAGTGGATCTCTATTGTTAAAGTGACCCCAATAAGACCCCCGTAGATGTTAAGCAGTATGCTTCAGAACATTTGGGCGCAACCGTCGGAGTTAATACCGCATAGAGACGCTTAAAGGAAGCAAACTTATTAGCAAGACGTCCAGAAGTAAAGTGAATACAAAGAAGCGTCTCGATTTTGGAAAGCGTCATAGGCACTGGGCAAAAGAACAATGGGCAAAGGTTTTATTTAGTGACGAAACAAAATCAAATTTATTTGAATCCGATGGATTGAAGTTATGCAGCGGGGTATGAAATCGTTGTGTTAAATATAACACAATTTTTTAAATTTTTATTTTGAGGTGCATTCTCCCGTGATGGTGTTGGACCAGAAGTCAAAAATGAGGATAGAATAAACACAGAGGGTTACTACAAGAGCACATGCTTCCTCACATGCAGGAAAAAATGGCTGCTGGAAGCATATTCCAATACGACAATGACCTTAAGCACACCGTTCGCTTAGCTACCCAGTGTAGAAAATCATTACCAGATATGTGGTTATGTAACCACATACTTGGTAATGGTAACTAGTTACTTTTGTTATTACATTTCTTATTACCTTTATATGGCGATTTCGCGAAAAATAATGAGTTGTCGTTACACATCAGCATACGAAAAATCAAAAAATATATCGTTACCTATGTGGTTACTAGTACTGACAAAAATAATGAGTCTAAACTTAGATTTTCAAAAAAATTAATTATATAAAAAAAAATATTTTTTATTGTATTTTTTTTTTTAATAAAATTTGCTGGTGCTGGAATCGAACCTGGGTCTACAGATTGTTAGTCAACAACTCTACCATCTGAGCTATATCGACATGTAATATTTAATAGATAAAAACATAATTGACCTGCTGCACACAAGCAAGCTTACTCGCCAACATACAAAACATCAAAAAATATGTGGTTTCATATATCCCTACCAGTGATTAAAAAATATTGAGTCTAAAAATAGATTTCAAAAAATTTAAAAAAAAATCTAAAAAATTATTTTCTATTTGAAATAATGATAAAAATAAGTCATTATCAGTAACTCATTATTATATGTTTTAAAATAATGCAGAAAGTAAGTGGGTGTTATTACTGGTACTCCAAAAATAATGATATGTCATTACCGTTTCTACACTGGGTAGGCAATTACTTAGTAACAACGGTATGGAAGTTTTACAGTGGCCAGCACAATCACCCGATTTAAACTCTATAGAGAATCTATGGGAGCTTGTAGACATCGAAATACGAAAGAAAAAGCATTCAAATTTAAGGGATTTCGAAATTGTTGCCAAACAGGTATAGCAAGGCTTACCTTCACAAAATTCGTTGCACTCATGGATTCCATGCCTTCACGAATGAAAGGAGTAACTAAAAATAATGGCTATTCCACTAAATAATAAAAATCTAATTAACATGCTGAATTTTTTAACAAAATCGATCAAATGTAAAATACATTAAAGTTGAATTTTTTTTGCTCGCATAAAACAGTTCGTAAAAACTACATAAATAAATGCAAATCAAACGACTTTAAATATGAAAATATATATCATCGAATATATTAACAAAAGATAAACGCAAATAAAAGCCATTAGAAGAAATAAAAGCATACTTAGATGATTTACCGTAGCGTTGCATTTTTTATGCTCGCAACTGTATAAATACAAACTTTATTTTTTATGTATGGAGTTTGACATTGAACTCATAAATATAACACGTTTACACCGTTTACGAGTAGAATACGAGTTTATATGGAAACCCCTTATATGTTTTTGGACATGTGTTTCATGTGTTTAAAGAATTGAGTTTTGAATGTGTACATAAGTATTATTATTTCAATTTTATATTTCATTATTTTTATATTTTATCAAATTAATTAATTTTGTTTAGACCTTATATTGATAAAATATAATAAATAATAAAATATAAATCCAAAAAATTTTAATCAATCGATAAAATATGAATTAATTGAACAAAACGCATTGTTGAATTGAATAAAATGTATTGCTAAATCAACAAAATAGTTATTCTATTTGATGAAATACAACTGTTGGTGTAACTAATTTTTGTTAATATATTTGACAATATTTTGTCAAAATAACACCAGATCAAATAGTCAAACGTCAAAATGTAAATTTACTAAACAATATGTTAAATTGACGATAGGTTTTGTTGGTTGTATAGTGATCACCCATTCATCAATTTAATATGGATTTTAGTTGATTTCATCGCTATTTTTGGTTCAGTGAAGCCTTCTGAATACAAAGCTTTAACAAAGCGTAAAAATTTGTATAAAATTAATGCACTGCTAGTGCACTGATTTTATATCGATGGCAGTTTTTGCCTGCGTAGTACTGGATAATCACTTCAGCCAAACGTTTTTGTAAGCCAATTCTTTGACAGTGTTTTTTTATATACCACTGGAATCCCAAATAAGTATTCTACTTGTCATTTACTTTTAACACCTCGGTTAGCCAGTGGTGTGCCGGTGCTCTATTTTGTATCACTGGCAATTTCTGGCTGGGTAATATTTTGGTACATATCTAGATTCAATTTACAAAAACGTAAGACATTCGGGAAGATCCTGGCATAGTCTGCCCCCATCGTATCTTGTAGAGAAATTTTATCGTATTTTGTATCACTGGCAATTTCTGGCTGGGTAATATTTTGGTACATATCTAGATTCAATTTACAAAAACGTAAGACATTCGGGAAGATCCTGGCATAGTCTGCCCCCATCGTATCTCGCGGAAGACATAATTCGTCATCTGTATGTACACTAGGGTGGCCCTTCGTTATATGGGCAAAAAAAAAGTGTTCAAATTTTAGGTCTCACCCCCCAGAAATATGCGAATGGCCAAAAAAGTGATAAATACGAAGTTTTGGGCCAATCGAAAAATGTTTAGAGGTCGCTCAAAGCGATTGAAAATTGCAAATGCGTTTATATGGGGAAAAAATGACTTTTTTTTCGAGACTTATGTAAATTTTTCAATTATGGGAAACATTTTTATTCTACATGTTAAATTATGTGATATAAAGAAATAATTATCTATTCAAAAAGGTATAAAAATTGAAATTCGGTTAAGAACCAGCCCAGTAATAAATAATGCCCCAGACCAAAAAAGGTTAAATTATTACTTCATTAAGAAATTCGACCACACGTCATAAATATTTTTGAAATCGATTACTAAGTTATAATTTTTTTACTTAAAAGACTCAAGGCTATGAGATATGGAACAAGATTTTTTTATTGGATGTCGTAAACCTGTCGTAAGATGACGTCATACGCGGACAAAATTTTTGGGACGTTTTTGAAATCTCTAATTTCAAATTTCAAAATTTTTTCTTCAACGAAACCGAAAAAATTGAGGTTTGGAGTCCAGTAGCTTGTTTAGAACACCTCAGAGAATGAAAATAAAAAAATTTAAAAATATCCACTGGCACACTTGGGTAGGGCAACGATTTGATTTTTGCGGATTTCGAGGAAATTGCGTTTTTTGGTGATAACACGGCTTATTTGCTGTCATAAAATATTTAAAATTAAAAATTAGCTACTTCTGTAATGTTAGTTGTTTTTTTTTATCATCGCTACCCAAGGTTGACAAAAAAAATTTTTGGACATCATTAACCCATGTGGACCTGGTGCCCAAAATGACCCCAGATTTTTTTTTTTAATTTACAAAAGAAGTCAATTTTTGGCTTACTACCAATTAATTTTAGGAAATGTGATTTGAAATATTATAACATAATGTTTGAAGTCACTATGGTAAATTTTTTGGACGAAATAATTAACCCTTAACCTTGTCGATTCGATTTTTGCGGATTTCGAGGAAAACGTTGTTTTTGGTCTTGACAAGGCTCATTAGTTTAACAAAATATTAAAAATAGAATATTATATTTCCAAAAAAATAAATGTTTGTATTATTAAGAAAAAAAAAAAAAATATTGCTGATAACCGCATTTATAGCATGTACGACAAAACACAATATGTAGATGTCGCAGCTTGTCTGGGTATAGTACAGACAACGTAAATGATAATTAAAAAAAAAAAAACAACTCTACACAATTTCTATATTTAAATTTTCTGCAAATAAATTAACTAAAGTAAAATTTCTCTACAAATTTTTTGAGTGTTTTTCAATCTACTAATATTCAGCAAAAAGTTTAGTGATTTTAGCAAGGATTTTTTTCATTTCCAATCGACTAAGTGTTAGCAAAACTTTTGCTGAGATTACTATTTTTTTTGGTAAAAATCAGCTCGCTGATTTTCAGCAAACACTTTTGCTGAAATTATCAACTTTTTTGCAAGCACGCTCCTGACTAAAAATTTGCTGACACAGCAACATTTTTTGCTGACTTTACTGATTTTGTTTTTGAGTATAAATATATATATATATAATATAATCATCGATATCACAGGATTAAGATTAAAAATCGACTTTCCAAACCAAGATAACACGTTCCCTACAAGTCAAAACGGAGATTACTTCTGTTCACTTTGTAAACAAAAGGTACCGTACGATGGTACCAAAGAGGCCACCATCAACCCTTCCCACCTAATGACATTTGCATGTCAATAAGGAAAACCTGCAAACAACTAAAAACAAAAATATTCAATCCGTCGAGCAAACAACATCGTTTCGTGATCGTGAGGCAGTTTTGAAAGTAGGGAGAGTGCCAATACTTATCCCAAATTGCATAAATTTGAAAAAAAAACCCTTAAAAATAAAATTAAAACTTTAAACCTAAAGGGAAAGGTAAAACTTAAACCCAAATTAAAACTTAAATCTAACGTTAAAACGTAAAATTAATGTTAAAACTTAAATCTAAAGTAAAAATTTAAACCTAAATTTGTGAAATTGTGAACATTGCTAAAATTTAAAGAAAATTTTCTTAAGCAAATAAAATTATAAATTTATAAATTGTACAAACCCTAATGTTTAAAATTTAATTGAATTCGTTAACTTAAGGTTAAATAAAAACCCCCATTTTTGTATAGTTAAAAAACAAAAACCGCCATTTCTTTTTATTTTGGATACCCGGTGAAAAATGTCCATATATGAACATTTATGGTTCAACCATATATGTATGGATCCGAAAAATGAGGTAACACCTAAGTATATGTTCATATATGGACATATATGAACATATACATTTATTAAATATATGCGAATACATGCGAACATTGCTGTCCTTTATTATAAGGTTGTACTATAGATATAAATTTATGTATGACATTCAAATTAGGCGCTACATATGTTCCTTTTTTTATTCATGGCATTAAATATAATTCCATATTTATCCAAATATGAGTTCCTTTTACATATATGAAAAAATGTATTCTTCGAAATATGTTCATATACAAGACCCTTTTGCATAAATTAAATAACATATACTTTCATATTTGTCCATATATGAGTGCCATTTCCATATATGAAATAACAGATGCTTCCATATATGTCTGTATATGAAATTTTTTACATATATGGAATCACATATACTTCCATATATGTTCATATAAAATCCATATATGTTCATAAAAAATCCATATTTGTTCATATGTGTCCATACATAAACCATATATGAACATGTTTGAGCGTATATGAGCATTTTTCACCGGGTATGTACAATTTCCCGCCATATAGGAGTTGTACATAAGAACTTAGACATCCTTTTTCCCCCTTTAACCCGAAAGTATTCAACTTCACTGATACAGCTGATATTGCTATGGAGCCAAAATAAAAGTAAACAAACGGTACAGAAGTAAGGCAAACATTTTAGTGAAACATATTTTCTTAAAGAGCTGCTTGGGATTAGGGCACAGAGTATAGGTTAACTCTGTTTTGATTACGTTTGTTGTTTTAAAAACCCACATTAAAAACAAAATATTTAACAATAAACAAATTGCGTATAAAATAAACCCAAGTATAGTTGAGAAATGCGCCACATAGAGTGAGGGAGGAGAAAAGAGTGTTTGTTTGAAATCGAATTACACTGAGAAAATCAAACAAAAAAGAGGGTCAAATTTGTTGGCCCAAACAACAGATAAATAAGAAATCATTTTGAAGGTTATATTCTGCGCATGATCTCCACAATATCAACACGTGGTTTATTCCCATAATTCTATGGTAAACAATAATCACTTACACATAACCAACAAACATGATGGTTATAGTATGGGTTAGTGATGCGTAAGTATTTACGTTGGTATGTACGTATATGTATTTGAAGACAATGTTAGTTACTACATACATATTTCTCATAAAAAGGCATGGCATGTCATGCGTACTAAATAACGTTTGTTTATGCATGTGAACCATGAAAAACGAGTGAATAATAACTGTCAAAATTGACACTTTAGCTGACAATAATTATCAACTTAAACTTCGTTCATTTTGTTTCTTTTTGTTTTTGTGATTGTTGTTTACTTGCTTTGGTACAGTGTTGCCAAGTTCGGGGGTTTTCCCCCTAAATTTAGGGGGTTTTCAACCGCTTAGGGGGATTTTAGGGGGTACCAATTTGTTAGGGGAAATTTGGGGGGTAAGAAAATAATTTTAGGGGTAGTTTTGACTTAAAAATCAATTAAATTTTAGAGTTCGATGATTGGTTTTGCCAAATTGTTGATAGTTTTTCACATATATTTTTATTTTCTTTTAGTCTACATATTTTTGAAGTTGAAAAATTTTAGACTGTGACTAGGAAAGAAAAGAAAATCAGCTAAAATATAACGAAGTTTTTTTATTTTAAGAACAAAAAAATCAATTATTTGCATTTATTAAAAATAATTCGAAATAAAAACTTAGAAAATTCTTGAATTTTGGGAAAATTTATTTAAGGGAGAAGTTTTTAGCGGTAGAGCAAATTTAGGGGTTTTTTTGGACAAGTTAGGGGGATTTGTAAAAGAAAAACTTGGCAACACTGCTTTGGTATGAATGAAGAGGGATTGTTTTACGTAATAAACAGTAATTTTGTAATTAAAGAGAATAATTGAGTTTTAGAGAGAGGTTTAATTCAATAATATACATTCAAGGCGTGTGGTTTATACCAGTACGCTACACACAAAAAAATCGCTGCCAAGTAATTAGGAGCATTTCAACTAATAAAGTTTTCGCATAATGCATGCGAAAATACTTGTCAACAATTTTTTCGTGTATAAGACACTGAATATCTTAGCGAAGGGATAACAAAACTCCACAAGATACTATTTCATACAATTAGACTCGCTGATTCTAATTCCTCCTACAATTCACAATTTTGAAAAAATCGCGATTTAATATGCAAGAGATGGTTATTTTGGGCACTTTTTTAAATCCGGTACATCTTGCTTATTCAGTCAATATTTGTTAGTTGGTTGAGTTATATTTCAGTGAAAACAACACTCATTTTTAGAAGAAATGTAAATGTTAACTACACTTGTCAGCCATTAAAAAATCAAACTACAAAATAGAGCTTTGAAATAAATGCAAGTAATTTTGTTAGTTGTTTTGGCTAATTTGTGGTTTATTTTATTAACATTCAAAGGCAAATGAAATTGTAATTTGAATTTAATGAAAGGTTCGTGGTTCGCAAATAGCAAATTTGGTTGAAATTTTCTTACTCAAGCAATTTAAGTCAACAATTTCAAAGTAATTTAAATAAGCAAACACTCATTTCATATTAAATTAAATACACTTTAAAAATAACTTAAGAGGAATGTATCTCATGTGATCATCTCCGATCCTGATGAAATTCGGATATATCTGAAAGGTCTATATCGATGATTTTTCATTAAAAGCCACGCCTACTTACAAAGTTAAAAAACAACCGCTACACTAAAATTTTCTACAATTTTTTGGACCATCTTCAGTACTTCGGGGACAATTTAATCATTATTTTGATCTTTAAAAATAAAAGTAACGGGGATAAAATTAGAAATTGGACCAGACGATCACAGGGGACCTGCACCGAACACAATTGATTTCATTTAAAGCGAGCATTGGCCGAAATATGCGACCAGAAATGAAGCCGTATTATTCCATCATGACAACGCTCGGCCATTTATTGCAAGACCGGTTAAAAACTATTTAGAAAATAGTAGCTGGGAAGTTTTGCCATTGGTTTCGATCGATGCAGAGCGCTATAAATAGAATACGCTTCACTTCAGAACAGGGTATCCGAAATTGGCTTGATTAAAAAAATTAGCAGTTATTTTGGCGTGGATTCCATATGTTGCCAGAAAGTTAAGAAGGTCATAGCTAACGATGCTAATACTTTGAATAAATTTGTATTGTACTAATGTTTCACAATAAACTCAAAAATTTTTTCAAAACATCCAGCATTTTTAAGTTATACACCCAATATTATTTTAGAATAACATACCCATGTGAAAATCGAAATATATATGAGCATACATGATCATACATTCACTTGTATATGAGTGTGCATGGCCATACGCGACCATATAAGACCATGCATATTTCAATGTATGATCATACATGATCTCATATATTTCCATATATCTTTGGATCCGAAATTTGAGGGTATAGGTCCGTACATGTTCATATACGACCATATATGCTTATATATGATTCATATACGCTTATATGTATATGATCATATATGGCCATATACCTCCATATACCCTCAAATTTCGGATCCAAAGATATATGGAAATATATGAGATCATGTATGGCAATACATTGAACTATGCATGGACGTACATATATGATCGCGTATGCACATGCATGATCATATACAATTGAATGTATGATCATGTATGTTCATATATATTTCGATTTTCACATGGGTAGTGAAATTTACAAAAAACACAGAAAAAATAAATAAATTAAGAAGTTTTGTTTAATTGAGCTATTTTCTAGAAATTTTTTAGTTTGATTTAGCGATATTTTTAGAAAATAAATAGGCCACAGTGCCCCCCGCAAGCCAATAAAAAAGTTATGATTTTGCCAAAAATTCCAACTTTTAATATCCAACAGATTGCGCCTGCAAACAGAAAACGGGCAGTTTTAAGGAAAGCCAGAAATGAATTCATAAATTTTATGCGTTAAATAATAAAAAATATGACGAAATCTATCTGGAGCACATTTTATATATTTTTTATCACTAACTGAGAGAATTGCGTACTCTTTATTTTAAAAACTCTTTACAAATTATAATGTAACGTCTCACTTTAGGCTCTTTATGCAAAACATAAGGATGCTGTTCAGTTCATTGTTCCTCACTATGAAACTAAACCAAAGAACATACTTAGTGTACGATATTCGCTCGGGACGGATGGTCGCAAAAACTCTTTCGGATACGGGAAGAACGAAACCAACGCAATAAACACACATACATCAGCAATGTAAAACCAAGCCTTGCCAAATCAAACAGCCACACCAATTTACAGAACGAAAAAAAACAACACAAAAATACTAAAGAACTACGACAAAAGAAAATAATAATGAAAACGAATGGAAATTTTCAAAACAAGATAAATGTGTGTGTATTTGTTTTCAGTGAGACGCGCCTAGCCTAGCAGCTGTAAGTTTTCCATAACGTTGACGATGATGCTGTATGAATATTTAGTCTATTCTATACATTCAAAGCGTTAACAACCCGTTTAAAATCTTAAGTATAATAACATAAAAATAGTAAAAATTATTAAGTTTAGAAAACGTATTATTACTTACTATGTGTTGTTCTGTGTTTCATTGATGTGATTTGTGGAAGAGATCTAAAGAGGGGGAAAAATAAAAGAAATATATAAAAATAATAAGCAAAAGAAAAGTTACAAAAAGTTTATGACATAAAGATTTTTTTTTTGGGTGTGGACTTGATATTTGAGTATTGATGATGTTTTTTCTATAGTTTTTCTTCGAAAAAAAGTAAAAGAAATATAATATTTTGCGAGTTCTTGTATTTTATTAAGCAAAAAGTTAATTTATTATATTAAAAAATGTATGCAACAAAAAAGATATATTGGTTAACGCCTAAATATATGCTTTAGAAAAAGTAAAATGATAAAGTGAAGTTCTATAAAATTGTCTACATTTTGTGTATGTAGAGCAACGCTAAAGGCCTTGAATTGTTTTGTGAGTGTGTTACAAAATATTTAACAAAAAAAAAAATGTTTTAACAATTACTATAACCTTGCGAAAAGAAAAATATACGAATATTTATGTGCAAATAAAAGAGTTTTTCCAAATATATTCAAATAACCCAAGTGCTGGCTAAAATTCCATGTATTCGGATAATGTCATTGAATGTATTAACAACAAATTGCAAAACATCTCGTTTATTTTATTAAGCCATCATCATCGTTAACAAAAGGGACCCTTTTTCATTATTGTAACTACAGAAAGGTCTCAAGGCAGTTTTAATAAATATTTGACTGGCTTTTTAACTTAAGAAGACAAAAAATGCCAATGATAAAAAACCATAAAAATATCATATCCTTTTAAGCACCAAATATTTTGTTTTTTATTACACAAAACACAAAAAAAAAACAATCACAACACCTATGGTCATTGAAAAATGTAGGCCATAAGGACAAATGCACACCATTGATAACATCCATACTCAATCAAGTGTTTAATATCGTGTAAATTTATTAAAAGTTTCTTTATAAATCAAACAAGGATTGGCATGTACTTTTATTACTTATATAAGAATGTAGTTTTCTTGGATTTTCTGTAAAGTGTACACATTGAAAACAGATTCGTGCTGAGAACCGAATTTATAGCCAACCGAATGGATCGTTTATGATACCCGAATTTTCGGTAGTGACAACTGAAAACAAATCAAGGCAAGCATAATTTGATTATCATGAAAGAATTTCGGTTACCTCAGTGGCAATTTGTTAGTCAGAACTAGTATTTCCAATTCGGTTAATTGATTAACGGATTCCTCCTCTACTTCGGGTAATGTCGATAAAAATAATTTAAAACTCAAATAATTATTCGACCCGAATAATCGGTTAAAATAGGTCGATAAACCGGTTACATTTTTATTATGAATTTTTTCCATTATTTTTTCCAAAACATCCTAATTTTCTTAGCTTTGATAGAAAACTGCTAACTGCCTATGTCGAATAATTGGAAACACTAAAAATGCGGTCACTGCAAATGAACCATTCGATTCGGTTGTCAGCATAAATCTGTCTGTTTATTGGATATATATACATATCATATTTGGAATTAATGCATTGAGGCATTACGTTTTTCATATTAATGTAAATTCTTTGACATTATAAAAATTAAATAATTTTTAAAAAACAATGTCTCATTTGTTTTCGCCCAAGTATATATTATTTATGGACTGAAAAGCCCGTGGCCTTACAACGAAAAATAAGTTTTTTTGGATTTGAATTTACTTTATTAAGGATATCCTTAGAATAGTACAATTTGCCAATCGCTAAAATGGGCCTCTTTTTCCGATAAATACTGCCGCCTTCGTATAAAAACTTTTTCCCCCAAACCATTAGGATAGAAAGGGACCTAAGGTCAGGAGAGCATGGGATCGGTCTCATTCGATGCTCAGATGTTGTCCACAAAAAAAAAAAATTGATTTTTTTACCCTTAGGTCCCTTTCTCTATGCGCTGTCACATATGGAACACGATGGGAGAAAATCCAATCTGGGACACAAAAATTAATTATGTCTAAACTATTGGTCCGATCTTAAAAAAATTTATTGTACATGTACATCACATGTTCCTGAATTACGGCAATACCGGTTTTTAATGTAACAGATAACGTTGACTGATGTTTTGCAAATAGTGTGGAGCAGTGTTGCCAGAGAAGTTTTAGCTCATTCCCATTTTTTAAGTTTAAATCCCCACTTTATTCCCAATCCGTTTTAATTTAAACATAAACTTAATTTAAATGAAAAAAATAGAAGTTAAGTTGGCATCACTCTTAAGTCCAGAAAATTATTAAGAAATGACTCAGCAAAGCAAATGGAATTAAATATTTTGCGAAGAAATACTTACTTTTTCACTCGAACTTTAAAGGCCTGAACTGAAAAATGTGTAATTTCCCGGGAATCCCGGGATGCATTCCCTAGTTATGTGCCTACATTCTAATAATAACAAGAAAAATTTAATTCCATTTCTTTGTCAGTAAAAAAAAAAAAACAAATACGAAATTGACTCCATATATTATTGTTCGAAACTTAAGCAACTATTTTGTTGTTGTATTTTTTTGCAACAAATAAACAAAAATTTTGAAACGTTTATTTAATTCCCGTTTAGTTTGACAAAGAAAATTTAATTTTTTTGTTGTTTCTGTAGATTTAGAATCAATTACTTAGAAGTGCAGCTATGGCGCGTACACGTTACGGAATCGATTTTAAGCTCAAAATTTTTGAACTATTTAATAAGGGCCAATCGCAAATCTCTATAGCTAACAAATTAAGCATTAACAAATCAATAGTTTTGCTACTAATTAAAAAGTACAAAGCTACTGGAATAGTAGAGAAGGCCAATACTAGAGGGCATCCTCGAAAAACTTCACATCGAACAGATTGAAAATTGTCCGATTAATTAAGAAAAAAACCCTTTATTTCTCCCAAAGATGTTGTGATTGAGCTTAATCTCAATATTAGTTCGAGCAGTGTGAGAAAACGATCATTGGAAAATAATTTGAGAAGCTTCATGCCGTTTAAGAAACCTATACTGACAAAGAAACATTTAAAAAAGGTTCGCCTAAATGATTTTGCAACGTATTCCTTAATTTTCATTAGTTTAGTTTTATGAAATTTAAGGTTGGATTTTGCAAAAGCTCACGCAAATTGGACTGTGGGGAAATGGAAAATAGTTTTATTCTGCGACGAGTCTAAATTTAACCTGCTAAATTCAGATGAAGTATGCCTCGTTCGAAGACCGAAGGGAAAAGAGATTACATCCGCGTTATTGTAAAGGAACAATAAAGCATGGGAGCGGAAATGTAATGGTGTGGACCTGCTTTTCGACGAGTGGAGTTGGCCTTTTGTTGAAATACAAATAAAAAATGCAGAGGTCATACCCAGCAAAATATTAGTAATGACACCTCATTACTATCTGCATTACCAAAAATGATACATCATTACCTTTTTCATTATTTTATAATATAAAATAATGACTTCCTAATAACGGCCTATTGTATTCATTGTTTCTAAATATAAAATAATGACTTACTCGTATTACTTTAAATAAGTACTTTTTACACAGTTAAATTTTTTTATTAAATGTAAATATGTTTTATGCTTAAATTTTTATGACGAGTCCTAAAATTACACACTAGAGAAAACTTAAATTTTTCTGAATGTATTTCCTTAAGCTAATAATATTTGCTTAACTCCTCTTTTTTAAGAATCAAGTAAGTAATCGGATAACCACTTATAATTCAACTTTTTGTAAGCATGCGTGTAACCACTTATTATTCAAAATCTCATAACTACTTATTTCTCATTTTTTCGTAAGCGAGCGGGTAAGCATGACTACTTATAAAAACGACCACGCCAAACAAAAATAATGAGTTTAGACGCCAAAAAATAAGTTCTGCGGAGCTATAAATTTCTATTATATAACCACTTATTTGGTAATGAAAGATTTTGCTGGGTTTGCAAGAAAGGGTATCATAGAAAGTATTGAAAGTTGCTTAAGTTTCGAGCAATAATATATGGAGTTAATTTTGTTTTTGTTTCTTTTTTTATTGCCAAGGAAATGGAATTAAATTTTTGTTGTTATTACATAATATAATAAAAATTAAAAGTGTTATTTTGTATAAACCAATTTAAAAAGAATATGTAGGACTTTGATTACTTATTAGGAAAAGTTGCTTAGGTTTCGAATAATACTGTATATTAGACCGTACCTCAAAAAAAAAAGTTCGCCGTACACTCTCAAAAAAAAAATTTTTATTTTTTTTCCCGACCGTAGGGGTCGCCTTTTTTAATTTTTTGTTATAGCTTTGACATTTAAAATCGGATTTTAAAGTGTGATATTTCGATTTTTTTTGCCTCGAGGAGACCAGTGTTTTGCTATATAGTAAAAATCCAATTAAAAAAATTAAAAAGGCGACCCCTACATTCGGCAACCAATATATAAAAAAAATTTATACTGGGTTTAGCGAAAAACTTCCTTAGCAAAAGTTTAATGATTTTTTGCGAGCTTTAATTTTCTGACATTAGGGTTGTAGCAACTGAGATCTGGTGGGTAACTACTAGAACGGGATACTTGGCGTCAAAATGTCCTTCGAGCAAAACACTGGTCTCCTCGAGAGAAAAACATCGATGTATCATACTTTATGATCCGACTGTAAATACCAAAGATATAACGAAAAATGTAAAATGGCGACCCCTACGTTCGGCAAAAAAAATTTTTTGAAACCTTGCAAAAATAAGGTGGTACGCTCTACTGTATATATAGTCACATATTACCTGAGAGACCCTACTATCGGATCCAAGCTCGGGCACAAAAAAAATTTTTTTTTTACTTTTTGAACTCAATTTAATTTACTTGTAAATATTCTTTTTACAGATCTTAAAAAAATTAACCCATTTACTGCCAACAGCACCTGAAAGTTATGTTTACTGCAACTTGGGATTAATAATATTTTAATATGTTATTATATATTGTCATATATAACCCCACACATAATTATATATGAGACTGCGGTACTATTATCGAATTACAGCTCGGGCACAAAACAAATTTTTTTTTTTTTACTTTTTTTAACTCAATTTGATTTAATTATAAATATTTTTTTTTACAGATCTTAAAAAGGTCAAACCACTTTGTGTCAACAGCATCTGCAAATTATGTTTTAAATTAATAGTATTTTAAATATATAATTAGATATCGTAATATATAATAATTTCGTTAAAGTTCTGAATTTGAGTTCTTCCAGAGTGAAAGGTTTTTTTTTTGTAATTTATCTACATACAATTTTGGCAATATTTTAATTGTTGTACTCCTACTTTTAATACAAACAAAACAATTTGTGAAAAAGTGTTGGATAAGAGTATTTTTAACAAAGGATTGCTAAGCTTATATATGTCACACCTGTATACTGCTCTTATCCCATTATTAATTTCGCAAATACAGACTGTTGATATTTAGACTTTTGAGCCATATAATCGGTGCTTTGACCCTTCAACAAACATTTTTTTTATCTTATTCACCAAAAAAATTCCGTCAGTGGAAAACATTTAAGATTTTTAATTTTTGGTTTTTTGAAAGAATGTTATTAATTTATTTTTTCTAAGTCATCTATATATATAAATTTATATAATTATATATAACTCAGTAACATGAACAATGTTGTCTCATATAGTCCGTCATGTTGTACAGCAGTGTTTAAATAATAAATGTTTTTTCTTTAATTTTTTGTGTTATTTTTAAAATTTTTTTAAAATTTAAATAATTCCAAATATATCATAGGATAAATTTTGATCTCAAATTATCCAATTCGATCTGCCAAAATTAGCTTATCCGTTTGCATATAATTGGATGTAAATTAATCACATGGGATATTTTGGGATCTATCAGGATCTTAATTTGATATTATTGGATATTATTAGATCTCTCAATTTTGAGATCTATTTGGATCTAATTTAATTCTGTAATATATTTGAGGGATCTGATTGGATATTACTGGATACCCCAATTTTGAGATGAACTTGGATAAGATCATATGTCGATCTATATCAAATGAGATATAACTACATATGCTAGATATAATGTTTTTTTGATCGGGTACTTTTCGTATGCACGTTAACTTTCAACACGGATAATTATCAACGTTGAAAATTCAACGTTTACACATTTTCACTTCTAACGTAACTTATTCGCGTTACTTTCTAAAAAGTTTTGCAGACGTACGTTCGGTTATAATGGGATAATTATAAACAAAACCTGTTTAAAATTTTTTTATACTACAATCGGTTTAACGTAGATTTGCTTTAAATACTTAACGTTGATAGGCATGAGACAAAATACAGCTAATATATAAAAATATATGGTAATATAAGGTACCACATAAAACCATATAATTATATATGGCTATTCATGACAATATATATACTCACATATTATAAGATAAAACAAGATATTACTATATATAATTTTTTTTTGATCGGGTACTTATAAGCAACTCATTATGTTTTAAAGCAATGAAATAATAATACCTTATTACCGCTTCTACACAGGCTAGTTTGATTCCAAAGCTGTTTCTGTTTAATTTAATGTTGTATCTGCTTGATTCTAAAAGTGATTTTTCTGTGCATAGCCGTTTAAAAGAACTGGGCTGAAAATGCAACGATGCCCATAATGAGCTGAAAAACGTTTAAAGTATCCCAACGTTTATACCAAAACTCCAAATTTATTTTTATTTAATTGGTACTTTATTCTGTTTTGCAGTTAAGTTCTACGAATACTTATTTCTACTCTGAAACTCATAAAATAAACACAAAACATAAAAACCAAAAGAAAATACATTTAAAATTCTTAACTATGTACATACAAATATTCACAAAAAACACTCAAAATTTTTCGCCACATGGAGAGTAATGAAACACTTAGAAAAACGCTAAAATCAACAACATCAGCAATGACAGAAAATCAACGAAAAGAATAATAATAAAAAACATGTCGAAACAAAAATATTCAAAAGAAAAAAATCTCAGTTTAGTTTTTTTTCTGTTACCAAACTAACCCACCCAAAATTAACCCACATTTTACATACAAAAGTTATGGAGAAGCAAGTACCAACAACAACAAATGTAATTCAAAAATATTATTTTCAAATTAATTATAAAATAAACATGTGTATTTAGATAATAACGACCGTCCTTAACTTAATTCAATATTAAACATTAAAATAATAGAAAAACAACAACTCACAAAACTACTCAAAGTACGTACTACATCAAACAACTCTTAAGAACATCTTCCATTCCAAAATGTTCGCCTCGAGAGGAGTCCAAGTCTTAATGGTGTTATATGCTGCTGCTACTGCTACCACTACTGCTACTTTTATAATTGTTTGTATGAATGGAATCATGCACACTAAAAAAGTAAATATGTATTGCTAATACTTATGTATAAACCAAATAATAATAACAATATCTTGTCTTAACACTGAAAACCGAGGTTCGTGCCTGCAAGTGAATTTGTAACCAATTATATGGTTCGGTTTCTGCAACTGAATTTTTTTGTTGTGACGACGGAAAATCTGTTCAGACAACAATTATTACGATGGTTGCCTTAACAAAAATTCAATAATCACAACTTAAAACTTTTCCCGGTGTCTACAAATGCAATAAATGATATAGTATGAATAACGTGATCAATTTTTTTTTATCCAAAAGTGGGATTCGGAATCTGAAAAACCGGGATTTTAGTGCAAAAAGCGGGATATATAAATCTAGTTAGCAAAATTCTAGATTTCAACAAATTTCCATATTTTTTCAGTTTTAGTTGTTCAAAACGTGGTTTAAAGACAGTTTAATACTGCCAAATTAACAATTTGCTTCAATAACACCTTAACCCATTTTTCGCCGCTACCAGTTCCCTTCGACAGATTTTGATAAAAATTTATATCAAAGCTTTTCTGAGACTAATTACTAGGGCAAGGAATTTAATGCACTTAAAAATGGAAATATATGCGCCTAAAAAAGAAAAATATGAATTAAAAATATAAGAAATATGCACTAAAAACTATTATTTTATTTTTGCAAAAATAATGCACATTAATACTTAAAAATATATTTAAGTTAGTTATTTTGCAAACAGACACAGAACTCGAATATTTTCATACGTCAATAAGGTTTTTAAGAATGTTTATTTTGATTGAATCAAAATATGAAAACGTATCAATTTTTTATATTTTTACAGCGTGGACGACAAACAAATAGACAAGATATATGTCGCAGCTTGTCTGGATGATGTATAAAAAAGGAAATCAACTCTACACAATTTGTGTATTTATATTTTCAGCAAATAAATTAACTAAAGTAAAATTTTGCTACTAGTTTTTTAAGTTTTTTTTTCAGTCTACTAATATTCAGCAAAAAGTTTACTGTTCTTAGCAAGGATTATTTTCATTTGCAATCGACTAAGTGTTAACAAAACTTTTGCTGAAGATTACTACTTTTTTAGTAAAAATCAACTCGCTGATTTTCAGCAAACCTCTTGCTAAAATTACCAACTTTTTTGCAAGCACGCTCCTGACTAAAAATTTGCTGACGCAGCAATATTTTTTTCAGACTTTACTGACTTTTTTTTTATTATAGCATTAGTTTTAATTTAATGCCAATGAAATCAACAATTTTTTTGCCCAAATAATTAATTAGTCTCATGTATGATTTATTAATTTGTTTATTTATTTATAAATTAGAAATTTACAAATTCTTGTTCTAGGCCAATTTCCTTATTATGAATTAACATAATAAGTACTTTTTTCCAAAAACTACTATTTTTCTTCATCAGGATATTCTCCTGACAAATATTTCCAGAGTTTTTGCTTTCAAAAACCTCTACACTTTCAGGAAGAAGTGGACGATCGTTTCGGGGATTTTCTAATTCCCCTTCATCAGTTTTCTTTAGAATGTGGTGGCAATTACTGAAAATTTAGTCATCAAAATCTCATATTAAATGTAGTTTGCTACATCAACAATATGTGAAGTAACCCAGGAAAAATTTCTGTTACAAAGAATCGGTTGTAGAATAGCTACTTTTCATTCACAACCCCTTCTTCTACTGTCGATTCTAACACCGAATATTTTTGTTTGAAATTGTCCCAAAAGCAACCACTTCTATAGCTCCAAAATGGAACCGGTTGCCCTAGAATCAGTTCTGGAACTATTTCTAGAACTGATTCTACTTCAGTTATACCTTTCATATAAGATCCCAGGAACTCGTTTCGGAAAGAGTTCCATGGAGTCGGTTGCAGTGGAACCAGTTGTAGAATAGGTGTAGTTGGCTACCGATTGTAAAAATTTTCCTGGGATAGTTATCGCTTCCCAGGAAAAATTTTTACAATCGGTAGCCAACTACACCTATTCTACAACTGGTTCCACTGCAACCGATTCCATGGAACTGGTTCCGGAACCAGTTTTTTTAATGTAAAAATGTTTTTAATAAAATTTTCTCGTGCGGGAATCGAACCTGGGCTCCCGGTTGCCAGTCAATAGTTCTACCATCTGAGCTATATCGACATGTAATGTTTGATAGATAAAAACATAATTAACTTGCTGCGCACAAGTCAGCTTACTCGCCAACATACAAAAAATCAAAAAATATGTGGTTACATATATCATTACCAGTGGTAAAAAAATATTGAATCTAAAAATAGATTTAAAAAAAATTTTACAAAAAAATCTAGAACATTATTTTATTTTTGAAATAATGATAAAAATACACAGAAAAAAATAATTCATATATGGAATGAATTTGTTCATAATATGTATGAATCTAACATTATATTTTTTTCCCAAAACTTTTTCATACAGTGTATGAACTTGTTCATACATATTATGAAAAAATTCATGATGGATTTTTTTATTTTATGCGATTTTTCTTCTTACGCTAAATAAAATAAATGGTAGAATTGAAGAATTCGTGGAGTTTTCGTGGTTTGAATTTCTAAAAAGGCATTTTTATTTAAATAAAATTATAATAAAAGAACACTACAAAAATTCACAATAATACAAAATATCCTGCATAATTTATACCATCATACCATTGTTGGATTTATTTTCCAAATTTGACTGTTTCTTCAGCAGCAAACAAATAATTTCTTTCTTCAGCAAATTAATGAACATTTTTGGCTATCTAAAAAGATATTCGAAGAAAGATATTTTAAATAGAAAATTTCTTTACACATATTGCTCATACATACCATATTTATCCGCTTTTTTAAAAACTTGGCGAATTCTTCCCCAATTTTCGTTTATTTATTATTTTTTTCTCAGAAACAAAATACATGGAAATAAAATTTGTTGACGTATTTTTTTATTTCAAACTAACTTGTTATTTTGAATATTTTGAAAATTTCATATTTATAAAATTGTTCATAAACTGTACAAATTTGTTCATACATAATATGAATTAAAACTAATGAACGCAATTCATTCTATTTATGAAAAAATTGTGTTCTGTGTAAGTCATTATTGGTAATACATTATTTTTTATTTTGAAATAATGAAAAAAGTAAGTGTTTATTAGTAACACATTATTATATATTTTAAAATAATGCAAAAAGTTAATACGTATCATTACTGGTAGTCCAAAAAATAATGACATCCCGGTGAAAAATGCTCATATACGCTCAAACATTTTCATATATGGTTTATGTATGGACACATATGAACAAATATGGATTTTTTATAAACATATATGGATTTTATATAAACATATATGGAAGTATATGTGATTCCAGATATGGAAAAGCTTTCATATAAAGTCATATATGGAGACATCTGTTATTTCATATATGGAAAAGGCACTCATATATGGACAAATATGGAAGTATATGTTATTCAATTTATTCAAAAGGGACTTGTATATGATCGTATTTGGAAGAATACATTTTTCCATATTTGTAAAAGGAGCTCTTATGGATAAATATGGAATTATATTTAAGGCCATGAATACAAAAAGGAACATATGTAGCGCCTAATTTGAATGTCATACATAAATTTATATCTATAGTACAACCTTATAATAAAGGACAGCATCGTTCGCATGTATTCGCATATATTTAATAAATGTGTATGTCCATATATGAACATATACTTAGGTGTTACCTCATTTTTCGGATCCATACATATATGATTGAACCATAAATGTTCATATATGGACATTTTTCACCGGGATATCATTATTTTTTGGACTACCAGTAATGACACCGACTTACTTTCTGCATTATTTTAAAACATATAGTAATGACTTATTTTTATCATTATTTCAAATAGAAAGTAATTTTTAAGTTTTTTTTGTAAATTTTTCAAAATCTATTTTTAGACTCAGTATTTTTTGATTTTTTGTAAGCTGACTTGTGTGCAGCAGGTCAATTATGTTTTTAACTATCAAAAATTACACGTCGAGATAGCTCAGATGGTAGAGCTATTGACTGGCAACCTGGAGCAGTTCCAGGTTCGATTCCCGCACTAGAAAATTTTATTTAAAAAGAATTTCCAAAAAAAAAATTTTTTTTATAAAACTTTTTTTTGGAAATCTATTTTTAGCCTCCTTCTATTTGTCAGCACTGGTAGCGACATATTTTTAGATTTTTCGTATGCTGGTGTATAAGCATAACTTATTATTTTGCGCGACATCGCCGTACAAAGGTAATAAGAAAAGTAACTAGTTACCATTACCAGGTAGGTATATATTTACATAACCACATATCTGGTTATTATTTTCTACACTGGGTATTGTCGATTTTGTAATCATGCTTTAGTGAAATTTTACGGTTTTTTCAATTTTCGTAACGTCATATTTCGGAAACCACAAAGGTCCGGGCTCCAGTTGAGCTCTTATGGTGTACCACAGTTATGGTGAATTTCATTCAAATCGAAGATGGTAAATCCGAATGGTGTGTTGAGTTGATATGGTTTCACCCATACACAATAAATATATTTAATAGTAAATTAGGACAATCCCTATAAACAATTTCACTGGAATTCAAGTTGAAAACAAGTCCAATTCCAGCCCTGTTTTCCAGTTTCAAGGCTTGAATACAACTTTAATTACATTTTGTTTCAATAGCATACTCCAGCAAAAGGGAAACAAAAATTCAAGTTTGAAATATTTTTTTTAAATATACAAATGCTAGAATTTGAAATATACTTTACTTCAAGCAAAATTTAAAGCACTTGAACTTTTCAAACCTATGTGCTTATTGGGATCGTATTCATTTTTAAATTTATATTAATATTTTAGATTTTTGTAATTTTGAAGAGTCATTTTATTATAGTTTTAAATTATTTTTTTTGTTAATATAGTAGAGATTTATTGATTAAAAAGAATCACATATCTTAAAGAACTTATTCTAATTTAGTTATTTCAATCATTAAAATATAACTTTGCTGTATTAACATATTTTTTGTTGAAATTGCATCTAGCTCTTTTGGCGAATGTCCCCCAAGTTTGGAACAGTTCCGCCGATTTGGGTCACTTTGAAATCATTAAAAAAAATAATAGAAAGTATGCAAAAAAATTAGAACGAAAATCATAAAAATTAAAGTTAAGATGTGTAGATCTTCAATTTAAAAGTAGTTTTTGAAAAATAATTCCTAATTTAGAAATGACAGTACTTTGAAAAGAAAGTGGCGAGGGATCCCCCCTCTACCCTATATTAATCCTATTCAAATCTTAAGATACCAAACAAGGGTTTTTTTCAACTATATTATTAATTTTTAGTTTTTAAGGCAGAAGACTTTGAATCCCTGACATGACCGGGCACAAATAGCTAGTATACTATAATAATATACACTATAAAAAATGCTTGTAAATTTTGTACTAAAAAATGGATAAAGTTTTGTTTAATTTTACGAAAATTCGGTAAATATAAACAAAAAATGCGTGAACTTTCCACTTCCATATACAATAATACACACACAAAGTAGTTTTAGGCATTATGTGTTCATAAATAAACACATATGCCTAAAATTAGTATTCTTTTGTTAAATAAAAGTTGTACGCACAAAGTTGGTAAATATACTAACTTGTAATAATACAAACTCCGATGTTTTTAAATTGGAATAAAATTACAAAATTTTCCGAAAATAAAAAAAAGCTAAATGCGATTATTATTTGTGAATTACTACATTTCTACAAACACATTTTTATCTAGAAATATCAACATAAGAATGAAATTGTTTTGCAAACACTAAACGAATAATACCAAAAACAATTTAAAACCCATTCAAATGACTACCGTTAACCTCAAAATACCACTAACAAAATGAATTAAAATACCGTTAACTTTAAAACAACCTAACTTAATAACTTAAATATTTTTATTTCTTTCTCAAAAAGATCATATCGTTGGCTTAGTCAGCAAACCTGTCAAGTCCAATTTTTATGCAAATTGAGTTTTTGATGTAGTATGCTAGTGTAACTCAAAACACATCATTTACAAAAAAAAACGAGTAAAAAGGTTAAAGTCAGGCATGCCGACTATACAATACCCTACACCAGTCTGGTGTATTGTTTGGATCCGAAATTCGAATGGGTTAAAATGGGGCTTATGTCAAAATTTTCTATAATGTGAGTCAGCGCACCAAATTTCATTAAAATATCTTAATATTTGCGACCTGCAGTTTGTAACCAAGCCAATTTTGGGGGGACCCTTATATGGGCACTAGTTCTAAACATGGACCGATGTTCACCAAAATCAATAGGCTTCGTCCTTGAGCCAATATAGGTCTATGTACCAAATTTCATCAAAATAGCTTAATATTTGCGACCTGCAGCGTATAAATAATATAATTTTGGGGGGACCCTTATATGGGCACTAGTTCTAAACATGGACCGATGTTCACCAAAATCAATAGGCTTCGTCCTTGGGCCAACATAGGTCTATGTACCAAATTTCATCAAAATATCTTAATATTCGCGACCTGCAGCGTATAAACAGTATAATTTTGGTAGGACCCTTATATGGGCACTAGGTCTAAACATAGACCGATGTTCACCAAAATCAATAGGCTGCGTTATTGGGCCAATATAGGTCTGTGTATCAAATTTCATCAAAATATCTTAATATTTGCGACCTGCAGCGTATAAACATTATAATTTTGGTAGGACCCTTATATGGGCACTAGGTCTAAACATGGACCGATGTTCACCAAAATCAATAGGCTGCGTTATTGGCCCAATGTAGGTCTGTGTACCAAATTTCATCAAAATATCTTAGTATTTACGACCTGCAGCATATAAACATTATAATTTTGGTAGGACCCTTATATGGGCACTAGGTCTAAACATGGACCGATGTTCACCAAAATCAATAGGCTGCGTTATTGGCCCAATATAGGTCTGTGTACCAAATTTCATCAAAATATCTTAATATTTACGACCTGCAGCGTATAAACAGTATAATTTTGGTAGGACCCTTATATGGGCACTAGGTCCAAACATGGACCGATGTTCAAAAAAATCAAACTTGTTCGTCCTTGGGCCAACATAGGTCTGCGTACCAAATTTCATCAAAATATCTTAATAGTTGCGACCTGTAGAGTGCGCACAAGATTGAATGGACAGACAGACAGACGGACGGACGGACATCGTTAAATCGAAATAAAAAAAAATTCTGAACCGATCGGTATACTATAAGGTGGGTCTACGACCAATATTTTTTGGTGTTACAAACATCAGCACAAACTTATAATACCCTGACCACATAGTGGTGTAGGGTATAAAAAATTAAAAATTTCTTAGAATTTATGAAAAAGCTTTATATATTTTATGAAACTTTTTCATTGAGTGTATGATACATTAATTCAATGATATTAATTCAATGAAAAGATTCAATGGAAAAATTCCAATGAAACTTATATCGGTTTTATGCAAAAACTCAGTAATATCCTGCAGATAATTCTCATAGTGTAGGTTAAAAGTAATGAGTTTTTTTCAATTTAAAAAATTGTTTATGTCTGTATTAAATCAAAATTAACATATTTTTAATGCTACATTTACAATTAACCGAAAACTCCTACACTCTAATTAATTTTTGTTTAAATTTACCCAACTTATAGTAGGAAACTGAACTCCTACTATAAATATGATAAATTTACTCTCAGTGCGTAAATGAAAGAAATTATACACATGATGCCTAAATTAATTACACAAAAAATTTGTAAATTTACATTGAAAATGCGTAAAAAAATTTAAAAAATATGTGTAATTTTACCACATTTGAGCGTAAATTTTTCAAATAAAATATGTAATACCGCCCAAAAATAAAAGAATATAACTACATATTTTTAAAATATTTTACTAACTATAAATATAATATTATTTAACCCTAATGCAAGCCTCAGATTCTGAGAAGATTTTCTCTTTACACACACTAAATTCTTATCAGTTTTTTTCCATTCAAAATACCTCAGATTCCGAGTACTTTTTCCTGTTGGAAAAGCTTTAGATTATGGCCACTTTTTCATTGAAAAACATATTTTAAGAATAGCCTTAGACTCTGTGTTCTTTTGCCTACAGGAAAATCATCAGATTCATACGATTTCTCATATAGAGGACTTTCTCCTATGTAAATATTTCATGAAAAAAAATCTTTGTAAATTGAGCGATATTCTGTGCATCTTCCTCAGAATTGTAGGGTTTTTCTGGAGGAAAAAGTTCGTGAAATCTGGGTTTTTTTTAGTAGGCAGTGTGCTAGGAATCCGGAAAAAGTGCTCCGAATCGTACCGTTTTTCTTTAGCTCAGGTTTATCTGAGGCCTTTTTTGTTGTTAGGGAAACTTCCTAATTCGCCGGAGTCAAATTCCACAAGCCTGGAAGGAAAAACTAACATGAATCGAAATCTTTTAAAGTTAAACTAAATTTATCATTACCTTTAAATTATAGATGTTGTACGGACATTTCACGGCAGATAATACAATATTAGTACAGGTTTTAGTAAAAAATATTATATTTGTAAATTTATTTTATGACATTTTATTTTATATTTTAAAATTTCTATGTATTTTCGTTACTATTACAAGTTTGTAAATTTACAAAATTTGTGAGTAAAATTTAAATTTATCAACAAAATAAAAAATAGACTTGCAACATGTTGAATTATAAACAGATAATGCCTATAATTACATTATGTGTGTATTATTGTATATGAAAGTGTGTAC
Organism: Leucophora obtusa; assembly: GCA_949987735.1. NCBI lineage: Eukaryota > Metazoa > Arthropoda > Insecta > Diptera > Anthomyiidae > Leucophora > Leucophora obtusa. The sequence goes on from OX465297.1 coordinate 228,301,059, forward strand.
AAAATAATTTTGCGCATTTTGTGTTTATATTTACTCACTATGCGTTATATTAAACAAAAATTTACTTATTTTATAGTAGTGAATTTACAAGCATTTTTTAGAGTGTAGTTTTTAAAAACTACTTCTATTTACTTGTCAAATTCAATACAAATTTTTAATAAAAAACTAAAAGTTTTTAACCAGTTTATTTCAAATAAAAAAAACTTTTAAAACACTAGAAAATATGCAATTGATATTCAATTTGTCTGCAATTTCTATGAAATAGTACGAAAAGGCATTAAAAATATTTTAAATTGTGTAATTTTTGCTTAAATGTGTGATTTTTCTTATGAAAATATGACGCGAAATCTGATTTTTTTTTAATGTCTAAGAATTAACAAATTTTTTTTTAAATGTAAAATTTTTCTACGGTAAAAATTCAAAAAATTTAGAATATGAGAATTTTCATAACAAAAAATCTGCGAACCGATATTATAGTAAACATTTAAATAAAACCAAATACTTAACTGACATTTTTTCAGATATTTTAAGGTGTTTCTGATCATAACTTACGATTGAGATGGTTATCCTAAGACCATGAAATTTAAAAAAATAATGAAGTTCATTTAATAGATTTTAATAGACTGCACTTAAATTTCAAAACAAAAAAACTTTTGTTTTAACTTTAAATATAAGCGCCAGTTCTATAGTCAGAACTCACTATTGTTTTCATAAGTAATTTCGTTTGACATCGATCTTTGTTTTGACAATAAAACTGGCCCTAAGTATTGATACTTAAGTAAAATGAATCAAAAAATTTGTTAAATTGCAACAAAAAAAATGCTTAACAGTTTCGATAATAATTCTATAAAAATAAGCTCATTATAAAAAAAAATTTTGACAATTATCTCTTGAGAAAATGTTTCCTGAACAAAGAAATTCCTTATTGAATCCAAGAATCTACACAAAATGTTAAAATTTAAAATGCTTGTTTAATGTGAAATTCTAAAATGTCTGTTTAAAAAATTAATCGTGTTGTCCCTTATAGCATTATTTGAAAAAAAATTTTTTTTGGCCTCAAGGGGGGGGGGTGCTTTTGGCCCCATATCCCCCCCTTGTATCCGCGCCTGGTTTACACAAAAACATAACGTTTCACAAAGGTCCGTAAATATGTCAAAAACTAAAAAAACACCGTTACTTTTTTTAATACTTGAAAAAATATCGTTTATCAGTTAGCATTTGTGGTAAAGCTTAAAAAAAAGTTTTACTTGAAATAGAGAAAATCGGGTTTTCATTGTTAAGAAAATGAACCATAACTGTGTCAATTTTCAACCAATTTTAACAAATGAAGGCTCATTTTACTTAAGAAAACACTAACTTAAGAATATTGTTGTCTTAAAAGAAGACTCGAGAAAAAACCCCTCGTAGAGGTTGAAAAATTAAAAAAAAAACTGAAAATTAAAAACATCTCTACATACCAATAATAATACACTCGAAAAAGTTTGTCGACAGGATCTTATGAAAATGACAGTTAAAACAAAGGTATATGCAGTTAAAAAGGCGACAAAGATATTCACCTTCAAAATAACTAACACTTTTGTTATTTTTAGCTGTTGAAAAATAACAAACAAATGCAATAAAAATAACTAACAACGTAGTAAATTAACTGGCAAAGTTTCACTACAAAAATTTTAAAACAACTGACAAAATGGGTAAAAACTACTGTTTCTTTACAGTTTCTGTGATACTTTTTGGTATTATAAAAGTATTATAAGCAATTTTTCGATTGCAAAAATATGTGTAATTACTCCGGTCTATTTCAAAGTTGAAGTAAAAATTCAAAACCATTATCCAGTTATATGCATTGGAGACACAATACAAGTTTTTGATTTTTCTTTTTGCAAACTAGGAATATATCAATAATAACAAATACTATAAACTAAATAAGAATTTTTAAAATTCAATGAAATTTCTTTATTTTTTAAATAAATAACAAAACCAACTATTTACTGTAAAAGTACTGGTTTGGTTGTTGTTTATTATGAAGTTAAAACGAGTAAAAAAGTTAAAGTCGGGCAATCCGACTATATAATACCCTACAGTCTGATTTAAAGCCAACTAATGTTTGGATCCGAAATTTGAATGGGTTAAAACAGACTTGTGTACCTCGGTGTACCAAATTTCATCAAAATATCTTAACATTTGCGACCTGTAGAGTGTTCACAAAATTGCATGGACAGACAGACAGACGCAGGACGGACAGACGGACATCGTTAAATCGAAATAAAAAAAATTCTGAGCCGATCGGTATACTATAAGGTGGGTGTAGGACCAATATTTTTTGGTGTTACAAACATCAGCACAAACTTATAATACCCTCTCCACGTAGTGGTGGTGTAGGTTATAAATATCTGATTTAAATAACTGTTACGAAATTACAGTACTCTTCGTAAGTTGTTTTTTTAAATAACTGTCACAAAAGTTTAGTATTGTTCAACAGAAAAACAACTGTTACTACGGTTAAAAACAACAACTACACTGATAGAATTTTCGTTCATACTATTAATGAATCGATTTCATTAATCTGAATTCACTGATTTAATGAAAAAATTTCATTGAGTTAATGAAAAATTCATTAATTTAATGAATTTTTTCATTATATATTTTCAACTAACCCGTAAGATATGCTATAATTTTTATAAGGGTCTTGAATTTGCTAATTACTAAAATAGATATATGTTCCAGTAATGAACGCTAGGGTTGCAAACTGAAATTATTTAAATATAAAAGTCCAAATAATGACATCATTTTGTTTTGGCTATTTAGATCAATCGGTAACGCGATGTTTACATTCTGGTGATTGCGGGTTCAAGTCGACTTCAGGGAGATGTCAAAAACGTTATAAAAACGAAAAAGAAATATATGTAGAAATAAAAATTAATAAAATAAAAATAAATAAAAAAGTAACGCAAAAAAAATTTATTTTTTTCAATTAGTTTTCATTTAATGAATACGTTTCATTGATCTAATGAACGCGTTCTTTGGGGACTTTTCAATGAAAAAAATCATTGGATTAATGAACAAATTCATTAATACTATGCACAAAATTCTATCAGTGTACTGATTACTAGATAAACAACTTTCACGTAGTAACTGTCAAATTTTTTCGGGTGTATATATGATAATAAATATAACTACACTCAAAAAAAAATGAGTAAAGTCAGCAAAAAATGTTGCTGTGTCGGCAAATTTTAGTGAGGAGCGTGCTTGCAAAAAGTTAGTAATTTCAGCAAAAGGTTTGCTGAAAATCAGCGAGCTGATTTTTACCAAAAAAATAGTAATCTTCAGCAAAAGTTTTGCTAACACTTAGTCGATAGCAAATGAAAAAAATCCTTGCTAAAATCACTAACTTTTTGCGGAATATTAGTAGACTGAAAAAAACTCAAAAAACTTGTATCGAAATTTTACTTTAGTTAATTTATTTGTTGAAAATTTAAATATAGAAATTGTGTAGAGTTGTTTTTCTTTTTTATCATTTCCGTTGTCTATACTACATCCAGACAAGCTGCGACATCTACATTTGTCTATCTGGTTGTCGTCCACGCTATAATTGCGGTTATAGCATAATTTTTGTAGCAAAATAAATTAGTAAAACATTAGTTCAAAATTAGTTTAGTACTAAAAAAATATAACTAAAACTTTTGCCGAAAACGGAATTTCAGCAAAAAAATTGCTGAAACTAGTAAACTTGATATACAAGACGTTTTACTAATTTTTCTACTAACTTATTTTTTTGAGTGTAGTTGATATCATTTTGATGCCGTTTGGTTTACTGGAAAATTATTTAGAAAGCTTTGTGAAATATAAAAATGTCCAGACTTCCACATTGTCGATTGATTTAATTAAAAATCTAAGTGCCTGTTTTTTTTAAAGAATCAGACGAATTCGTTAAAACATTTGTGTGAAAAACACATACTTCAAAACATTTTTTTTAACTTTTTTTAGCCTCATCTGTTCTGCATAGATGTCCTAACAAATTTGTGCAAAAATTTTGATAAAAAGACGTTTGCACATTAGTGTTTTTCATACAAATTTGTTAACGAATTCGTCTAATTCTTTTTACAAAAACACCCAGTAAAAGTATATAAAAATATTTATAAGTAAAATTTAAACAAAATTGTATCTCAATTACTTACATCGAGCTCCTATCTATACTAATATAATAAAGAGGTAATGTGTGTATATTTGTTTGTAGGAGGTAATCTCCGTAACTACCCAATCAGAAATCGCCAGTGGTACAAAAAATCAAGCACTGGCATACCACTGGGTAACCACAGTGTTGAAAATAAATGACTGGGAGAACACTTATTTGGGATGCTTTGCCAGCGTTTGCAAAAAGCGTTTTTCCAATATTTGTTTTACAAAAATTTCGGTGGTTTATAAAAAAATACCACTGGCAAAGAATGGTCTAAGAGTGATATACCAAGGTTTGCAACCAGTGGTTATCCAGTGCTACCTAGCCAATGCTACCAGTGGTACAAAAACCAATTCACTGGTAGAGCAATGACTTTATAAAAATGCTGACGCTTCGTTAAAAAAGATTTGTAGTCAGGAGGTTCCGAGTTCAAATCCTGTTGCAAGCAAAAAATTTTTATTGGATTTTTTTTAATTTAAAATTTTTTTTTGTTCTATAAAATCAATTTTTTTGTTTGTGGAAAAGCTCCTTTAAGACCAACATTTCTTTTTTGCTCTCCCAATGCTGGCATATTAGTTCCAAAAACCTGTTTGCCAATGCTAGCTTTTTCGCACAGCCAGTAGTTGTCCAGCGATTATCACTCATTTATATGTTTAGCTATCAAATATTATATGTCTCGTTAGCTCAGTGGGTAGAGCAATCGTCTGCCAATCTGACGGCCTGGGTTCAAATCACGGCAGGACCAAAAAAAAATACATATGAACTTTTTTTAAATTTTATTTTGGAAAATATATTTCCAGACTACCAATTTATTGGTTTTGCCAGCGTTTTGCCAACGTTCAAAAGTTTTGTTTCTCCAGTGCTTTTCCGGCGCTTTTTGAACAGCCTGTCCTTTTGTCTAATGATGTTATCATTTTGGGAATGGGAAAGCACTTTTTGCCAGTACCTATACCACCTGTTAAAGTGCTTTGCCATCGCTTTCCCGTTTGTATTTTTCTGGCTGGGTACTCATCTGATTTCAAAAATATTTGTTCCACTCTTTAGAATCCCAGCAAAAACTTTCATTACCATGTAATAAGTTTTAGCTATTGAAATCTTAAGTGTTCACTAGTTACCTTTTAATTACGAAACTACTTATTTTAACATGGTGATGTCATTGGAGGAAAGTCATTACACTGATGTTACCTGTAAGTAGTTTATCAACTGTTCTATAAATAGATGTTGAATATAAAGTTAAAAAAGTATAAAAATTTAAAAAGTAATAGGAGCTGACATGAATTTTTCTAAATCTTTTTCCTGAGTCAGTTTTAAATCGAAAAAGAAGGCTCTTTTGGATGAACCACTTTCATACAAAAATTTTAATTTTTAATAATATTTTTTGAGCTTTTTTTTGATTTTTTTTTTTTTTTTTGCTTATTTGCTGGCTGGGTATGGATTATAATTTATTAGTCTCGGCCCATATTATTTAGACATAATTTAAATTCCCCTTACATATTAAAAAGCTAATTTGCCTGTACAAAAAATACGACAAAAGAATGTTCAACAAAAAAAACACTCATACGCCTTGGTGGACTATAATTACTATTTCCCCCCATCAACTATAACATTTTTAACCCCATATTATATTATTAACTATAAGATAACACAAGTTGCAACAACTACGATATTTTATCTAATCTCTGCTAAAGTAATCAAATAGAACCACACCCTCTTATTTCAGAACAACAACACTAAAAGTCGAGCACATCCAGAATAATCTACTACAGGCAACAAAAAACCAACATTAAAAGAAAAAAAAACCTTCAAATCAAACAGCGAAAAATTCGAAACTAAAATGATTTTTTTTCTGCCTGATAATAACAAAATAAAATCATTAGAAAAACTTGGCATAATGTCCTGCTGTTTTCTATAACAAAATCAAATACACAAGAACGAGAAACACAACACACATTACATTAGCAATTTCATTTCTATTGACGTTCTATTACGACTAAAACCCAGAAGAAGACACCGAGAACGAAAACGGAAAATACAGCAATGGAGTGAAGTGTGGAGTTGAGTTGAGGATGAGAAAACTTATTTTACATGCAATAAACACAAATCCTTTCAGAATGAACATTTAGGCGAAACAACGTTTAGACATTAAGACAAAGAGAAGTGAAGAAAAAAAGAGTAATTCCGTTAGAAATGAAAGGATTTACGAAAAGACAACCAGAAAAAGACTTGAACAGCAGGCAGAAGTCACGAAACTACAGGAGTCCTCAACTGCAGGAGTTTCTAAAAAAACATGATACAAGTAACAATCCAAAGCCTTCCGAAGTCGAACGAGCATCCGAGTTGGAGCATTTTAAAATGTTTAAGAAAAATCCATATGAAAGATGGAAAAATAAAGACAAGAAAACAACCACAACAACTATTAGTAAAAACAATAACAACAAAAACACTGCCTATTTAAAAAGTGTTAACCAAACTACAATCAACACCTTCAGTAGCCATCATTGCAACAACATAAACAAAAATTTCAAGCATAATTTAATAAGAAAATGTCCTGAAAATCTAATAACTACCAACAATTATAGCACAACTAAATGTTTAAGACCAAAAACAACACAGTCGCCAAGTGTATCGGAAACAACAGACATTACAAACACCTCAAAATTAAAATCAGCCACAACTACCTTGTATAAAAACATCGACTCTATCTTCGTATCTTCAGTCTCTTCATCCTACAGTTTAAAATGTTCAAAAACCACCACTACTAGCACCACTACCGCCAGTTCAGTACCATCACCATCAGTATTTTGTATTATGTTGTTTGTTGCCGTGATTCTAATTTATTCATGTCCATTTTCACAAGCCATACGATTAGCAAACAGCATGACTAAAAGTTCTTCGGCCAATAAGGAGCAATTATACATTGGATTGATAGCGCCACATACAAATTTCGGTAAACGTGAATATTTACGTGCCATACACAGTGCCGTATCGGCTCTCAATCGAACACGCGGTGCTAAATTAACATTTTTCAAAGATTATCAATTTGAGCCAAGGAATATACGCTTCGACATGATGTCATTAACACCCAGTCCAACGGGTAAGTGAAAACCCAAAAAAACTTAAGTAAATGAAACAAAGTGTAACAAAGAAATATGTAGATTAACTTGAACAGTATGAGATGAGGAAAATTCTTAGTTTTCTTTACGAGTACTTTGCACCGGAAATGTTATCAAATATTTAAACCATCAAGTTTGTTTACGTTTTTAATATATTTGTGTACATTTTTATTATTTCCTTTATATTTTCGAGGGCTTTGTTTGTATTAATGCCAGCTCCCCGTCCAACCACTCAATCACTCTCTCCATCGAACATCTTGTCTATACGGTGTATAATTATTTATGTATAGGCATGCATTTTTGCTTAGTTGATGTTTTTTTCCCTTAATATACGCTAGGATTTATGTAGGATTTTGTTTATTCTATGAAGGATATTTTTTATTTCATTTATACACACATATGTACAGCGATTTGAACATCTTAATGGGCGCATCGCGTTTCTGATTCTTGGGATTGTACTGAGCAAAAAATTCCACTACGACATATCAAAAAAATCATTTTCGAGGCTCCCGAATTTCAATTTTTTTCAATTTTTAAATAAATGCTAGATTAGCGCCATCTTGCGTTGGCTTTTTGAAACAACTAATGAAATTATAAACAATATAACATTACAATATAACATTGGCAACTACACCCAGGAAAAAGATTGGTTGGAATTTGATCAAAACCATTAAAATGAATTTGCCAAGACGTTATATTATTTGGAGTTACCTATAATTGAGTACTACACCAAAAATATTTCAATTGGTATTAAAAATAGGGAAAATGAACTAAAAAACAATCCTTTTAACAAATTATTGGGATTTCCAATCAATTTTAAAATTAGTATCAGTTTAGTAAATCTATGCAGTAGAAGCAGCCATTTATTTAGTGAATATACGAGAAAATTGATGTTATCTATAATCTTTATTAAAAAAATTTCAATATTCGAAAGTGGTAACTACAAATACGAGTATCGTAATCAAATATGACCTTAAATTCAAGTTTCTGTAGCACCAACCGAATTGTGGATTGTAATGATAACACACACAGCTATTAGTTGGTATTGGTAAACGAATTTTAGACTGTATTTGTTTTCCAAATAAAAGATATAAATTCAAAATTATACATTAAAACGAGTAAAAAGGTTAAAGTCGGGCATGCCGACTATACAATACCCTACACCAGTCTGGTGTATTGTTTGGATCCGAAATTCGAAAGGGTTAAAATGGGGCTTATGTCAAAATTTTCTATAATGTGAGTCAGCGCACCAAATTTCATTAAAATATCTTAATATTTGCGATCTGCAGTTTCTAACCAAGCCAATTTTGGGGGGACCCTTATATAGGCACTAGTTCTAAACATGGACCGATGTTCACCAAAATCAATAGGCTTCGTCCTTGGGCCAACATAGGTCTATGTACCAAATTTCATCAAAATATATTAATATTTGCGACCTGCAGCGTATAAAGAGTATAATTTTGGTAGGACCCTTATATGGGCACTAGGTCTAAACATAGACCAATGTTCACAAAAATCAATAGGCTGCGTTATTGGGCCAATATAGGTCTGTGTACCAAATTTCATCAAAATATCTTAATATTTGCGACCTGCTGCGTATAAACAATATAATTTTGGGGGGACCCTTATATGGGCACTAGTTCTAAACATGGACCGATGTTCACCAAAATCAATAGGCTTCGTCCTTGGGCCAACATAGGTCTATGTACCAAATTTCATCAAAATATATTAATATTTGCGACCTGCAGCGTATAAAGAGTATAATTTTGGTAGGACCCTTATATGGGCACTAGGTCTAAACATAGACCAATGTTCACAAAAATCAATAGGCTGCGTTATTGGGCCAATATAGGTCTGTGTACCAAATTTCATCAAAATATATTAATATTTGCGACCTGCAGCGTATAAACATTATAATTTTGGTAGGACCCTTATATGGGCACTAGGTCTAAACATGGACCGATGTTCACCAAAATCAATAGGCTGCGTTATTGGGCCAATCTAGGTCTGTGTACCAAATTTCATCAAAATATCTTAATATTTACGACCTGCAGCGTATAAACAGTATAATTTTGGTAGGACCCTTATATGGGCACTAGGTCTAAACATGGACCGATGTTCACCAAAATCAATAGGCTGCATTATTGGGCCAATATAGGTCTGTGTACCAAATTTCATCAAAATATCTGAATATTTACGACCTGCAGCGTATAAACAGTATAATTTTGGTAGGACCCTTATATGGGCAGTAGGTCTAAACATGGACCGATGTTCACCAAAATCAATAGGCTGCGTTATTGGGCTAACATAGGTCTGTGTACCGAATTTTGTCAAAATATCTTAATATTTACGACCTGCAGCGTATAAACAATATAATTTTGGTAGGACCCTTATATGGGCACTAGGTCTAAACATGGACCGATGTTCAGCAAAATCAAACTTGTTCGTCCTTGGGCCAACATAGGTCTGCGTACCAAATTTCATCAAAATATCTTAATAGTTGCGACCTGTAGAGTGCGCACAAGATTGCATGGACAGACAGACAGACGGACGGACGGACATCGTTAAATCGAAATAAAAAAAAATTCTGAACCGATCGGTATACTATAAGGTGGGTCTACGACCAATATTTTTTGGTGTTACAAACATCAGCACAAACTTATAATACCCTGACCACATAGTGGTGTAGGGTATAATGAATAAGTATTTGTAGTGTAGCAGGTGAGGAGTTGGCCTAGTACGCCGGATTTCCAGGTTCGAATCCCGCAAAAGACAAAAATTTAGATGTTGTTTTTTAATTAAAATAAAATATTCATATGTATAAATAGTAAATATGGCTAAGAAAATTTAAAGTAGTTGTGGTGCAGTGGGTAAGAGTGTGGACTATTAACGTGAATGGCCGGGTTCAATACCAGAAAATTCAAAAAGAGTTTTTTAATTTCCATAAAATTTTGTGGAACATAATAATATTTATGTGGAACATAATATTGAATTAGATAACCGAATATTGGCTTTCAGGACGAAAAATGTAATTTTATATAAAGATAGTTGTTGTAACCGCACGAATTCGATTGGCAACAAATTCGGTGGCCAGAACTGAGACTGTTTTCTGGGTGTAGAGGTAAAAGTATATAAGCAAAATTATTTTCTGCTTGATGATGAAATGATGATGATGATGTTGATGAAAACAAGCAGAAAATAATTTTACTTATATACTTTTACCTCTAGTTGCCACATGTTTTATCCGATTTTCATAAGTAATACCTTTCTGGCAAGGTTGTAGTGTTATATTAGCTCTCTTCCACGTACGTTACCGCGGGTACCCAATTTTAGCAGAAAGCGTTTCTATTGTCAAAATTGTGTGTAATATGTCGTAGTGTAATTTTTTTTTCCTCATGCCAAAAGCTATCGATAAATCGATGGCACAATATCAAAAAATTTTTGTCCATACAAATCGCCCCACTCTAATGGACATGGAAATAGGACACTTTTATGTGTTTAGAAACATAATTATTTATTTTGAAAAATAAAACAAAAAATAATTTTTTTTATTTCATATACGGGAAGTGTTATTATTGATGATTGTAATTCATTCTTTATTTAAATAAAAATCCTTCAACTATTTTATATATATTGGTAAATATGTATAAACTAATAAATAGGACACATTTTATATTTTTACAAAAAACCGTAAATTTTTTGGGTTTTTAAAACAATTATTATTTTTTTAGCGTTAATATTACACTGATATTTTGTGCTGTATCCATTATTATCAATAACCGCTTCGCATCTTCTTTGCATACTCTCAACTAATCTCTGGCATCTTTCTTTTGGTATAGAATACCAGGCTTCTTGAATACCAGCCCAAAGTTCAGTGAAATTTTTGTAATTGTTTTGCGAAAATTTTGTTTTTACATCATTCCATAGATTTTCTATTGGATTAAGGTCCGGACTTTGGGCTGGCAAGTTCAAAACCTTAATTTGTTCTTATAAAAACCAATCCTTCACTATGTTCGACGAATGCTTCGGATCATTGTCTTGCATAAAAATCCACTTAACTGGCATATTTTCATAGGCAAATGGCTCCATAAAATTCTTAAGAATGCTCAAATATTGAAACCTGTCCATTTTGTCCTCTACTTTTACACCACGTCAGTAAAAAGCCCCCCATACCATAATATTACCCCCACCGTGTTTCAAGGTCTTCTGAGTGTACTTGATGTTTAACACCTGGTTTTTTGGGCGGTGTACAAATGTTCTACCATCTCGTCCCACACGATTTACTTTCGTTTCAGCGCTCCAAAGCACATTTTTCCAAAAGGACAACTCATTTCCTTTGTGGCTTTTGGCAAAATCAATACGTTTCTTAATATTTTTTCTTGAAAGAAGAGGCTTCTTTCTACTTATTCGTCCAAATAAGTTTGCTTCATTCAGTCTTCTTCTTACTAACCTGTCTGACACTTGAACGTTGAATTTTTCCCTGATTTCATTATTTATTTGACGGGAGAACATAAAAGGGTTGAGTTTGCTTTTGCGTACTATAGTCCTGTCCATATAAGTTGTAGTTTTACGACGGATTGGCTTACGTTCTTTATTTTGCGTATGATATTTCTTGTCGGCAGCACATAGACGAAAAGCATTGTATACCATATTTCGCGAACACTTTAGTATTTTAGCAATTTCAGTTGGAGATTTCATCTCGTTGTGGAATTGAGATATAAGTCTACGTTTTTCTGGATTACAATGTTTTCCACGTCCCATATTGGTACAATTAGAAAAGAATTTACTTATTTCAAACGCAAATTATGACAAGAAAATTATTACTAAGTGCATCGAGTAAAATTTTGACAATTATTGCAAGTGTCCTATTTTTATGTCCAAGTCAAATATGAACAGAGTAAAGTAATTTTGTTGTAAATATTTGCATGTTTTAAATATTGCAAAGTTTTATATATAATCTGAGACTACTCGATTACAGTTTACTTTAATAGAAAAGAAATATAATTATTGCTTTATAATTATTAAGAGAAATGCATGAAGATAATTTTGTATGAAGTGTCCTATTTCTATGGCCATAGCTGTATATACACTCAAAATAATATGTCTGTTGGCTGAACAGAAAAATTTGATACTTTAACAAAACTTATTCCTATTTTTTTGGCTTAAAATAAAATTTGTTGATTTTAAAACATTTTTTGTTAAATTTAACAAATCTAAATTTAAGTAAAAAATTAGTAAAACTACAGTGTTATTTTTAATTATACTGAGTCTACAATTACCCAGATAGGAAATGGCTGTTTTTAGATATATAGCAACCACAATGGTAACCCAAAAGAGAAATAATTAAATGTCAAAATTGAAGTAATTTGCAAAGATGGACAAATATAGGGACATTTATTTAGAACATTCTAAACAGGGATGGAAAGTTCAATACTTGAGTACATTTTTTCGCAATTATAGCGTGTTATTATTGATATATTCCTAGTTTGTAATTGAAAGAAAAAAAAATATTTTTTTTATTAAAATATAATGTTATAATACCAAAAGAATTAACTGTAAAAAACAGTTGATTTTACCCATTTTGTGAGTTGTTTAAAAAATTTTGTAGTAAAAATTTGTCAGTTAATTTTACGACATTGTTAGTTATTTTTAATGCATTAGTTAGTTATTTTTCAACAGTTAAAAATAGCAAATGTTTAGTTAAATATTTTAAAGGTAAATACCTTTGTCGCCTTTTTAACGGCATACACCTTTGTTTCAACTGTCATTTTCAGTAGATTCTGCCAACAAACTTTTTTGATTGTACGCTTTACTGGTAAAGGGTTTTGTTATGTGGATAAAATCTTATTACTAGGGCAACCAAAAAAAAGCCCTTTAAGCAATGTTTTAAGCTCTTAAAAAAAGCTCGAAAAAACAGCAAAATAAGCAGTTAAAATGCAAAAATAAGCCCTTAAACTTTATTATTTCTTCATTAAAGTCCTTATAAAAATTATTTTTTTTTATTTAATACAATGCTACATTCCTTGGAACTTCAGGAATCAGACAAAGTTGTGACATTCTTACATTTATTTTCATCGGGAAATGTATTAAAGAATTAAATGTGCTAAAATCATTCTTGCCTAAGGAAATCGTCATTGTCATATTTTTACTATTAGAATTGAGGTTGGAAAAATAAAAAGTTTATTTTAACAAGAGATTTTTTAATTTAAAATAAATTTAAGAAAACAAATTTTAAATAAAAAAATTTATGTCGACTTAAAATAATATTAAAAATTACTGATTTTATAAAAAAACGAGTAAAAAGGTTAAAGTCGGGCATGCCGACTATACAATACCCTACACCAGTCTGGTGTATTGTTTGGATCCGAAATTCGAAAGGGTTAAAATGGGGCTTATGTCAAAATTTTCTATAATGTGAGTCAGCGCACCAAATTTCATTAAAATATCTTAATATTTGCGATCTGCAGTTTGTAACCAAGCCAATTTTGGGGGGACCCTTATATAGGCACTAGTTCTAAACATGGACCGATGTTCACCAAAATCAATAGGCTTTGTCCTTGGGCCAACATAGGTCTATGTACCAAATTTCATCAAAATATCTTAATATTTGCGACCTGCAGCGTATAAACAATATAATTTTGGGGGGACCCTTATATGGGCACTAGTTCTAAACATGGACCGATGTTCACCAAAATCAATAGGCTTCGTCCTTGGGCCAACATAGGTCTATGTACCAAATTTCGTAAAAATATCTTAATATTTGCGACATGCAGCGTATAAAGAGTATAATTTTGGTAGGACCCTTATATGGGCACTAGGTCTAAACATAGACCGATGTTCACCAAAATCAATAGGCTGCGTTATTGGGCCAATATAGGTCTGTGTACCAAATTTCATCAAAATATCTTAATATTTGCGACCTGCAGCGTATAAACATTATAATTTTGGTAGGACCCTTATATGGGCACTAGGTCTAAACATGGACCGATGTTCACCAAAATCAATAGGCTGCGTTATTGGGCCAATCTAGGTCTGTGTACCAAATTTCATCAAAATATCTTAATATTTACGACCTGCAGCGTATAAACAGTATAATTTTGGTAGGACCCTTATATGGGCACTAGGTCTAAACATGGACCGATGTTCACCAAAATCAATAGGCTGCATTATTGGGCCAATATAGGTCTGTGTACCAAATTTCATCAAAATATCTGAATATTTACGACCTGCAGCGTATAAACAGTATAATTTTGGTAGGACCCTTATATGGGCAGTAGGTCTAAACATGGACCGATGTTCACCAAAATCAATAGGCTGCGTTATTGGGCTAACATAGGTCTGTGTACCGAATTTTGTCAAAATATCTTAATATTTACGACCTGCAGCGTATAAACAATATAATTTTGGTAGGACCCTTATATGGGCACTAGGTCTAAACATGGACCGATGTTCAGCAAAATCAAACTTGTTCGTCCTTGGGCCAACATAGGTCTGCGTACCAAATTTCATCAAAATATCTTAATAGTTGCGACCTGTAGAGTGCGCACAAGATTGCATGGACAGACAGACAGACAGACGGACGGACGGACGGACAGACGGACATCGTTAAATCGAAATAAAAAAAAATTCTGAACCGATCGGTATACTATAAGGTGGGTCTACGACCAATATTTTTTGGTGTTACAAACATCAGCACAAACTTATAATACCCTGACCACATAGTGGTGTAGGGTATAAAAAAAGCAAAAATATGCTTTATTTTCGCATAAAAAAGTTACAATAAGTTTATTTTTCAAAGAAAATAGCAAAAATAAGCCAATATTTACAAAATAAGCAAAAACAAGCATAATTAGATGGAATAAGCAAAAAAAAGCTCTAACAAATATAGCTTAAAATGCTTATATTTTTAAGATCAGAACTTGTATTTTATCTAAACTGTTCTATCTCTTCAAATAAAAAACATGCCCTGGCTTCTTTTTGGTTGGCCTAATTATTAGTAATAAGTAGGCCAACCAAAAAGAAGCCAGAGCATATTTTTTATTTAAAAATTTAAAACAATTTAGATTAGATGCAAATTCTGATCTTAAAAATATAAGAATTTTAAGCTATATTTGTTAGAGCTTTTTTTTGCTTTTTTTATCTTATTTTGCTTGTTTTTACTTATTTTGTAAATATTGGCTTATTTTTGCAACTTTCTTTAAAAATTAAGCTTATTTTAGCTTTTTTATGCGAAAATAGAGCATATTTTTGATTTTTTTTCATAAAATCACTAATTTTAAACACTATTTTAAGTCGACATAAATTTTTTTATTTAAAATTTGTTTTTTAATTTTATTTTAAATTAAAAAAATCTCTTTTGTTAAAATAACCTTTTTCTTTTTTCCATCTGAATTATAATAGTACAAATATAATAATCACGATCTCCTTATCTAGTGTCTTGACATGCAATAAAATGATAGCAAGCAATTGTCAAAATGTTATCATCTCAAGTGAAGGCATTTCAATTTTATTGCAATATCATGATATCGCTGACATGCAATCGGCTCTTGCAATGATGCCAGAGATCAAATGTCACTTTTAGTTTTCATATTAATTTTGTAATAGAAAAACAACAAAAAATTTGGTAAAAAAGAATGGGAAAGTGTTTAGTTTTTTATTATTTGTTGGTAAAAAATATTGTTTCAAAAAATTTGGTGTTTTTCGAAGAAAAATCTATGATATTTCTTATCCATGAAATGGTCAAGTGTTCTCCACCACTTTGCAATTGATATCATTTTGACGTTTCGCTGCAATTGTTTTGACATTTCATATCATATAATTTATTGGATTTGAAGACACCGGGTTAGGCAAGAATGAAATCCGGATAGGGCCATGCCTTCAACAGATTATTTTTCACCATTTGTTAAATAGGTTTTGCGATTTTAGCATATTTAATTCCTTAATGCAATTAATGTATTTCCCGATGAAAATAAATTTAAGAATGTCACAACTTTGTCTGATTCCTAAAGTTCCAAGGAATGTAGCATTGTATTAAATAAAAAATTAAAATTTGATGAGAATTTTAGTGCAGAAATAATGAAGTTTAACTGCTTATGTTACTGTTTTTCGAGCTCTTTAAGAGCTTAAAACATTGCTTTTAGAGCTTTTTTTGGTTGCCCTACTAATAATACATGAACTGGTAATATCCAAGGTTTTTCTGAGATATTTTTGATATTCCAATAAAACTGAGGTTTTGTACATTTTATATTAAAAAAAAATTGTTTTTATTTCTTTTTGTAAAGAAGACTAAAATATGAAGAAAATGCAATTAATAGCATTTCGACGATGATAAACAAGTTTTTTTTTTCGATGTTTGAACTACTTTTTAGGACAAGAACCTACAAACATACAAACTGAAATTAATCAATAATAAATTCATATTTGCCGATTTATAATACATAATTTATGTATATAAACCACGAGTTTTAGTGCATGGACTTCCTAGTCCTACACTCAAAAAAATAAGTTAGCAGAAAAATTAGTAAAACATCTTGTATATTAAGTATATTAGTTTTCAACAATTTTTTTTGCTGAAATTCCGTTTTCAGCAAAAGTTTTAGTTATATTTTTTTAGCACTAAACTAATTTTGAACTAATGTTTTACTAATTTATTTTGCTACAAAAATTGTGCTGATAACCTCCTGACTAAAAATTTGCTGACACAGCAACATTTTTTGCTGACTTTACTGACTTTTTTTTTGAGTGTACTAATGCAATTAAAATATTTTTATTAACAGAATTTTGTTTTTGATTGCGAAACTTTTGACTCGATGTTGGGATTGATGTTATATAACAATCAATATTGATTTGAAAACTTTAATAAAAACGTTTTCACTGTCATCAACAATTATACATAATGGTGTGCGTAAGTGGGTCAATTAAGACATAATGCAGATGTGTGTGTGTATTGTAAAAATGAGACAATTAACAGCACTTTTTTTCGTTATGAATAATGTAATTGTAATTTAAACTAATTTAAAACTCATTATTCTGTGTTAGTAGTAGGAATGCCAATCGGGAAATCTTGAATACCGAAATTCGGGATTTTCAAGATTGGGAAATCTTTAATATAAACATCATAATCTATATACACTAATGTGTAAATTCCAAGGTTAAATAAATTGATTGAAATAAATAGATATGAGGCTTCGTATGTAATTTAGTATGAGTCTTTATACAATCTTATCCGAGAAGTGGCCGCATATAATTACACTCAGAAAAAAAAGTTTGTAAAAATTTGTAAGCAGTTTCCAAACGAACTTTACTATTTTTATAGTGATTTTTAGTACAATTTTTTTTGTAATCATTTTTGCTATTCTCTTATTACAAATTACGGATTTTTTTACTAATTCTCGCTGCTGATTTCAGCAAAACATTTAACTAATTTTTCAAAACCGAGTGCTTAATTTAGCAGAAAAATATACTAACCCAGGTAAAAATCGACATATATGGATCCATACAGGTTTACTGTATGTTCGTGCATTATCATAAACATGCAAGCACTTCGATACATGGATGCATAAATCTCCATTCATGCATCCTTATATGTCCATACTTGTGCATTAACGAAATTTGAGGTAATATCTGCATGTATGGTCATACATGTTCATGCGTTTTCATGTATGTTCATACATGTACATACGTGTAGATATTACCTCAATTTTCGTTAATGCACATGTGTGGACATATGTGGATGCGTGTATGGAGATTTATGTATCCATGTATGAAATCCTGTATGAATCCATATATGTAGATTTTTAGCCGGGAATTTAAATTTTTTTTTGATTTTTTACAATTCTTGTTTAGTTTATATTTGTTACTATTGATATAACATTCTTAGTTTGGAAATAACACTCAGAAAATTTTATTGTATCTCCAATGAATAAAAATGTAATAACTGGAGAACCGTTTGCAATTTTGACTCCAAATTTCAAGTACGATGAAGTAATTACACGCTTGTTGCAATCGAAAGAAAAAAATTTGTTTTTTTTAGATATTACAGTTTTTTTTATTTTTTAGTACCTAGACTTTTTGGCTAATTTCAGCAGATTGATTTTAAATTATAGTTTACAACAATTTACTGAAATTTAGTAGCTGCAACTAATTATTTATACTAATTTCATTGTACTAAAATTATGATATTTAGTAAGTTTTTTAACTGATTTTAGCAAATCGATTTTGAATTACAGTTTAATGAATTACAACTTTACTAAAATTTAGTAGCGGCTACTAATTTTTTCTACTAATTTTATTGTAGTACAGATCAGCAGACATGTGTTGCTAAAATTAGCAAAAAATACCGCTGGGCTCAAAACAGTTAAATTTCCCGTAATAACAGCAAAATTTTCAGTAGCCATTACAGACTTTTTTGGTTGAGTGTACATATTTGCATCAATTTAGTTCTAGTTTGAAACTACAAGATATAAATATATCATATATATGAAAAGGCCAACCAAACTGGTGGAATTATGGAGTTAAAATTTGGTATGCAGGTACCTACTCCCGCGT
This sequence comes from Leucophora obtusa, assembly GCA_949987735.1. Lineage (NCBI taxonomy): Eukaryota > Metazoa > Arthropoda > Insecta > Diptera > Anthomyiidae > Leucophora > Leucophora obtusa. Next base: position 228,319,893 of record OX465297.1, read on the forward strand.
AGACGTCCGCTAAGACATAATTTTTTATGTAGATGAGGCACTTTTACGAATTTTGGATATGAACTTGGTAAAAATTGGGGTTCAAAAGGGGAAAAGTGCTCCATTGAAGCTGAGAAGTTTAAATTTGATATGAAGGGTCTTCCTCTGTCGTAAACATCTACTAAGATGGGATTTTTGGAAGTTCTTGGAGAAGGGTCCCCCTTGACGGCCTGTGTAAATGGCTGGAAACACGAAGTTAAAATTTGATTTGTTGGTTTTTCTAATTCACATTTTAAATTTTCGGCGGGAACGTGGTAAAAAACGGAGGTACAAATTTGGAAAAGCTTGCACCTTAACGCCTTGGCCAAACCTCTTTGGCTAGAAACCTAAAATTTAGAAAACCAGTTTAACTGGAATATATGTGACAGCGCATAGAGAAAGGGACCTAAGGGTAAAAAAATCAATTTTTTTTTTTGTGGACAACATCTGAGCATCGAATGAGACCGATCCCATGCTCTCCTGACCTTAGGTCCCTTTCCATCCTTAGGTCCCTTTCTATTTTGTAACGACAGAAGTCGCACCGCTCGTTTCTGTCTACACTTCTTGTGAATTTTTCAGGCTACAACTACAAAATAATAACGAACTCAGCTGCCAAAAAGGGTATAAAAGGCAGCACATCAAAGAAATCTGGATCAGTTGGCTGCGGTCGTGAATGAGTGAACAAGGTAAGCTCCAGATAATAATACCCTCCTCTCCTCTAGAGCCTGTGTTGGAAGCGTGCCGTCCTAGGTAGCTCCTACTCCTTGAAGGTCCTTGCAGTTATCCTTGAAGGTCCTTGCAAATATCCTGGAAGGTCCTTGCAAATATCCTTGAAGGTCCTTGCAGTTATCCTTGAAGGTCCTTGCACATATCCTGGAAGGTCCTTGCAAATATCCTGGAAGGTCCTTGCGAATATCCTTGAAGGTCCTTGCAGTTATCCTTGAAGGTCCTTGCAAATATCCTTGAAGGTCCTTGCAGTTATCCTTGAAGGTCCTTGCACATATCCTTGAAGGTCCTTGCAGTTATCCTTGAAGGTCCTTGCAAATATCCTTGAAGGTCCTTGCAGTTATCCTTGAAGGTCCTTGCAGTTATCCTTGAAGGTCCTTGCAAATATCCTTGAAGGTCCTTGCAAATATCCTTGAAGGTCCTTGCAGTTATCCTTGAAGGTCCTTGCAAATATCCTGGAAGGTCCTTGCAAATATCCTGGAAGGTCCTTGCAGTTATCCTTGAAGGTCCTTGCAAATACCCTCCTTAAATCGAAGTTCAACAGAGGAAACGTGCCGTCCCCGGTCGTTGTCCTCCTTAAATCGAAGTTCGACAGAGGAAGCGTGCCGTCCCCGGTCGCTGTCCTCACCCAGACGTAGCTCACCAGAGGAAACGTGCCGTCCCCGGTCGTTGTCCTCCTTAAATCGAAGTTCAACAGAGGAGGCGTGCCGTCCCCGGTCGCTGTCCTCACCCAGACGTAGCTCAACAGAGGAAACGTGCCGTCCCCGGTCGTTGTCCTCCTTAAATCGAAGTTCAACAGAGGAAGCGTGCCGTCCCCGGTCGCTGTCCTCACCCAGACGTAGCTCACCAGAGGAAACGTGCCGTCCCCGGTCGTTGTCCTCCTTAAATCGAAGTGCAACAGAGGAAGCGTGCCGTCCCCGGTCGCTGTCCTCACCCAGACGTAGCTCACCAGAGGGAACGTGCCGTCCCCGGTCGTTGTCCTCCTTAAATCGAAGTTCAACAGAGGAAGCGTGCCGTCCCCGGTCGCTGTCCTCACCCAGACGTAGCTCAACAGAGGAAACGTGCCGTCCCCGGTCGTTGTCCTCCTTAAATCGAAGTTCAACAGAGGAAGCGTGCCGTCCCCGGTCGTTGTCCTCACCCAGACGTAGCTCAACAGAGGAAACGTGCCGTCCCCGGTCGTTGTCCTCCTTAAATCGAAGTTCAACAGAGGAAGCGTGCCGTCCCCGGTCGCTGTCCTCACCCAGACGTAGCTCAACAGAGGAAACGTGCCGTCCCCGGTCGTTGTCCTCCTTAAATCGAAGTTCAACAGAGGAAGCGTGCCGTCCCCGGTCGCTGTCCTCACCCAGATGTAGCTCACCAGAGGAAACGTGCCGTCCCCGGTGTTGTCCTCCTTAAATCGAAGTGCAACAGAGGAAGCCTGCCGTCCCCGGTCGCTGTCCTCCTTAAATCGAAGTTCAACAGAGGAAGCGTGCCGTCCCCGGTCGCTGTCCTCCTTAAATCGAAGTTCAACAGAGGAAGCGTCCCGTCCCCGGTCGCTGTCCTCACCCAGACGTAGCTCAACAGAGAAAACGTGCCGTCCCCGGTCGTTGTCCTCCTTAAATCGAAGTTCAACAGAGGAAGCGTACCGTCCCCGGTCGCTGTCCTCACCCAGACGTAGCACAACAGAGGAAATGTGCCGTTCCCGGTCGTTGTCCTCCTTAAATCGAAGTTCAACAGAGGAAGCGTGCTGTCCCCGGTCGCTGTCCTCACCCAGACGTAGCTCAACAGAGGAAACGTGCCGTTCCCGGTCGTTGTCCTCCTTAAATTGAAGTTCAACAGAGGAAGCGTGCCGTCCGGTCGGTGCCACTGGAAAATCCCGCGTGTGACCCGCCTCGGAACCTCTCTCGCATCTCTTTCTCTGTTCCCACTGGTTTGTCTCCTATTTATATTTAGATTTAGTTTGATAATAAATAAATCAACTTTCATAACGTCTTAAATCACGACTTTTTCTCTCGGTCACTGGATCAAATAAATTTTCTGTTAAAAGTTAACGTGCATACGAAAAGTAATATGTTAGTTTTCGTCTTAAACGCGTTTTTATGCACTTTGAGTTTTTTTATGCGTTAACGGATATAGTTAAGTCGAAAATACAGCTATAGTAACTATAGCTTCGGAAAGAAAACGCTTTACATAGTTTAAGTTTAATTCCGTGCCCAATTTTTCAAACTTAAGTGTGTATCAATATCTCAAAAACTTTTCTAAATATAGTCGTTCTAAGTCAAAATTTAAAAATTTTTTAAGGTTTTTAAAAAAAAAAATTAAATATAAGACGAAGTCCGATTCTAAATATCAAAGCCAATTTGGAAAGAAAAAGGTCCAAAATTTATATATATATGTCATATTGCATTAACAAATTATGTATGTGTGCACTTTTAGAGCCTTTTGTAATTAAATTTAGACTTGAAATGAACAAAAAAATATTTTACTGTACTAATAATCTACTGTACTATTACATATTTTTTTCAGATTTCATTCACTATTGGGTTTTTGCGAAATTATCGCGATTTTCCAAGTTTATATTTAAATAATTATTTCTCGACGAACTCATTTCGAAATGTACGAAAATATTGTGAATTAAATATAAACTTTGCAAATCGCAATAATTTCGCAAAAAAAAATCATTAGTGAATGAAATCTGATGTTTTTATAAAAAAAATTATGTAATAGTAAAGTAGATTTTTAGTACAGTAAAATATTTGATTGTTCATTTTAACCTTTAAGGGTTAAAATGAATGCAGCACGAAAGGTGTACAACTTCTTTGTAATGTATAAAAACATATATTCTCAGTGCCATGCAATGCCTATTTTTGCTGGGTTAAGTGTGTATCTCAATAACTTTTCTAAATATAGTTGATCAAAGTCAAAATTTAAAAAATTTTTAAAAAATTAAATAAGACGATGTCCGATTTTAAATACACTATGCGACAGTCAAAATCGGGATGGGATGAAACCAACGGGAAATGTTATATCGGTCAAAAACAAGTTATACGTGTCCCGGAGTTTCGCTGGGTCACCCCTAGGAATCGAGATATATCTTTTTTTTGACATAACTCGAGAACCACTAGTCCAATTTTGCTCAAACAATTTTAAAAAAATTACAATTCCTTTAATCTGTTCATATAACGTTTTTCTTTATTTAAATGCACGATCTCTTCGATTTTAACAATTTTTTTATATATGATTTCTAAAGGCGTATACAGTTCAAGAAAAATACCAAAATCAGATAGTTCATATACGAAAGTACAAATTCTCATCCCGTTGATTTTTTGTACCTTATGTAATGTCTCGGTTTGAGTAGGAAAGTTATCATTTTCTTATTGCGGACAACTGAAAGTAGGGTGATGCCTACGAAACAATTGTATTGTCTATCATGAAAATGATCAACCCCTTTTTGAAACAACAAATAAAATCTAATATGACAATATCATATTAGAATTTGGACTTGAGGTAGAAGAATATTCTAACTAAATATATTTAAAAAATATTTTTAAAAAAAAGGTGATTTTTATTGAAAAATATGGTTTTTTGCCAAATAGCTAAATTGTGATTATTTTAACGTATGTGAAAAAAAAATATGTAAACTATAATTTATACATGTATTGTCGCTAAACTGAATTTTATTGCGAGAATAACACGTAAATATTTAAACATATATTTTTAAATATTACTACTTTTTGTAAAACAAACGCGTATTGAGAATTTTTGACAAATATACAGAACAAATCCAAGATTTTTACTCTAACTGTTTCAAATTCTGCGCTAAACTATAGGAACACTATGTACAGAAGAGGCCGCTAATGCCCAAAAATGCAGTTTTGTGCATCAAGTGGGGGTTTTTTTTTTTTATTAAAAAACCGGTATGTTGCCAAATGGCTACACCATGCATTTAAGGGCTAAGTCTAAATTTAATTATTAAAGGCTCTAAAAGCGCACATAATTTGTTAATCCAATATTACATATATGTAAATTTTCCATTCCAAATTGGCTTTGATATCACTGTGAGACAAATGGTAGGGGTCAGTGATCGGGAAGGGTTCAAACTACCGGGGAAAGTTCAAACTACTGGGTCACCCCTAGGAATCGAAATATATCGATTTGACCTTTGGTGGTCTTTTTTTTGACATAACTCGAGAAGCACTAGTCCGATTTTGCTCAAAGAATTTTAAAAAAATTAAAAATTACAATTCCTTTAATCTGTTCATATAACGTTTTTCTATATACTCAACAGTTTTGCCGGTAAAAATAAATGTATGAAGAAAAAAACATTTTTTGCCTAAAATATTAAAAAAAGTAATAAACAAAAGGTTATTGATTTTTATGGTAGCGGTAACAAACATTTATTTTTACCGGCAAAACTGTTGAGTATATAGAAAAACGTTATATGAACAGATTAAAGGAATTGTAATTTTTAACTTTTTTAAAATTGTTTGAGCAAAATCGGACTAGTGGTTCTCGAGTTATGTCAAAAAAAGATATATCTCGATTCCTAGGGGTGACCCAGCGAAACGCCGGGACACGTATAACTTGTTTTTGGCCGATATAACATTTCCCGTTGGTTTCATCCCATCCCGATTTTGACTGTCGCATAGTGTATTTAAAATCGGACTTCGTCTTATTTAATTTTTTAAAAATTTTTTAAATTTTGACTTTGATCAACTATATTTAGAGAAGTTATTGAGATACACACATAACCCAGCAAAAATAGGCAATGCATGGCACTGAGAATATATGTTTTTATACATTACAAAGAAGTTGTACACCTTGCGTGCTGCATTACTTTTCATGTGTGGAGAGGCGATTGTAATACAATCAAATGCATAAGGTATGATTTGATGGATGCGTAGCAAGATATGAAAAAGAATTCAATCTATAATGCCTTACAAATAATACAAGAAGAAATGTATAAATCTTTTTGCATTATTTTCTACAAAAAAAGTCAGTAAAGTTAGCAAAAAATGTTGCTGTGTCAGCAAATTTTTAGTCAGGAGCGTGCTTGCAAAAAAGTTGATAATTTCGGCAAAAGGTTTGCTGAAAATCAGCGAGCTGATTTTTACCAAACAAATAGTAATCTTCAGGAAAAGTTTTGCTAACACTTAGTCGATTGCAAATGAAAAAAATCCTTGCTAAAATCACTAAACTTTTTGCTGAATATTAGTAGACTGAAAAAAAACTCAAAAAACTTGTAGCGAAATTTTACTTTACTTAATTTATTTGCTGAAAATTTAAATAGAGAAATTGTGTAGAATAGTTTTTCTTTTTTATCATTTCCGTTGTCTGTACTACATCCAGACAAGCTGTGACATCTACATCATGTATATCTGGTTGTTGTCCACGCTATAAATGCGGTTATCAGCACAATTTTTGTAGCAAAATACATTAGTAAAACATTAGTTCAAAATTAGTTTAAAAAAATATAACTAAAATTTTTGCTGAAAACGGAATTTCAGCAAAAATTGTTGAAAACTAGTACACTTGATATACAAGACGATTTACTAACTTATTTTTTTGAGTGTACTAGAAAAAATTAGAATTAAAATGTTACATAAAAGACGAACAAAAATTACGAATGGCCCTAATTATTAACCAAACCTGGGTAAATACTTTACTTGGAGATTTTTAAGTAAATATCCAAATTCTTGTATTTAAATATTTCAAGATTAAATATTATATTATTTACTTGAATCAAATTTAGGTAAATTATGAAACAATTTTATATACTAGAAAGTTCTAAATTAAAATATTTTTTCAATTAAATACAAAAAATATTTGTACTTAAGGTATTTGTTGGAAAGTTAAAGTATATGAATTTTCAAGTAAATTTTATTTAAAGGAATTTTTTCCAATATTAATACATACATGTTCAACTATATTTAACTAAAATTATCAATTATTTTTAAACTACTTAAAAAAAATTATAAGTATTTAAAAAAAAATATTTTGATATAAATTTCTGGCATTTTCGAGAAAAATACGTGAATACATAAGTATTTTTTTATTTGAAAAAAGCTGTGTTTTCGACTTAACTTAGAAAAAATCATAGTACACGAAAACGTGTTTGCGATGAAAACTAACCCATTACTTTTTGTATGCACGTTAACTTTCAACATGGATAATTATCAACGTTGAAAACTCAACGTTTATGTAACATAACTTCTTTGCTTTACTTATTAAAAAGTTTTGCTGGCATACGTTCAATTATACCGCAACTATTATGATCCCAGAAAAAATAAATGGTAGTTATTCTTTGATTATCATTTCTTTCATTGCTTCCCAAGTTTCAATTAGTGTTATTTCACTGGTCTTTTGGAAGTTCTTACAATGTACTTCCAAAAGTATCTAGGTGTACATCTTCTAATTGTAGTGATTTGGATATTAACTTAATACCTAACTTAAAAATTACTTACTATTTCCTTGGTTTCTATATTTTTAAAAATTATTTAAACCATATAAAAAAATATAATTTTCTAGTAATTCAAAATATATATGTGACCTTCTCCGAGAAAAGGGACCTAGTGTGTGAAAATGAAGTTTTGAGAAGAACGCATTTAAATAATAAAATTTTAATGTTTTTCTCATTTTTATCGATTTTCCCAAGTTCCCGTTTTTTTACACACTAGGTCCCTTTTCTCGGAGAAGGTCACATATCTAAGTTTTCTCTGACTCATAAATATCAATGAGAAAAAAGTTTCAGAGAGCTTTTGTTAATTTTTTGTTCTAAATAAACTTTTATATTTTTATTTCGAATTTTATTAAAAAAATGTATTTAGTAAAATAAACATTATAAAAGTACACTCAGGTCCAATTTTATGCGAATTCCAATTTTTGTAGTATTAAAATTTTGTGCACTTAAAAAAGTTTGACAGTTACTGCATGACAGTTGTTTGGCTAGTAATCAGCAATTGTCACTTTAACTGGGTTTAGACTGGGGTTGGCAACCGGTTCATAAGGTTAGTGAAGGAGTTTTAAGTTTTTATTAATATTTTAGGGTTATTGTTGCCAACCATCGTTTCGTTTTTAAAAATTCTTTTTGTTATTACTGATATAATCTTAGTTTGCAAATAAAAATCATAAAATGATATTTTTTGTCGATTATACCGACAAACGTTTATGAGTGTATGGCTTAAAAGCTTTTTTTAATGAATTCTTTTCTTCACAATTTAAATACAACAAAAACATATGAGTATTTTACACTGTTAATGAATATGTATACATTGTATTTTCATTGCTTCCTTAAAATAAAGCATAGGTAGTGGAAAGTAGCTACACCTACAAAAAAAATTTGTTGTCCCAACCGAATTTGGTTCCAACCGAATCGTTCGGTTGCTGCAACCGATAATTCGGTTGTCACAACCCCATTTCTGTTGCTCCAACTGAAATAGGGTTGCGGCAACCGAAATAGGGTTGTGACAACCGAATTTTCAGTTGCAGCAACCAAACGATTCGGTTGGAACCAAATGCGGTTGGGACAACAAATTTTTTTTGTAGGTGTATGAATGCTTCCGTCTTATGAGAACGCAATGTAAAATTCATCGATGAAACCATCAGAAAAGAAGTGATGCCCAGAACTATTTTTGCTGGGAACATTAACTGTTTATAATTTGTTTATACTTTAATCGGTTAAACGTAAATTTCCTTTAAATACTTAACGTTTATAAGTATGAACGAAAATACAGCTAAACATGTTTTCAAATATTTAAACAAGTATTTTTTTTTTTTTTTTTGGAAAAATGTTATCAAGTATTTTTATTTGAAAAAAATTTTACATATTTTTATTAAAAAAGAAAAAAAAATTAACCAACTATTTTCATTTAAAAAAATTCTTGCAAATCTTGACATCGGAACAAAATCCTATATTTTCAGGGAAATACATAAATTTTATATTTTCAAGAAAATATAAAAAATATTTTTTCTTAAAATCTTCAAGTATAAATATTTTGTTCTTTTTTTTAAATATTTGTACTTAAAAATCACCATATAAAAATCAAAAATATGCATGTAGACTTTTTAAATCATTTTTCGGCAATTATTCTATTATTTTCAACTCTATTTTTAAAAACACATTCGCTTACACCTTACATTCTTTGTAATGTCTTGGTAAGGTGTTCTTTGTCAACTTATTTATAAGGTGTACGTAATGCATTCACTGTTAACTTACATATAAGATATAAAACAAACTTTTTACGTACAAAGAAAATAAACAAAAACATCTAACACGTTAAAGTTGACTAACATGTATGCGACACAATGGGTCATATGAATAAAACTTAGCAATTACTTCGAAGTAATTACTTTGGGCTTGCGGCCCTATGCTCCTTGCAGGAGTAAAAGGAACAAATATATATATAATTACTTTGGGCTTAGGAATGGCTATTAACTCCAAATTTACCAATTGGCTGGTAGAATAGCATGAAATGTAAACGAAAATTAAAAAATTAAATTTCTAGTCTACTCCCAAGCAGATTAGATTTGTGAAGTAATTACTTAAAAAACCCTGTATTTTCCCCTATTAGTAATATCTATTTTTTATTCATATGAGCCAATAGCTCTGTGGTAGAGCGTTCGACTATCATCCCGAGGGTTGCGGGATCGCGGTCGGCTTTCCCGCATGTTTTTTTTATTATTTTTTTTACAATTATTTCTTTAATTTCAAATATATTTTTAGAAACACATTCGCCTACGATTCACATTCTTTGTAATGTCTAGGCAAGGCATTACTTGTCTGCTTACATATAAGGCATTATAGATTGCCTTCTTTGTAATCTCGGGGCAAGGGCTTGAGACATTGCCAGACAACTTTTTTGTAATGCAGCAGGGAATGCATTACATATTACATTATTTGTAAGCGAAGAGCATTGCCTTGATTTTTCATCATTCGCGTGTAAATGTAATCCAGAAAACAGTCAAGCAAGAATGCATGGAGCATTGTTGTGATAAATGCTGTTATACATTTTTTTGGAAGTCCAGATTTTGCTGGGAAGTTTAAAAAATAGGGCATGGAATTAAGCTTAAACTGTGTTAAGCGTTTTTTTCCGAAGCTATAGTTACTAAATTATAAATTTTTTATTGAAAAAATCGGCTGAAAAATTTAAAAAATTTAAATCGCGAATTGCGCAAAACCTAGAGCCAATTTGAACAAACTGGTTAGAGATTCGAAATCAGCACCCCCTAATTATCCTAAGACCACTGAAATAACATTCACTTTTTTTTTAGAGCAATGTAATAAACATTTTTTAAAAAAAATCTTATTTTCTTTGTGTTTTGATATACTAAAATATGCTATCTCAAAAAAATACGCAAAAAAGTGCAAAATATGAAATTTTTTCCGTAGGTATAAATTTGTAAGAATATTTAAACAGTGTTGCCATTTCAGTGCTTTTCGGGTATTTTTTGGTGCTTTTTTCCTTCTCGTACCCGGTGATTTTTTACAAATACCCGTTTAAAAAAAGCGGGTATTTACAGTGCTTTTTCAAATTTCTGGCAGTGCTTTTAGTGCTTTTTGTACAGTTTATATTTTTGGTATTTGTTCGCGTTTTTTTTAATTTTTCTTCAATTTTCTGTCAAAGTTGAAAAAATAATACGAACTATACAAAAAATACATTTTTCCAGTGTTTGTAGTACAATTTTAAATAGCAACTTCGTTATATTTATACTTCAAAATTTTTAAATATTAGTTTGGTGCTTTTTACCCCTTTTCTTAGTTATTTTTGAACCTTTTTTACACGATTTTACAAAACTAAAATGTGTTTTTAAATTCTGGACCTAAATTTTTCAAAAAATAAATATCGTGCTTTTTTACCCCATTTTTGGTAAATTTTTACCCTTTTTACCCGTTTTCACAATGCTCACGGTGCTTTCCTGCCTTCAAGAGTTGGCAACACTGTATTTAAACCATCTCATGGAAGGTACATTGTTTATTTTTACAACAATAAACGAAATAACTAGTTTTTTAGCTCTCCTGAGAAGTTAGCTTTTTTGAGTTGGCATTTATTGAATATAGAACAGGGATCGGCAAACGCAAACAACCTTAGTTTTGTGCTTGTACACTCAAAATAGTTTGTAGTTTAAATTAACTGAAAATGTAATTTAAAATAAATGAAAAATCACTTGAAAACCGGTCTACTGACTTTTCATTTAAATCAAAAGAACTTTTCATTTATTTTTAAATGTTAATAAATAAACTACAACATCCTTAAAAAATAATGATTTTTCATTTATTTCGTTTTTTTAAATTTCAAAAAATTAACTACAAAATCCGTAAGAATAAATGATATTTAGTTTATTTCGTTTTTTTAACTGACCTAGAAATCGAAAAGGAATTATTTTTTTAACAAAACATTTTAAATGAAAATATTAACTGTAACAGAAAATCCGTATTTTTAGATAGTTTATTTTTTAAATAAACGACAAAAACAGTTAAAAAATATATTTCTTTGTATTTTAACTGAATAATCATTTAAAAATAAATGTACGGATAACTTTTTAAATAAACTACAGTCAGTTACTGTAATAATATTTTCAGTGTATGAGTGAGATGTAACTTTCCCAATCTCAATGCACTGAAAGAAATTTCTGTATAATTTTCTCATACTTATTTATGTGCAATTAGAATATATAAATAAAATAGAACAAAATAGAAAATAATTTAAAAATGAGATTTTGAAAGAAAAACTCGTTTTATAATTCTTGGGAAAGTTGCAGTTGAAAATTTGAATTTTATTGTGCTATTCAGCATGGCGATAAAGGTATATATAATTAAACTCGGTTCATAGATGGCGAAATACAGCGATTGTCCTTTTTTCAACAAAAATAACCTATTTTCGTTTACTGAAAAAAATTTCATTAAACGAGAAATCGAATTCCCATCCTTCGTCAAACATTTCGTTCAGTGTTACGCTAGCAACATGCGTCGACACAACCTCATCGATCGAATGCTCAAGCGAGACTGAATAAATTTGTTTGTTTTTATTCAATGTGTGAGCGTATGTAGGTCACTGTTGGTAAAAGTGGCACAAAAGTGCCATTTGTGGCACTATTGAATGTTCAATGGCACCATGGCACTCTTCATAGAATTTTGGCACTTTTTAAGAAAATTTCTATATAATTTGATAAAAGGTCGATATCGCTGGTTTTTCATTAAAAGCCACGCCTACACGGGTAGCAAAATTAAAAAACAAACGCTACACTAAAAATTTCTACAATTTTCTGGGCCAGCTTCCAGTTCTTCGGGGACAATTAAATCATTATTTTGATCTTTAAAAATGAATGCAATGGGGATAAAATTAGAACAACTTTAATTGATTCTATTGTATTGTCCGTCACTGGAATTTTTGAAAAATTTGTTATGGTATTTTTTATGACAAGCAAAAGTTTTAAAATATTCACCATACAATGGTGAAAACTTTTTCTGCCAAAAATAAAATTATCAAAAAATTGTAATTTGTGAAAAATTACGATTTTTTTCGATAATTTTATGAAATCTTAAATGACCCTGAGCCCCAAAAATCCCATGTTAATACGTAATCTTTTGAAGGAATTTGCAGGAATGTTAGAATCGGTAAAAGGTTCGATGCATCTTAAAATAATATCTCAAAATATTTCATATTTTATTTCTGTGAAGAAAAATTTTAAAATTCTTCGAAAGAAAATACAATTTTTATATTTTAAATTGTTGACAATTAAAAATATTTGTTTGTTATGTGCTTTTTATTACATGACAATTTTGTCAAGGTTTTGCTGTGAAAATTTTTCTGAGAATACCAAAATTCTAATAATTTCCATTCACACCAGTTTTGTGACAATTTTGTTATTGTTATAAAGTTTAGAATAAGGGTGTAAATGTATAAATATTTGAAATAAAAGCTGCACATAGTTTTTGAAACATTTGCATGTTGCTTATTTTTTTTGCACTTTTAAAGCATTTTTGGCACTTTTTTTGGCATCATTTAGGCACCAAACGAAAATTCTCAAATACCATCACTGATGTAGGTGTGAGTGACAAGGTTGCCAACTCTAGGACATAAAAAATAGCTAGATTAAAAAATAAAAATCGCCAGAAGTCGCTAAATTTGGAAAAATACAAAAAGTTTGGTATTTATTTCCTAAAAATTCACTATTTTCTTTTCCTTTAAAAAACTTTTTTCTTTTACCGTAAAAACTAAAATTTTAAATTATATTAGTAGTACATTCTACTGGAAAACGTTACGGAAAATATGACAAACAAATAGCAATGGAAAATTACTTGCCAGACATTTTTTTGTGTGTATTTTATTTTAGTTTTTAATAAGCAATTTCAGAAGAAAAAAAGAGACGTATTTATTTTAAACTGCCCGATCTCACTGAAATATACGAGATTAAGAGTAATTTGTACGCAGTTTTAAAGAACTCGCGAAAATAAAAATTTGATACCCATATTGCCCGTGTTGTGGGTCCAGTGTTGCCACTTAGTTGAAATATTTGAAATATTCGTGAAAAAGGCGCTATGGGAAAAGTAGTCTTAAAGCTAAACAAGAGCGAATATCGAAAAAAGTACAGACTTTCCGTCGATTAAATTTAAAAGGCATTATTATGTGTAAATTTGAATCAAAACGAACAACAATTTCTCATACGAATGTGCTATTCGAAAAAATGAATACTTGAACAACAAAACAATTTGGGCATGTTTTGTATACCTTTAGCTCCGTCTTCAAAAAAACTTTCACTTGATAACCAAATTGTCTATTTTGCTTTAAAATTATAAAAAAATAAATTTAAAAAACCAAAAATTGGGTACCCGAGTAAAAAAATGTTGATATAATCATATATTATTTTATGTAATTGCATATAGTAACTTATAGTTACATATGGCCACATATGCTTTTAAATTCAAGCATATATACTTTTATATAGTCATATATTAGATATTTTTTCCTCAAAGGTTTTAATATGGAGACATATGAGATTTTATATTATTACATATTGGCCTACATACATATGTATGTGCTATATATAAGTATATAAAGTAACATATAAAAGATATAATTACATGTACGTTTATATATAATTTAGTACGACACTATACATAATAATATAAAACTATGTGGATCCATATAAGAAATATTTTATAATTTGTGTTATGATTATATATTGACGAATATGAACCCATATATAACTTCTAACGTTCTTTATAAAATCATCTATAATTATATATCATCCCACATAGGCAATTTTTTCAAAGTGATTTTATATAAAAATATATAAGGTCCATATAAAACCGTATTGTATTATATTTGGTTCCATGTTATCAATGATTTTGAACTAGTTTTAGATTTGGTAATTACTAGGGATTGGCGCGTGACACGAAATGTTCGTGAGTCACGTTATTCACACGTGATCGTGAGTAATAATTACTATACTTAAGTGATTCGTGCGTGAGCGTGAGTAAGAATAACCCGTGCATGATTCGGGTGTGAGTTTATTTTTTGCATCATATGTTTTTAGTAATTTTTACTGTTTTGCGTGAGAATTTTCTGATTGTAAGTTTTTAATATACTCATGTGTGCTGAGTAAGAAACGAAATGCTCGTCCGTGAGTAATTTGTTTTGTTTTTTGTTTTTTTTTTTTGAGCATGAATAACATTAACAACACTGAAGCTTTAATACGAAATTCTCTATACTATAACGTACACTTGACTGATTTCTTATATCTTGGTTGTATATCATAATCCTATTAACTTTAAAATTTCAGTGTTGTTAACTTTATTTTAAAATTACTAAATTAAAAGAAAATTTTTTTCATGTTTATTGCACTGTCATGATAAATCTGGATAAAAGTAAAGGAAGATTTATCAAAATTATAAGATCTCCAGCAGGCCTGGGGTTAATCATTACATTTTGTAATTAATTACACATGCAATTACACAATTACATGTAATTGTAATTGAAAAAAAAACTCATCTACAATTACATATTATTTGTAATTGCAATTCAAAATAGAACAATTACAATTACAAGTAATTAAAATTTTTTTTTTATTTAAAAAAATTATTTTTGTATGTATATTGTTAGATATGGCCCTATATAATATGATAAAAAGTATAAGGTTAATATTTAGATATAATTGTATCAAACTATGTCCACTTTTATAACATTTTATATAATTTTATACAAAAAGATATAAGTTGATGTAATTGGATGAGGACAAAATTCGGATACAATTGTATCGAATTGCATAAAATTGTATCAAATTGTACCAAATTGTATACAATTGTATACAATTCGATACAATATGATACAATAAGACGTTCTCATTTTTCGGATATAATTATATCTAATTACATAAAAGATTATATATAATTAAATATAACTTCATATGGCTCCATATCATTTTTTTTTACTTGGGTAACTTTTTGATCCCACTTTCTAACACCTAAACATGAGATTGGAAAGCATAAAAAATACCTGTACTTTATTTTTTCTCTTCTACCACATATCCGAATCTCATTAAGATCGGAGAGAACATATTGGGATACTTTTCTTGTTAATGGACTATAAAAAACTCCAAGTTTAAAAAATGGTTACAAATAGCTAGTAGGAAAAAAATAGCTAAAAATGGGTAGAAAGAAAATTTAATGGCTAAATCTTCCGGCTAGATGCAATCTAGCGATTTTTTTATAGCTAGATGAAAAAAAATCGCTAGATCTAGCCGTAAAATAGCTAAAATGGCAACCTTGGTGAGTGAGTTGCACGCGTGCTTAGAAATGCCGACCTCTGATATACAACTCGATATGCTATCAGTGTTGTCAGATAAGGGGATTTCGCCCCAAATTGGGGATTTCAACTTCGGTTTGGGGTCAGATTTTCGTGGGGAGGGATTTGGGGATTTCACAACATTTTGGGGATTTCACACATGTTCTTTAGTATTTTTGGGGATTTCTGTTTTTGTCTTTTTTTTTGTATATTGTGTGTTTCATCTTAATTTAAAATATGTATTTTTTCTGATGTACATTATTTTGTTAAACTAATTTTTAAAGTTGGCAATAATAGATATTTTAAAGAATGACAGCCATATTATAACATGGCCGATTTAAATGACTGAACGGTTATTAAACAGACTAATCTGCACATTCCCTTAATCGTGTTTTAACATTTATTTTATGAGTCGTGGGGATTTAAGTAAACCAAAATATGGTTTGTAGACCACTCTAAGCATGGTGCCTTGTACAAAGCATGCAAAGTTTACAACACTCTCAATAAAGGACTTTTAATTTTTGATTTAACTGTGCCGTGATTTAACTACTTTTTTATGATTTATTGAAAAAAAGCTTACAGCAAAAAAAATGGCTTTTTAGTAAAAATCCCATTTATTGCAAATATGTGTTTTTTTTTCAAATCAAGAGTGGCCAATTACACGTTGGACTATTACACGTTAGGTTGCGGGTTCGATTCCCAACGAAGGCAACATCAATTTATGAAAAATATTAATATGTATGAGTTTTTTCTATCCCTCATACATCGCAGCGTCCTCCTTCATTGTTCCCATAGCACTTCAACCCACCGAAGTAACAGGGCTATAACCTAAAAACTTCAACAAAGTTCGCCAACTCTTCCTCAGATGGCGCGCAACAACTGTTCTAATATTCGACATCTCGCGCAATTACAGTGTTGCCATATTTGAAGCCCTACACCTTTCACCACTTTTCACTTCTTCTCTATCCCCTTTCCAAAGGAAGCAACACGTTAATTAATAGCAAGAATTTCCTAAGTGTAGCTTATCTTAAAAAAAAAAATTGTATTCCGTGAATGAATATTAAAGAAAATATAAATGTTGAAACTTACACACCTTTTGTAGTTTTTCATTTTTCGAAAAAAGACAATCGCAAATCAAATCGGGATTTTTAGAATTTCTAGAAAATAAAAACGGCAGTCTTTAAGTGGGTACATAGAGTTCCATGTTAAAAAATATAATTAAAACAGAAATCCAAAGGTCAGATATTGTCGTGGAATGGTCGATATATATTTATTTCATTGTAAAAATAAATTTGATAAGTTTTTTCTAAACAACCCTAGTAAAAATGATTTTTATATAATTTGATATGATTTTTATATAATCATTTATGATTTTATACAATTATAACTTGTCGAGTATTGTGAAACATATATTTTTATATGATTATATCAAAAGATATTTAATTATATAAAATTATATTAACCAGATCCACCATTTTCCGGATCAAATCGTGTATGGGTTAATATAATTATATAAAAAATATATTATCTGATCCGAAAAATGGTGGATCTGGTTAATATAATTTTATATAATTAAATATATTTTGATGCAATCATATAAAAATATATGTTTCACAATACTCGACAAGTTATAATTGTATAAAATCATAAATGATTGTATAAAAATCATATATGAATATATAAAAATCATTTTTACTAGGGAAACTAAAATAATGCATACCCTAGTAAAAAAGGTTTTAATAAAATATTGTGTTATTTGATACAATTATATCTAATCAGGTGTGGTTAATGTGAGATCATATATTACTGTATATATGAATCAAAATAAATAAATTTAGACAACTTAGATCTAATAACATTGGGTCAATTTCCCTATTAAATTGTATATAAGTATATATAAATTGTTAGACCATATAAAATTGTATATAATTTGATAGGGAAAATTACCTAATGTCCCGAGTAAAAAGAGTTACATATAGTCGTATAAAATGCGATTAAGTTATATCTGTATAAATATACTGTTTCATCCGAAAAATGGCCCGATGTAATTGTATCAGTTGTTTATCAGTTTTTATCTAAGTGTATTAGTTTAGATCTCAACTAATAAAAATATACATAATTCAGATTAAATTATATCCAATTTTTGACCTGATACAATTTTAGCGGTTTATATCTAATGGTATCTGTTTAGATCGTGGTTGGTACAATTTTATATAAATAAAATATATTTGTATAAGACATTTGCCTTATATAATTCTATCAAAGTTTTAAAGCAGATCTAATTGCATCAGGTCAAAATCCAGATATAACTACATAAGTTTGTATAGTAATATATCAATTTGGATCTAAACTAATACCATGCGACATAAACCCATAAAATTGTATCAGGTCAAAAATCAGATAAAATTTCATATGCTTAATATATAATCTAATCAGTTAAGATCTAAACTGATACAATTAGATAAAAAGTGATAACCAACTGACACAATTATATCGGGCCATTTTTCGGATGAAATGGTATATGGATCACATTAAGTTATATATTACCATATAAGGCTCCATATTAATTTTTTTTAATAACGTTATTAAATCTAAGTTGTATAATTTTGGTTAAACTGATGAAATTACATACAATTTTATATGATATCACATTAACTACACTTGATTAGATATTGATTGATCATATTATAACCATTTTTATTAGGGTACTTAATCTGACTGAATGTGTTCATTTTAATGTTTTTATATTAGTTTAAGACTATATTAATACTTTCTTGAATTGATTGATTGAAAATCATATCTCTAATATTAACAAATAAAATTTAATTTTAAGTACAAATGGGTTTTTATATCAAATTCGTATTAAAAATAATATTGGGGACATATTTGGGGATTTCGAACATTGTTTTGGGGATTTTTGTGGATTTCAACTTGTCAAATGGGTATATGAGTACAAACTTTTCTGGCAACGCTGTATGCTATGACAATTTTAATGCAGCGTCATCAGTGTTGCCATAAGACAAATGCGAAAAGGTGCTAGATCGTCGAAAAAAAGTGCTAGAAAGTGCTAGATTCAAAATAAAAAGTGCTAAAAAAGGTGTTTTTAACATGCATTATGGGTTTTTATCAGAGTTGGCAACCGATTCATAAGGTTAAGGCCAGTTTACATTATAAGATTTTCGGTAGTATTTTGCTTTACTACACATGCAAAACATATAGACAAAGTTGCAAAATCTTTCCGAAAATCTTATAGTGTAATAGCGAATTTACATTGTTAAAATGTTCACTAGATTTCGTTTTGAAATCCAATTCGAAATCTATATCGTTTACATTAGAATATTTGACAGGTGAATGGGATTTCGATCGGCCAACAACATTTTTTTTGTAAACAAACTAACCTTAAAAAATAACCAAAATTAAAAGATTTTCTGAAAACCATATTATATAATGGCGGAACACAAAAATCATTTATATTTTGAAAGATACAATGTTATATTTGTTAAGAAATGTGTTTAATTATAGGGATGATTAGTAGAAAGCTAAAATATTCAATGTTTTGTCAGTGGTCTTGCCGGCGCCATCAAATGATTTTTCATAGTTTCTCTTCGTCGGATACAATAAAATAGCCGTTTTCAACTTTAAATATTTCTTTCAATTAAAAATAATAGACTTTTTTATTATGTTATTCCTTAATTTTTTAAAGTTATTATAATTTTTTATTTATTTTTTATGACATAAACAGCTGCTGAATGTTGCCACTTTTTCTGCAAACTTCCCTACTTTTCTGCAAATATGGGAGAAAAATTGGATTTCAATTTGGATTTCGATGAGATTTCGCTGAAATCCAAATTAAATTGAGATTTCATTTCCTATGGGAAATCTATTTGAAATCCAAAATTTCTATTGGATTTCCGTCGAAATCTATCGAAATCTACTTTTAAATCGATTTCGATCATAATGTAAATTCGCTATAAACCAGTCTTTAGTGTTAATGGATAACGTTATTTCATAAATATTTCGTTAGGGTATTTTAAGGTTATCGGTATAATAAGTTATTTCGTTAAGTTGTTTTAGAGTTACCGGTATTTAACGAAATAACTTAAAAAGCCTTAAAATAATCAAACGAAATGATTATTTTAAGGCTTTTTAAGTTATTTCGTTATGGCTAGTTTACACTGTACGATTTTTGGTATGATTTTGCTTTAGTACACATGCAAAACATATAGGCTGAATTTCAAAATCACACCGAAAATCTTATAATGTAAACCAGCCATTAGTGGTATTTTAAGGTAAATGATGGTCCCTTGGATATTTAAAATTTTTGAGTTAGGGTCTGTTAAGTTAAACGGTATTTTAAACAATTTCGTTAAAGTATTTTGCGGTTAGTGATATTGTAAGTTATTTCGTTAATGGTATTCTTAGGTTAATTGTAGTTATTTGAATGCATTTTAAATCGTTATTGATGTTTTGGGGTTAGTGTGACAAACCATGGTTTTTATTGATATATTGAATTATTAATAACAAAAAAACTATGCATTTCATATAGTCGCCATTTCAAATGGTCATCATTAGGGATGCCGAACGGGACTGGTTTTTCCAAATCCCGGGATTCGGGATTTTGAAAATTTAAATCCCGGGATTTTTCGGGATCCCGGGATTTATCGGGATCCCGGGATTTTTCGGGATTTCGGCATTTTTCGGGGTTTCGGGATTTTTTTGTTTCATCATATTTTTAATTTAAAAAATAAATAGCTGAAATAAACCCTACAAATTAAAATAATTTATTATAAATCTACTTATTATTTCTTGAAGTATCAAGAAATAAACAAATTAAGCCGGATCCACAATGCTTGAGTACTCCACGCTGCAGAGTGGAGTGTGTAAAATAGAGATATCATGATACAAAAAATATGTAAGTGCAAAAAAGAAAGGAACAAAATCCACTCAGAATGGAGTAATACAGCATTGTGAATCTGGCTTCAAACAGAAACTACACTCATAGAAATAAGTATGTAAGAATAGCAGAAAAAGCTACTAAAAATTAACAAAAAAGGTTCCGCGATTAAAACTACTGAAATCAGCAGAACTTGTTTGCTAAATAATTGTTAAATTTTCGAAATATAAGAAATATAATTATGAGTTAAATTTAAGCAAATTGCAAATTACAATTTACATTTGAAGAAACTTTTTAACCAAAACCAGCTAAAACAAAGCTATATTTGTCTAAAATCAATTGAATGTAAATACAAACTACTCTGCTGAAATCATCAGAAATAATTAGTGACTATTAGTTTTTTTTTTAAATCAATTACCATAAAATATTAAGCACATACCTCAGCTGATTTCAGAAAGGCAGATTGTTAGATTTTTGTAATTTAACAAAAAAATTCTGTTTTTAGTCGGCAAAATTATTTTGCATGAACTTATGATTTTAGAAAATCATCAATAAAATAAATATAAACATGTCCGTTAAAAGATTAAATAAAGCTGAATTACGATTTTCAAAAGTTTCACAGCTGAATAAAAGTTTTTAAATTATTAAGGTTTTATTCAGATTTATTTAATCTGTAATCTATTTTAATCTATTATTTATGAATGGGAAAAATTAGTTCTTTAATAACATTTAATAAGATATTAGATTTATGTGATTTAGGTCGAATATAACAATAAAAACAAATACAAAGAGAGATAAAATATGCCAAATAATCAAATCGGAAATCCCGGGATTTTTTCAAGACCAATCCCGGGATTTCGAGATCGGTAGCCCTAATCATCATTTATTGCTGGCTTTAAATCAGTAAAAAAATTAAAAAATCATAATTTGGAGATAAATTAGAAACGTTCTCCATAGAAATAATTACAGATTTTGAGGCTAAAACATATCACATTCTACAGAGAGATTAGCTATTATACGAAATAATGTAGATTTTGTTAACTATTTCGTTAGAAAAATCATCAATTATGTAAAATTTTTTCACAGAAATGTCTTCAGATTTTGAAAATATTTTTTTATATTGATAAATCTTCAGATTCTAATGCCTTTTGCGGTCAAGAAAATTATATTTATATAGAGAAACCATCTAATTTTAAATTCTTCCTGCTGTAGAAAAACTATTTAAGATTCAGAAAATTTTTACTGAACAATATTTTTTATTAGTCCTATACTTTTGTAATTTGAATATACATGCAGGAGCACCAGAGTCTTTTCGAAACAGATTTTTATCATTCTTTCCAAAAGTTTAAAAATCTACTAACAACCTCAGACAGGGTTTTTGGGCTGTACTTTAAGGTCCTTTCGATTGCCGTTAACAATCAGATGTTGGTTTTCTAATTGGAACTCTTTTGGAACAAACTGTCACCGAACTGACCCCTTTATATGAAATAGAGTGGTCACTTTTACATGGCGTTGTCATAGGAGGGGGAAATTGACCCCTTGTGACATGTCACAAGACAAATCCTAGGACAGGTTACTAAACTCTCATAAAAAAAACAAAGTTCTGGGACCTGTCCTGGGATTTGTCTTGTGACATGTCACAAAGGGTCAATTTCCCCCTCCTAAGACAACGCCATGTAAAAGTGACCACTCTATTTCATATAAAGGGGCCAGTTCGGTGACAGTTTGTTAAAATTCCCCGTAGGGTATCTATCAAATAATTTAAAAAAAACTAGATTACGACTAAGAGTGTATGAAATAGTGCAGCATTTATTAGTATTTAAAACAAGTCTATTGAAATTACATTATTCACCCAATGCGTCCAAGTCTCTTTGGATCAAAGCAGAATAAGATATGATGATATGATGATTTATGATGATTCCCAAAATATTTCGGGGCTAGCAATGAGATTACATGAGCTGGACCATTTTTAAAGAAGATCTTTTTTTTAGTTTTTGTAAGAATTTAGCATTTTAGCTGAAGACAACATACTCAATATGGGTACCATAGGAAAGGTTTTCTTGGGGCGAGTGTCTTATTTTCAAGGATATTCTATAAAAAAACTAATTTTTCACTCTTTTGTACGGAGATGTTTGTTTTTGAAATGTCAAAATTACGTATCATAATTTATATTTGTGAAATTATTAGCGAAATAAAATCGCTAGTTCTGACTAGAAAATCACCGTTTTGGGAATACTGAAGAAATAGCTGTTTATATTTTACAATTGTTTGAAGGTTTCATTAATTTATATTTGGAAATAATTTTATTGTGATGTTTTGTAAAAAAAATGGATCTTACAAAATTAACAAAATATTCCTCAGCCATTATTTTAGAAACACAAACCAAAAAGATTAATATTTATCAGAACGTCAAGTTTTTAGTTTATGTTGCTGTCGTTTTCAAAAAAATTAAGTAGCTGACTACACGACTACAATTGCAGCCATCAGCATTTGTAGTCGTGTAGCCGCAGTCGTCTATGTGTTTAATGCATAAAGAATACTTTGCTACCGTTTCATACACACCCACCGTGCACGGTTTGGAAGCGAGAAAGTGTCAAAAGCAAAATTTCCAAAAATCCTAAAAACATTTAAATTGACTAAAACAATTGATAATGACCACAAAGTAAGATTGAAGCTTAAACTATTCAAAAAATTACTTTGGTCCAAGGACACACAGCATTCCATAAGGATACCTTTAAATAACATCGCCTCAACTTGAAAACGAATGGACGGATTTTTCTGGAATTTGGTAAAAAGAATATATTTGGTATAAGTAGCAAAGCTTATAAGTTTGAATAATATATATTGAAGTTAAGGTGCGTTTTCGCTTAATTTCTCATTTTTCGTAAAACGAAAATCGCTACAACGTCTAACAGCTAGGGAATGCATCCCGGGATTTCCCGTCCCGGGATTCCCGGGAAATTAAGCATTTTTTAGTTCCTGTATTCCCGGGAATTTTTTTATTTTTTTTTTTTTATTGAATTCATTTATAATCAAAAGCCTAATGGCCTAAACGATTACATAGTATGTTATGAGTAGGATCTAAATAACTTAAAACTAATATAATATAAAACAACTTTAATAAACAACCTTATATAACTACTGTTCCTAACCTAATGCACGAATACGTAATACTAAAATTCTTAATAACAGTTAACCAGTTAGATATGCTCTACAAAAAGGTTCCTAAAATCTCTTAGTCCCAATGAAAAATTATGTGCACTGTATGGTAGTACCGTGCTCCAAAGTCTGTAAATTCTTGCAACAAACGAACGTTGCATGAAAATAGTATGTATTAATGGACAGTTAACAATAGCCGTTCGAACTGAATGTGAAAAATCAAATAAGTCCAGCAAGTATTGAGGATTTCCAAATTTTACAGTTTTATAGAAAAGCATCATTACCCTTAAGCTAATGAAATCCTCAAAGCTCACTCCCAAAAAATCTTTCGCCTCAGCCGAAACATGATCGTAAAACCTTAAACCATAAACATATCTTATAACCCTGTTAAAACATTTCCTTAGCCCAACAATATTTGTGTTCGACGTGGACGTAAAAATTTCCATTCCATAAAGAAATATTGGCATAAAAAAAGATTTCGCTATTTGGACCGGGAATCCTGGGATTTCAAAAAATGCAGTTTAAAACAATAAAGATAATTATTTTAAATTTTCTTATGCAAAATTTTCCAACCTTTTGAAAATAGTAAACATTTTACATTAGGCTTGTTCGTTTACTTACTAAAATTTGTTACTTCCCAGCAAAACCTTCTATTAGCCGGTAATGACTTTGGTTAGAGGAAATAAGGGTACACTCATAAAAAAAAGCCCGTACAAATAGTTCAAAATTCTGCTTAAATAACAGGAAATAGTACCTGAATTTGCACCAGCTGAATTTTCAATGAAGTTAAAAATCATGGTCTGCTAAATTTAGGTAAGCTAAATTTTACATACTGCTAAATATACGAACAATTTTAGTTAAATTAGATTGGAAATTTGAGCTGAACTCAGCAGAAATTTTACCTGATTTAACTACAAATTTCTGTTAAAATATCGGTTAAAATTTCGACTTCCGGGATCTGACCATAGACGGGCCCATATTTATTATTAGGAGTATATGTGTCTGATAAGGGTTACTTTATACACTCATAAAAAAAGCCCGTACAAATAGTTAGAAATTCTGCTAAAATAACAGGAAATAATACCTGAATTTGCGCCAGCAGAAATTTCAATGATGTTGAGAATCATGGTCTGCTAAATTTAGGTGACCTAAATTTTAGGGGAAAAAGTTAGTTCAAATACAATAATTTATAAGAAATGTTGTTTAATGGAAATGAAAATTACTCAGCTGAAATCAGCACATGTTTTCTGCTAAATTTTAGTTGGTTATAAACAGGTAAAAAATTCAGTTAACATTCAAAAATTTAGAAGAATTTTCGTTTAATAGAAATGAAAGTGGGTCAGTTGAAATCTGCAAAACATGCTGCTAACATTACAATCACTTTTTGTTATTAATTGAATAAAAACAAATTAATGTAAATATTGTTAATTTTATTTTTGAATAAATTACACAATCCAAAAACACTATTTGCACTAAATATCATTTTTATTTTCTTGCCAATGTGTGTGCCAGCGGAAGTTGTATTATTTGGTTCCCTCGTCTACCTGCGGGTCGAATATAGATGAAAATGTTAAAGGGCTGAAATAAAAGAAAAAAAATAACATATTTAATAGTATTCCCTTAAATAAATATAGTTTATATTTTAAAACAAACCTCTATTATTTTATTTTTTAAATACAATTTTAACTGCTAAATGTTAAAATTTGCTCCCATACTTTTTAAAAAATTTACCAATTTTCTAAAATTATTTTCTATATTAATTTTTTTTTTTATGCAAAGCACTTTAACAGGTGGTACAAGCACTGGCATTAGACAAAAGGACCGGCTGTTCAAAAAGCGACGGAAGAGCACTGGAGAAACAAAATTTTTGAAAGTTGCCAAAACCAAAAAATAGGTGGTCTAGAAATATATTTTCCAAAATTATATTTAAAAAATATAAATATATATATATATATGATTTGAACCCAGGCCGTCAGATTGGCAGACGATTGCTCTACCCACTGAGCTAACGAGACATATAATATTTAATGGCTAAACACATAAATGAGTGATAATAGCTGGACAACTACTGGCTGTGCCAAAATGCTAGTACTGGCAAACAATTTTTTGTAACTAGTATGCCAGTGTTGGGAGGGCAAAAAAAAGTTGGTCGTGAAGGAGCTTTCCCACAAACAAAAAAATTGATTTTATAAAACAAAAAAAATTTTAAATTAAAAAAATCGAAAAAAATTTTTTTCCTTGCAACCGGATTTGAACTCGGAACCTTCCGGCTACAAACATTTTTTAACGAAGCGTCAGCATTTTTATAAAATCATTGGTTTTCCAGTGAATTGATTTTTGTACGCCTGGTAGCATTGGCTAGGTAGCACTGGATACCACTGGTTGCAAACCTTGGCATATCACTCTAAGCCAATTCTTTGCCAGTGGTTTTTTTTTATAAACCACCGAAATTTTTGTAAAACAAATACTGGTAAAACGCTTTTCGCAAACGCTGGCAAAGCGTCCCAAATGAGTGTTCTGCCAGTCATTTATTTTTAACACCGTGGTTACCCAGTGGTATGCCAGTGCTTGATTTTTTGTACCACTGGCGATTTCTGACTGGGTAATTTCTAATATAAAATTAATTCTTTCTCACTACGAAAATTCCAAGAAAACCATGAAAATTTGAGATCTTTAAGATATTTTATTTAATAAAATTTTCAAATTATTATAAAATATTTTCTAATTTATTTCCCTTGCGGGATCCCGGGAATTCAAGATAAATTTCCCGCTTTCCCGGGAAATCAAAAAGTGCGGGATTTTACATTCCCTAGTAACAGCACAAAAAATGTAATTATTTTATTGTAATTAGATCTTAGTAAGATAAATAATTTATGCTTAAACCTACACTGAGAGAATTAGAAATTTTTCATTTAATTTGTGAAGAAAACTTCATTGGTTTACTGAAAAATTTCATTAAAACTCGTCCAGCAAAATTCTCTCTGTGCAGTAATTTTTATGAGCTAGTTTTCGAGATTCTCTCTTAACCTATTTTGGCCCATATCGCCTAAAATAGACAATGAAAAAAAATGTTGAGAAGATTTTTTTATTTTTCATAAGGAACGCATGGTATAAATTTCATTGCAAAAAAGCTTAGGCCGTTTAGAGGGTTAAAAACAGAAAACGGAATTTTTTTCGGGCTTTTTAAATATTTGAATAATTTTTTTTTCACGATATTACAAATTTTTTACTACAGAATAAATGAAAAAACTACAAAATCGAAGCAATTCCAAGTTTAATTTTCCCATTTTCCTTAATTTTTGAAAACCATATTTAGTTATGTGAGTGACTCTAAGTAGGAAAAATTTGTCAAAAAATTGGGAGTCAAAAATCACTCACATGTCCATCTCTAGTTTCCAATACCGATTTTGAAAATTCGGGCCATTTTTAAAATTTGAAAGCCTGTTTTAAACGATACCGATTTTGGCAGTGCAAAATTTTTAATCTTTATCTCTTGTTTTTTAGTACTTAACTGAAATCGATTTGGCAAAAAATACTGTAATTGTACTGGCAAAATTGTTTTGAAATAAGAGTTTTTAAAGAAAAAATATTTTTAAGAGCATATTTTCCGTTTTTAGAGCATATTTCATGGTCATAAAATGGATTTTTCGTTCTGGTTGCCCTGGTGATAACGAATCCGTTATAACTTTGATTTTCGCTGCCATCCAGTGATGGTGAATTTGTTATTACTTTTATCTTTGCTGTGGCCATACGGCTGCAATCAACCAACACAGATTGTGCTAGTCGAAAATTTATTTGTTGAAATTATAAAGAAAATTCTTTCCGTGTATGTTTTCCGAAAAGAAAACTGTGAGTAATGTAGGCTATTATTTTAAGCAAAAATTATAAAAAACACATATTAGCTTTGCTCCACATACGTTGTCGCGGTTACCAAATTTTATCAAAAAGATTGTGTGTAGATTGTTGTCGCTTCGGGTGAATTGGGTTGTTGCGGGTGCCCGCGGTAACGAAGTGGAACAGACCTATTTCAGAACTCGAATATTTGGCTGTAAAAAACTAATATATATGTATTGTATTTCATGTTTTCTCTTTCTTTGTTTTCAATGAAATTTTAATGGGTATTTAGCGATTTTAAGCACACTATGTAAGGAATTTCTGCAATTCAACGTATCTGCCATTTTATACATGATGAACAATGAACAATTTGGTCACAGCACAGCATCCGCACAATATTTCTTGCAACTGGCTGGCTATTTGGGCATACCAGTAATTTCGTGGAATGCCGATAACTCTGGTCTGGAGAGACGTGCCTCACAGTCAACACTTCAACTTCAGTTAGCTCCAAGTATAGAACATCAAAGTGCTGCTATGTTGAGCATATTAGAACGTTACAAATGGCACCAATTTTCGGTGGTCACCTCCCAGATAGCCGGTCATGACGATTTTGTTCAAGCTGTAAGGGAGCGTGTAGCTGAAATGCAAGATCATTTTAAATTTACCATCCTCAATTCAATTGTTGTAACACGCACTAGTGACTTGATGGAACTTGTTAATAGCGAGGCAAGAGTAATGCTCCTCTATGCCACGCAAAGTGAAGCAATAACTATTCTTAGAGCTGCTGAAGATCTGAAGTTAACGGGAGAGAATTACGTATGGGTTGTCAGTCAATCCGTCATTGAGAAGAAGGATGCTCATCCTCAGTTTCCAGTGGGAATGTTGGGTGTTCACTTTGACACCAGCAGTGCGGCACTGATGAATGAAATATCGAATGCCATAAAGATTTACGGCTATGGAGTTGAGTCATACGTGTCAGATCCAGCAAATATTGGAAAAAAATTGAACACGCAGTCGTTGTCGTGCGAAGATGAGGGTAGAGGACGCTGGGACAACGGTGAATCGTAAGTTTTGATCACACACAAAATCTCTGTAAATTTTAACTTGTTCTCTTTCGTCCGGTGTCAAGATTCTTCAAATACTTACGAAATGTCTCAATAGATGGAGACTTGAATAAGCCCAATATCGAGTTTACGGCCGATGGTGACCTGAAGTCGGCCGAGTTGAAAATAATGAACCTTCGCCCTGGTGCCAATAACAAAAACTTAGTCTGGGAAGAGGTGAGTTTCGGTCACATGCACACTGGTGGCATCTTCTTTTATCGCCTTTCGTTTTTTTATATTTTCAGATAGGTGTCTGGAAGTCTTGGGAAACGCAAAAGCTTGATATTCGAGACATTGCGTGGCCGGGAAATTCACATGCTCCACCACAGGGTGTTCCGGAAAAGTTCCATTTAAAGATTACATTCCTCGAAGAAGCACCCTATATCAATCTCTCACCTGCGGACCCAGTTAGTGGCAAATGTCTCATGGATCGTGGCGTCCTGTGTCGAGTGGCAGCTGATCACGAGATGGCTGACATCGACGTGGGGCAGGCCCATCGCAACGAATCTTTCTATCAATGCTGTAGTGGCTTCTGTATCGATCTTCTAGAGAAGTTTGCCGAAGAACTGGGTTTTACATATGAACTTGTACGGGTCGAAGATGGTAAATGGGGTACACTTGAGAATGGTAAATGGAATGGTTTAATTGCCGAATTGGTAAATCGTAAAACCGATATGGTATTGACATCTCTAATGATCAATACTGAACGTGAGGCTGTGGTGGATTTTAGCGAACCATTCATGGAAACCGGCATAGCCATAGTGGTGGCCAAACGAACGGGTATCATTTCACCCACAGCATTTTTAGAACCTTTCGACACGGCTTCCTGGATGTTGGTCGGAATAGTAGCCATCCAAGCCGCCACTTTCATGATATTCCTATTTGAATGGCTCTCACCTAGTGGTTATGACATGAAATTGTATCTGCAAAACACCAATGTAACTCCCTACCGATTCTCGCTATTTCGCACATACTGGCTAGTGTGGGCTGTGCTCTTCCAAGCGGCTGTGCATGTGGATTCGCCAAGAGGTTTCACCTCCAGATTTATGACCAATGTATGGGCTTTATTTGCTGTCGTTTTTCTTGCCATTTACACTGCCAACTTGGCTGCTTTCATGATAACGAGGTAGGTGTCGTTAGCTACCTTCCGCTATATTTTTAATTTAATTGTTTTCTTTTGTATCTCCCAATTTCAGAGAAGAATTCCATGAGTTTAGCGGATTAAATGACAGTCGTTTGGTTCATCCATATTCGCACAAGCCATCATTTAAATTTGGCACAATTCCCTACAGCCACACAGACTCCACCATCAATAAATATTACAAGGAAATGCACTATTATATGAGACAGTAGGTGATCATTTTCGTTTATCACAAGCTAGTTTTTTGTTAATACATAAATTTCCCTTTAGAAAAACGTGTAAGTCCACACGATGTCATCGAGTTTGAAAGCACTCGGGGATTCTAGCAAGTACACACAAGTATCTCCGACTACTTTCACACCCTACACACAATATATCGTCATATAAAACCAAAAAAAATCAAAATCGACTTTTTGATCGATTATGATTAGGGTTTGGGGTTCGGGAATTCCCGGGAAAATAATATATTTTTCCCGGGAAAACGGGAAATTTTAAAAATATTAAATTTTTCCAATTGTTTTTGTTTCGAATAGGATTTTTTAATTTTAGTCATAAAAACATTTTAAATACCAAAACAAAAATGTCATTGTTAAAATCTTTTAAAAGGGAATACATTTATTTGACACACAAATAAAATCTTTGCCAAGTAATTAGGAGCATTTCAACTAATAAAGATTTTTCGCATAACTTATTCAAAATTTAAGTAGTAAAACCTAAAAACTTGGTAAAATGTTTAAAAGAAATATGAAAAAATAGCTTTGTTTCTTACAAATAATCGCCCTTACTATCTAAATTTTTCAAATGTATAATTTAGGTAAAGTCGACTTTAGTTAAAATATTGGGTGGCAGTATACCTTGACTTGGTTTATTTTTGGAGCATTCTGATTGGTTAATTTATTTTTAACCAATCAAAATATTTGAAAATATAAATATTTTTGTAAGGTTTTCATACACAAAATGAACAAAACCGTTTAATTAAAAATGAAGTCGACTTTAAATTTAAAATACTCCTTTATATTAAGGGTCAATAATTTTATAAGTAACGTTTTCATTAATAAATATGAAAAGAAAAGACTAATGGTTAACGGTGGTATCTAAATTTGGTTATCCGACATCTAAATTTGGTTCACAAAAAAAAAAAAAAAATTGATGGTCATGCAACTTCTCTTGAAGAAAACAACAACAAGAATAACGTTTCAGCTAAAATTAGCAAAGTACCCGAAGAAAAAAGTGTAAGCTGAATAGGCATTAAAGGTTTAATGGTAGGGCAAACATTTCCTGAAAAGGTATCCAAATTAGCCGCAGTCAATCCGCACCATAACTAGATCTTCGTTTATTCGAGAAAGTCTTTATAATAAAAACCTGGCATTGCAAAAAAAGAAACCGATGTAAAGAACATTATATTAAATTACTACAATCATGTAAAAGATATCATGATAATAGAAATATCGAGCAATATCTCTAACGATAGGAGATTTACTATAATCTTAGATGAATGGACAAGAATATCACAAAAGAGATATTTGAACATATGTATAAACGGAAATAATTCATTTTATAACCTGGGGTTGGTTTATATATCAGGAAGATGTAATGCTGCTGAAATAAGAAGAATTGTAGAAATAAGACTAGAAGAGTTTTATTTGTCTTTGGAAAATAACATTGTGGCATCATATCTAATGGGCCAAGTGTGATGAAACGGTTTGTTTCCGACAGTCCAGTAGTAGGTGCTTTCTGCTGGAATCATGCAATTCATTTGGCAGTGCTGCAAGTAATTTATGTGAAATCAAATGATCAACATTCTGATATTTTTTACTTTGAATTCTCACTACACAGACTGAATTTGTACTGAAATAGTGTTTTTTTTTTAACAAAAATTACCTATATAGGTGGTTTTCATTAACAATTTTGTTCAAAAATATTTACCGGGATTCCCGGGAATCAAATTTTTTCATTCCCGTTTCCCGGGAAATAAAAAAGTCCGGGAAATCCCAAACCCTAATTATGATGCACCGTATCAATATATATATTGCTACAAAATTTTACCCTCCTACGACTAAATACGACGATTTTATTAACAAAATTCTAAACAGCCCCAAGTGTAAGCGCAAACAATTTTAAAAAGTTTTTTGCTTCTCCTGTAAAATCTTTTTAATGTAGGTACCTTAAGCCTTTTTTCGATTTCATATGACGATATTTACTTCGGAAGTACACACAAGGTACCCGGTGAAAAATGCTTTATGTATGGACACATATAAACAAATATGGATTATTTATGAACATATATGGATTTTATATGAACGTATATGGAAGTATATGTGATTCCATATATGGGAAAAGATTTCATATACAGACATATATGGAGGCATCTGTTATTTCATATATGGAAAAGGCACTCATATATGGACAAATATGGAAGTATATGTTATTCAATTTATGCAAAAGGGACTTGTATATGAACATATTTGGAAGAATACATTTTTCCAGAGGAACTCATTTTTGGATAAATGTGGAATTATATTTAATGCCATGAATAAAAAAGGAACATATGTGCGTCTAATTTGAATGTTATACATAAATTTATATCCCCGGTGAAAAATGTCCATATATGAACATTTATGGTTCAACCATATATTTGCGGATCCGAAAAATGAGGTAACAACTAAGTATATGTTCATATATGGACATATATGAACATATACATTTATTAAGTATATGCGAATACATGCGAACGTTGCTGTCTTTTATTATAAGGTTGTACGATAGATATAAATTTATGTATGACATTCAAATTAGGCGCTACATATGTTCCTTTTTTTATTCATGGCATTAAATATAATTCAATATTTATCCAAATAAGAGTTCCTTTTACATATATGGAAAAATGTATTCTTCGAAATATGTTCATATACAAGTCCCTTTTGCATAAATTGAATAACATATACTTTCATATTTGTCCATATATGAGTGCCATTTCCATATATGAAATAACAGATGTTTCCATATATGTCTGTATATGAAATTTTTTCTATATATGGAATCACATATACTTCCATATATGTTCATATAAAATCCATATATGTTCATAAAAAATCCATATTTGTTCACATGTGTCCATACATAAACCATATATGAACATGTTTGAGCGTATATGAACATTTTTCACCGGGTCTATAGTACAACCTTATAATAAAGGACAGCAACGTTCGCATGTATTCGCATATATTTAATAAATGTATATGTTCATATATGTCCATATATGAACATATACTTAGGTGTTACCTCATTTTTCGTATCCATACATATATGGTTGCACCATAAATGTTCATATATGGATATTTTTCACCGGGTAGGCAAAATTTTTGGAAAATTTCAAATATTTTATGTTTCATATACAATTGTTATACACAAGTATCCCATATCGTAAGTACACACAATGTGAAGTACACGAAATCTATTTCATTGTGTGGACTTACACGTTTTTCTAAAGGGTTGTAGGAATATAGGAGAATAGAGACACGTGATCTAATGAAAATCTTTTGTTTAGAACAAAAACTCTCATGTTCCATAGGGGCCCAAACCGCTAAACAAAACTATTGTATTTTATTCAAGAAAATAAAAATTATTTTATTGAAGAAAATACATCCAATATGAAAATTGAAATTCATATGAAAATACATCATCATACTTGGTCTTGTATATGATCATACATGGGCATACATGAACATGCACGTCCATGCATAGTTCGATATATAACCATACATAATCGCATATATGAAAAAATATCATCGGAGCTGAAATTTGAGAGTATATGGCCGTATATGATCATATATTATTTCGAATCCTAAGACATCTGATCATATATGAGATCTGTATGGCCATATATTGAACTATGCACGGAAGTGTATTGTCATGTACTAATATTTTCATTTTTCGATTTCACATCTCGATTAAGAATGGAATTATATAGTAATATATCCACCGATACAATTTTATATAGTTACCCGGTGAAAAATGCTCATATACGCTCAAACATGTGCATATATGGTTTATGTATGGTCACGTATGAACAAATATGGATTTTTTATGAACATATATGGATTTTATATTAACATGTATGTGATTCCATATATGGAAAAAGATTTCATATACAAACATATATGGAGGCATCTGTTATTTCATATATGAAAAAGGCACTCATATATGGACAGATATGGAAGTATATGTTATTCAATTTATGCAAAAGGGACTTGTATATGAACATATTTGGAAGAATATGAATGAATGTCATGCATATATTTATATATTTAGTACAACCTTATAATAATAAGAGTTATAATAGGAAGATGCCCGATATTGAGAGTTTCTGTTTTTAGCGAGTTTTATATGCGTCATTCTCGCATAATCGCTTATGTTGAAATTCGTAGTTTTGCGATTTTAAGATATTTGTATAAAATTGGTATAAAGAAAATTTGTTATAACTTTTGAGCTAAAAGAAATTTATAAAAGATGTTTATACTACTATGATATACAATTTAAGACCATTCAAGTTTTTTTTCTAATTTTATTGTTGTTGCCTTTATTTTTAAAGATCAAAATAGTGGCTAAATTCGCCACGAAAGGCGAATTTAGCTCAGAAAATTGTACAGAATTTTAACGTAATGTTTCTTTTTTTCATTTTGTCACTTGTTTTGAGTGGGCGTGGCTTTTAACGAAAAATTAGCGATATCAACCTTTTATCAAATTACATAATAAAATTTACGCAGTACTGATCGGTTCTATACAAACTATATATTTTTGGAAATCCTATAAAATTTCCTTAAGTCCTGCATTATTTTTATCTACAAATAGTCACCAGACTTAAATTTGCACCACTTTAAAAATTAGCAAATTTTTATTTGTTTCTCAACGTTCTATAGGACTTAGCAAGTACCAAGTGTACTTAGCAAGTACCTAGTTCATTTTAAGGTATTGCGCGACTAAAAAAGTTTTAATATAATCTTATATGATTTGATATTATTATAAATGTTTATATGCGTGGCTTTATATAACTATATACATTTATATTCACACTTTGGTTTTATAAACATGTTTGATATGCCGTTATATATGTATAATCATATGCGATTTAGTCTCCAGCCATATATTAAGAGATCTGCGATATAGTTTATATATAATTATTTATAATAGCATATAAGCTTCTATAAACAATCTTATATCAAAATATATAACATGACATGATATCTAATTATACAAGATTTTCTAAAGTTTAATTGCACTATAACAAATGAAGAAAGCAAACTTAGAAAGAGTTTTTTTTATTTTATAAGAAAGACACATTTTATAAGAAAGACCAAAACTCTAAACTAGAAAAAGTTGTTCCGACAAACTTTTGTAAAGTTGATTTAAACCGAAAATTTACTTTGTCAGCTATTTCCAAGTTTATGAGCATAAATTTTTCTAAACAACTTTTTCTCGTTTTAAATTTAGCTTTTTATTGAAATTCAGTTACAAACTGCGTTATTCTTAGTTTAAGGACAATTTGCGTCCTAAAAACGTCCTAAATCGCATTCAATCCTCATTTCCATCAATACCAAAGATCGACCAATACCCACTTTGTTAGCCAAACTGTTCTGTCGGCCATTAGTATTTAATATGAATGAAAATAAGTGATCTCAGCAATATTTACTAAAATTTTATTTGAAAATTTTTATAAAATTGTATGAATTTATATATCATTTAATGCAATTAGATAGACCCATTTTTCGGATCAAATTGTATCAGGTTAGATAACATGCTTATCTCGTTTGATATAATTATATATTCCAATATTCGGATCAAATTAGATATGAACATAAATATGGGTTTATATATGGTGATATATGATTATTTAAAGTCTTTTTTAGTCGGATGGTACTTAAGTATCAAGTACTTCCCTAACTTGGTACTTGTACTTAAACAAATTTAAAGTACAAGTACCATGTACTTGTACTTAATGTACTTGTGACCATCTATGGTCATATGTACAACCAAGTATAATTTTTTATGACTATATCAAAATATATTTAGTTATATAAAATTATATTAACCAGATCCACCATTTTTCAGATCTAATAATATATTTTGATATATAATTCTGTTAACCCATATATGATTCGAAAAATGGTGGATCTGGTTAATATAATTTTATATAATTAAATAACTTTTGATATAATTATATAGAAATAAACATTTCACAATACTCAATGAGATATAATGGTATAAAATCATAAATGATTATATAAAAATCATTTTTACTAGGGCGTTTACACATTTTTACATCTAACATTTTGCTCACGTTCGATTATACCTAAACTATTATCAATGATAATTTTTTAAAATTTTTTTGGAATTATCAAAATTTCATTCTTAAGTCGATATAACATATGTATAAAAAAAATGGTGTTTGTTGAAAATTACTTTTTTAAAAATCTTATAACTTTTGAACTAAGTGGAATTCTTAATTGAGCAGTTGACGTATGAATACGTCTTAACGAGGGCATAAATAATAAACAATATACTCGACGAACATTACACAGATATTAAGGTACCTATACATAATTTTTCACTTTTGGAGGTTTAATTTTAGTGGCATCCACAATCTGCCTGGTAGAAAAGTAGTTAACTCGCTTAGTATTCTCTTAGTATTGTAGTATAAAAGTACTTTTTAGAAATCTATTTGAAAATATTTGTATTTTTCTTTTGTTCTGGATAAGAAATACCTTTATACTAGGGTTTCCAATACCGAATCGGTATGGAGAAATCGGTATTTCGATATTGAAAATTTTCCAGTACCGAATTTTCGGTATTCATATAAATATTCTTATTAGCGCGTAAACTCAGATACAGCACATCCCAAAATTTCAAAATTCCAAATTCTCTCTTGTGTTTCATTCAGAGCTTGAAAAAGACAGTTCTTTTTGAATTAATACGAATAAAAATGTATTCATTTTATGAATCAGTGAATATTTTAAAATAATTTTAAATCAATGATTTGATATTAAACAAAGTGAGATAATGGTTTGGTATAATTTACATCGATTCAATTTTGATTCGATTGAATAATTTGTTTTAAGAGATAATTCGCGAAGTATAAATGAGATCAGAGCTTTTTAAGAATTGATTCAAAATAATTATTTTCAAAGATGATAAAAAAGCTGAGTTATAAATTCGATAATCAAAAAATTTAAAGATAATTCGCACGAAATATTTTTTTATTTTATGATGCACTCAACCAAAAAAGTCTGTAATGGCTACTGAAAATTTTGCTGTTATTACGGGAAATTTAACTGTTTTGAGCCCAGCGGTATTTTTTGCTAATTTTAGCAACACATGTCTGCTGATCTGTAGTACAATAAAATTAGTAGAAAAAATTAGTAGCCGCTACTAAATTTTAGTAAAATTTATGTAAACTGCAATTAAAAATCGATTTGCTAAAATCAGTTAAAAAACTTACTAAATATCCTAATTTTAGTACAATGAAATTAGTATAAATAATTAGTTGCAGCTACTAAATTTCTGTAAATTGTTGTAAACTGGAATTTAAAATCAATCTGCTGAAATTAGCAAAAAAAAGTCAAGGTACTAAAAAATAAAAAAACTGTAAAATCTAAAAAAAAAATGTTTTTTCTTTCGATTGTAATAAGCGTATAATTACTTCATCGTACTTGAAATTTGGAGCCAAATTTGCAAACGGTTTTCCAGTTATTACCATTTTATGCATTGGAGATACAATAAAATTTTCTGAGTGTTATTTCCAAACTAAGAATATATCAATAGTAACAAATATAAACTAAACAAGAATTTTAAAAAATCAAAAAAAAATTGAAATTAGTATATGTTTCTGCTAAATTTAGCAGAAAAATTTTGAAAAATTAGTAAAATATATTGCTGAAATCAGCAGCGTGAATTAGTAAAAAAATCCGTAATTTGTAATAAGACAATAGCAAAAATGATTACTAAAAAAAATTGTACTAAAAATCAGTATAAAAATAGTAAAGTGCGATTGGAAACTGTTTACAAATTTTTTTACTACCCATGTGAAAATTGAAATATATATGAACATACATGATCATATATGCATAGGCATACATGATCATATACGCCAATGCATAGTTTAATGTATGAACATACATGATCTCATATATTTCCATATATCTTCGGATCCGAAATTTGAGGGTCTATGGAGGTATATGGCCATATATGATCATATATGAGCATACATAAATCATATGTGAGCACATATGGTCATATGTGAGTATATATGGTCATATATGCACATATACGGTCATATACCCTCAAATTTCGGATTCGAATATATATGGAAATATATGAGATAATGTATGGTCATATATTAAACTGTGCATGGACGTATATGATCATGTACGTTCATATATATTTCGATTTTCACATGGGTAACTTTTTTTCTGAGTGTATTATTGCCCTTAATTAATTAGCAACCCAAAAAATTATTTTTAAATCCTGATCAAAAGCAAAAAATTATAATTCGCGAGAATCAAGAAAATCACCATAATCAAAAATAATTTTTTTATTATTCTTTTTTAGAAAATTTATAAGGAAAATTTGGACAAATTTGACGATTTCCATCACCAATACTGGGAAATCGTAGACACAAAATTGAACAAATATTTATTAGACTAATTTTTTAATCTTTTGACTCTTTCTCAAGACAATTTTTAGGAAAAACATTCTTATGTTTGAATTAATTAAGACTCCTGTATATAACCCTCGCAAAAGTCATACTATTTATAAGTAATCATAATCAGACATTTTTTGGCTGGGTTTATTTTAGTTTTTGTCCAAAGTTCTAGTTGAGTAAACATGCAATATTTTCGTATTTATTGATGTTTGCATCTTTAAAATATAAAATTTGTAAAGAATTACAAAAACAAAAACAGAATTATTATCAAACTTGTTAAAATTTCTCTTAAAAAAGACATACCCTTCAATTCATAAATGCTTTGTTAAGTTATAGCAGGTTTACAAAACGTCATTTTCATACAAAATTTGTTCAATAAACCTCCTATAATTTTACAAAACGTTAATGAATTAAGGGGATAAAATATTAAAATAATAAACAACAAAAATTGTATGCAATACCGAAATCTGTATCGTTCTAAAATCGGTATTTCGAATTTGCTAAAATGGCTCGAATGTCGACAATTTCGGTATTACCGAAATCGGTACTGGAAAGCCTACTTTATACTACAAAACCGGCCCTATTACTCTTTTACTATGTAAATTGTGAATACCGCTAATGTTTCAACAGTAATTTCAGCGGAATATACAAATATATGGGTGCATATGACCATATATTTAATAAATGTAAATGTTCATATATGTCCATATATGAACATATACTTAGGTTTTTCCTCATTTTTCGGATCCATACATATATGGTTGAACCATAAATATTCATATATGTATGTATGTACCATATGTAGTTTTATATTGTAGCTTATATTATACAATATTGCTTATATACCTTGTATGGATCAACATCTAAATATATTTAACAATAGCAAATTATATCTTTTTCTATACAATTGAATTAATTTCCTGCCCTAGTAAAAATGATTTTTATATATTCATATATGATTTTTATACAATCATTTATGATTTTATACAATTATAACTTGTCGAGTATTGTGAAACATATATTTTTATATGATTATATCAAAAGATATTTAATTATATAAAATTATATTAACCAGATCCACCATTTTTCGGATCAAATAATATATTTTTTATATAATTATATTAATCCATACATGATTTGATCCGGAAAATGGTGGATCTGGTTAATATAATTTTATATAATTAAATATCTTTTGACATAATCATATAAAAATATATGTTTCACAATACTCGACAAGTTGTAATTGTATAAAATCATAAATGATTATATAAAAATCATATCTGCTTATATAAAAATTATTTATACTAGGGTGAGTGAAGATTATATATATATATATATCTTATATATAAGAATATAAAATGATCATATAAGTGTTTATATAATCTGATCTGCAAAATGGGTCTATAAAATTATATCAGATTGTATTAGATACAATTCAATCTAATATTATACAATTGGATATAATCTGATGCTATTGTATCCCAAAATTGGGATAATTGAATCGTATTATATCTAATCTAATATACACTTAAGTCTTTTTTTATGCGGTAGATGTGTTCCAAAAAACCGCATAAAAAAGAACTCGACTTCCATACAAAAATTAGAGATGTGTTCCGAATATTTCTAAAACCGCCTAACTTTAAAATAAAATGAGAAAATTGAACTAAAATCGAATAAAAAATCTATAGAATAATAAATTTAAAAGAAAAATGTTTTCATTTCTTTTTTTTTAATTTAACAAAATAATACTTGTATTCATACAGTACATACCAAAAAAAAAAAACAAAAAATCAGTAAAAAATAATTTCCGGCTAGAAATCTACACATATGGAATCATACAGGTTTAATGTATGTTCGTGCATGATCATAAACATGAATGCTTTTCCGTACAAGGATAGAGACATATGTAAAAATTCAAAGCTTGGCCCTGGCAAGGAATGGGTTAACGTTGTTCGATTTATTCCAAATTTTTAGCGTGTAAGCTCTGCACATTTGTCTATTATATTTTAAGCATCACTTCTAAAAATTCAACAGTACATATTTACAAAATATTTACATTGTTTGAATAAATTGTCCTTTATTAGCTTGGGGTCATATGTGACCCCATATCCAAAAGGGTTAATGAGGTCATATTACTTTTTTCCAAACCGCTAAGCTATTAAGATGAAATATAACATTTAAAAGTACAACATTGATTAATTTTTGATACAAAGTACTTAAAAAGAGTAAATTTACTTAATTTTTTATAAGAATCACACTTTTCTCGAAATCCACAAAAAATAAGAGCTTGTCACCGACAGGTCCATGGGGGGGTTTACCTCAAAATTTGCTAACTTCATCTCTAGGATGTACTTAACAAGCCCTTGAAGTGTAAAATCCATTTTTTTTAAATTTGTTTAAGAAAATTTTTTAAAAATCGAATACGGAAATTTGAAAATTATGCCAAAAATTTGATACATTTTTTGCCTTATTGCGCGACAGGTTAACAGACAGGTAATAAAACAATATTTCATATCTGAGTATTTATATGTATAGAGAGCAAAAAACAATTATGTCTTTAATCAATTTTTGAAGGTCCGAAAAAGTGCCATCAAATTTCATGACCTAGTGTTGTTCGGCACAAAATTGGTCTGGGGCGTTTGCTATTTCTTGGCGAGTTCTTAACCGATTTTGAAGTTATGCAACTTTTTAAAAAGATAATTTATTATTAAAATCGATTCATAACACAAGTGGTTGGAAAAATTAAAGTAAAGAACGAAATTTTCCTGAAAACTGAAAAAAAGTCATATTTTTCCCATATAAACACTTTTGAAATTTTCAATAGATTTCCGCCTCGACTTTTATTTATTTGATTGCCCCCAAACTTCATATTTATTAGTTTTATATAGAAAGGAAACAAATTGGACCCCGACACTCTGCAAATTCGCCTTTAAAAAATTGCCATAGAATCTTGGACACCTCCACACAGAAAAAAACAGGGGGAATATTACCTAAGAGCTATGTAATTATACAACTACATAATTTTCAAGTTAGTTTTACAAAGTTGTAGTAAAATATGTATTTGTTTTTGT
Organism: Leucophora obtusa; assembly: GCA_949987735.1. Lineage (NCBI taxonomy): Eukaryota > Metazoa > Arthropoda > Insecta > Diptera > Anthomyiidae > Leucophora > Leucophora obtusa. Next base: position 228,361,299 of record OX465297.1, read on the forward strand.
AAAATATGTATTTGTTTTTGTAAAATATATACAATCCTTGCAAAATGTATACATGTGTAGCGGAAAATATCCGAAAAAATACATATATTTTGCTAGAAAATTGTAAAACTTACTTCGAACTTATGTAGTTGTATAATTACATAGCACTTTTATTATTCTTTATTTCAGTCTATGGATACAATATTATCCTTACAGACTAGCAACTTATATCTAAAACTAATTATTTATAACAATTTATTTAAAAGAGTTTTAAACTTAAAATTAGAAATACTTAAATCTAAATTTTCACAAAGATTATTGAATAACCTCATTGACTTAGTAATTGGTTCATTCAAAGCATAATCAGTTCTATGAATATCTACATGGAAGAAATTATTTCGCCTAAGAGTTCTCTGCGGAACTATAATTTTAATTAAATGCAATAAATCAGGACAATCAATTACACCACAGAATGCCGTGCAAAAATAATAAAGCCGTAATTTTTCTATGAGATTCAAGAGATTTCAAGGAAATCCACGAACATCTATGCTCATAAGATGTAAGGGGAGTTGAAAAATTCAAAAAAGAAAAGGTAAACTTTAGGAATTTTTTTGAATTCTTTCCACACGGTTTATGTGGGTTTTAGCATTAGGACTCCAAATGAATGAAGCATATTCCAATCTAGAACGGGCAAATGATGAATATAAAGTTTTTTAGTATGATAATCAAACAGATTACCAGTGTTACGGCGAATAAAACTTAGGAGAGAATAAGCCTTTGGTACTATGTAGTTCAAATGACTACAAAACGTAAGCTTAGAATCAAATACTACTCCTAAATCCAAAATTTCAATAACAGATGACAAAACTTGACCACCCATGGAATATTGAGCTAACAAGACATGATGGCATCTATGAAATGTCATGTAATGGCATTTAGCTGTGTTAAAAAAAAGGCCATTAAGTTCAGACCACAACACCACTCGATCTAAGTCATCCTGCAATTCAACTATATTAATGCTATTAAATATAGGCTTAAAAATCTTAAGGTCATCAGCATATAAAAGGTAATTACAATTCCTAAAACAATGGCAAATGTCATTAATAAATATATTGAAAAGAAGTGGACCTAGGATACTACCTTGCGGTATGCCAGAGGTTGGAATGAAAAAATCGGAACACACACCATCAATGGAAACTGTGCAATATCTACCAGTTAAGTAATAACGGAACCAACTTAACATTTCCGAATGGAAACCAATTTTACCAAGTTTTAATAAAAGCAATTCATGCGGTACACGGTCAAATGCCTTAGCAAAATCTGTGTAAATAGAATCAACTTGAACACCTTTTTCGAAATGGGACACACAAAACTGGGTGAAAACCGCTAAATTTGTAGTCGTTGACCTTCCGGCCATAAAACCATGTTGAGAAGGAGAAATGTAATTTTTTAAACGAAAAAGAGCTTATCATAGACGATATGCTCAAAAACCTTCGCAACATTCGTCAATTTAGAAATTGGCCTATAATTAGATACATCATTCTTATTGCCAGTCTTAGATAAAGTTCCCCCTTTTCTGCGTGTCTAATTTACATACATGTAGATAATACCTCAATTTTCTTTAATGTGTAGACCAGGGATGATAAAGTTAGTACTATAGTAATTTTTATGGTACTATTAGAACCTCAAAAGTACTATGGTACTCCTATGACTCATTTAGTACTATTTACAAATTTTCATGTTTTTTTTATTTTCATACCAAATATTGTATTTAAAATGAACAAATTAACTATCCGAGTTTAAAATACGTAATTCAATGAAACAAGTTATTAAAATATGTACACAAAAATATTAAAAATAAGGTGAATTAAAATTTTTCGAAAATTTAGTATTTTTGATTTAAAAATATCCTTAATAATCGTAACTTTAAATTGTTGTGATAACCAAGATGTTGCGGTCATCGAGGGTTATGTTAATTGAGGTGGTACTTAATTTAATTGTTGAATAAATCAAATAAGCTGAACTGATTAAATCCCTTAAAAATAATTTTAACCTTCAACGAAATTGAATATGACTTTCAGGGACTTCATTCAAACAAAAATCTGAATCAAACGTCAGCATAAAGTTATTACATTCCATACCAAATAATTCTATAGAAACGCATTTAACAAGTTCAAATATTGATTTTTCCGATAGTGGAAGGGATCGTATTTCCGGGCTTATGCTATCTATTACGTCTGATATTCTAGTTTTCGTGTAAATATCGGCTCGACAGTTAGCGATATAAAGCCAAAACGATTATCTTGATTTTTTCGGGTTTTTTATTTTTTTAAACCATGAAAAGAAATAAAATATTTGTAATTTTTCGAACTTTTCCGAGCATAAAACGCTGTAAAAAATAGCCGGGAGAAACTAAGCCAAATTTTAGCCTTGGTCTTTGCCCGGAATGATCACTACCTTCCCTACGGGGAAAGGGACCGGTCCCAGATGACACGCAGGATAGGTCCCAAGGGGGCGGAGACCGGTCGTTGATCGGTCTTTTTGTTTGAAAGAGACATATCACTTTAACATGGCGTTGTTATTGGAAATGACCAATTGCCACAGTTTAGACACATTGTGGCAGTAAGGTGGTGTGTCTAAAAATAGCTTTTCAAATAAACTAATAAAAAATTAAGAATTAAAAATAATCTACTTGGCGTCGAAGTAGGGCTCGATAACACAACCTTCTGCTTGTGAGGCAAACGCTCTACCGTCTGAGCTAATGTTGCTTATGCGTGATGGCTGGCTGATGGTTAAGTTATATATTTTTCGTTTCTGTTCAAATAAAAAAGAGAAAGAAAAAACAAACACACACACAGCAAATAAAAAAACATGGAAAATAAAAAAATAGAAAAGAAAACAACATTAACACACACACATATAGTGGAAGTGCCTTCAGTATGCCCCTGATTGACCAGTCACGGGATAGGTCTCTTAATGGCAGTTGACTTGTTTTTTGCGTTGGCCATAATTAAATTAAAAAATCAATTGAAAATTAGAAATTTGCCTCAAAAACTCTGATATTATAAATAAAAATTTAAAAAATTCCCCTTAAGTTAAAAAGAAAAGTTAAATGAAATACCAATTGTTAAAACTAAAACTGCTTTAACATTAAAAAAACGTTGAAAATAAAAAACTTAAAATTTCTTAGCAAAACATTATAGAAATTTAAAATAAGTGCTAAAATAAGCAAATCGTGAAAAAATAAAGTTAAAAATAAGTAAAAAGTATTTTTAAAAATATGCCGCGAATTTTGTTTTTTATTTCGGTATCGGTCAAGTTTTTTTAAAAGCAACAGTGAAAATAACGGATCAGAAAATACTTAGAAAATTAATTCATTTTCTTTTGTTCATATTTGTACTAATTCAGTAATATGCCTTCGGTTGACCGGTCACGGGATAGGTCCTTGGAGGGCAATTGACTCCTCATTACCCGTAGGGTTACTAACGAATAAAATTAAATAGGTCCTGTGAAAGAAATCAAATAAAATTGCTTTGATTGGGTTATACCATTAAATACCAATACATTCAATATAAGATAGGACTTCTTCATGATTACTAAGTCAAAACATGGACTGATTCTAACCATTCTCAATAGCGCTAGTTATCGATGAAGTAGAAACTTATGTACCAAATTTCGTCAAATTATCTTTTAAAATGCGAACTGTAGTTTGATTATAGGGATCGATCGTTCATTTTGTACGGACAGACGAACCGAAATCATAAGCACCAACTCAATACAGCCAAGGAGTGGTGTAGAATACAAAAAATATTTTTTGGTACTATGGAGGTCGAAAAAGTACTATTTTTTAAGCAAGTTGGTGTGGACATATGTGGATGCATGTATGGTAGACCGACTCACGAAAAAAAGTAAACAAAGTGCCCCTCACAATAAACCTTGGTTTGTTTTATGATGATTCCCAAAATATTGCGGGTCTAGCAATGACATCTCATGAGCTGGACCATTTTTAAAAAGGTCGTTTTTTAGTTTTTGTAAGAAATTTGCATCTCAGCTGAAGACAACATACTCAATATGGGTATCATATGAAAGGTTCTATTTTCAAGGATATTCTATAAAAAAAACAAAATTTTTGACTCGTTTGTACAGAGATATTTGTGATTGAAATGTCAAACTTACATATTATAATCTATAGACGATTTAAGTGAACACGTGTTTCCGATTTTTTTGAAATTCGCGATTTTTCGCGTTTTATCAGAAATTCAATGTGGTGGAAACAATATGTTCTAAATAGGGCAATATGAACACCAAAACTTTTCTTTTGACAAGTAAATCATCGCTGAGTGGATATAGTTTGGAATTTTGCAAATTTCGTACATTTTGCACGATGCTCTGGACCAAATTTTGTTAAAATTTTTGAGTAACTGTAATTTGCATTTGAATTCAGTACATAGTTGATGAAAGATAAAAATGCAACTTAACAGAAAAAAATTCATCACGCGTTTTTTTGGCGGATTAACTTTTTTTCGCGAAAAAAAATTTTTATAAATTTTTAATAATGATTTAAATTCAGTTTCTAGGAGATCTAAGGATAAAAATGCAACTTAACAGAAAAAACCCAACACGCGCTTTTTTTTTGGCGGAATTTACTTTTTTCGCGAAAAAACGTATTATAAAACTTTATTTCCTATATTTAGACTTTTCTTTAAAAAATTACAAACACGAGTATTTCGATAAAGTATTTTATTTAATAATAAACCTACACTCAAAATAGTTAGTAGTTTAAATTAACTGAAAATGTAATTTAAAATAAATGAAAAATCACTTGAAAACCGATCTAAATCTGAAACACGTGTTCACTTAATCGTCTATAGATTATGATATGTAAGTTTGACATTTCGATCACAAATATCTCTTTACAAACGACTCAAAAATTATTTTTTTTTTATAATAGTTTTATTTTATACACAGAGAAAACAGATTCGTGCTTACAACCGAATTTGTTGCCAATCGAATGGTTCGGTTGCCGTAACCGTATTTTTCAGTTGAGACAACTGAATATCAATGAAGTGAATAGTCATTTGACAATAGCAACAGAATTTCTATTGCCGCAACAATAATTCGGTAGTCACAACTAGAAAATTCAGTTATCTCAACCGAATCATTCGATTGGCAATAAATTCGGTTGTAAGCAAGAATCTGTTTTCTGGGTGTATATACCGCTGGACGCGCCTCTAAAGAACCTTTCATATGATACCAATATTGAGTATGTTTTCTTCAGCTAAGATGCAAATTTTTTACAAAAACTAAAAAAAATACCTTATTTAAAAATGGTCCAGCTCGTGAGATCTCATTCCTAGACCCGAAATATTTTGGGAATCATCATAAAACAAACCATGATTTATTTTGAGGAGGCACTTTTTTACTTTTTTTCTCTTTATATAAGGTGAGTCGCTCTAATGTATGGAGATTTATGTATCCACATATGGAAAGTATACGTGTTTATGATTATGAGCGAACATTCATTAAATCTGTATGAATCCATATATGTAGATTTTTAGCCGGGTATAAAAAAAAATTTTTTTCCAAGTGTCAAAAAATGTATTTTTGTAATTTCATCTTTTATGGGTTATGAAAAAGTTTCCAAATTTCTTAGATTTTAATAAAATGGTATAATTTAGAAAAACTAATGTAATATTATTAAAAAAAAATATAAACTTTGGTAAAAACACAGTACCTAAAGGGTTGTCCAACCAACACGCACGATGTTAATTGTAAATAAAACAAAAAGTTTTCAGAGAATTATCTTAATATTTTTTATTATTATTTTATTAGAGGGATATATGACAATTATGTGTGAAACAAAATATCGGCCAAATGCTCGCCACGGCGTACCTCTATCCGATGGTCCACATTTTCAATTACTCTGAGACATAATTGATGTTCAGTGTCGTTAATGTGCCGAATTATCTCAACCTTTAGCTCTTAAATTTTTCTTGGCTTATTGACGAACACTTTTTCTTTTAAATATCCCCAAAGAAAGAAGTCAAACGGTGTCAAATCACATGATCGTGGCGGCCAATTAACATCGCCTCGACGTGAGATAACACGGCCATTGATTTTCTCGCGCAAAAGTGCCATTGTTTCGTTGGCTGTGTGGCAAGTGGCACCATGCTGTTGGAAGCACATATCGTCCAGGTCCATATACTCAATTTCTGGCCACAAGAAGTCCGTTATCATCTCGCGATAGTGAACACCATTCACGGTAACTGCTTGGCCGACCTCATTTTCGAAGAAGTACGGCCCGATGACGCCGCCAGCCCATAAACCGTACCAAACAGCCACACAGGTGTTTTCAGATTTCCTACAGACCCGGTTTGCTAAAATTTGCGCACAATTCACCCGATTGTGGACACATTTGGTCGATTATGCTGACCAAAGAAATCACGAAGTGCACGAAATGCATTTTGATTTGAACGCCCATTTTCGTAAAAGGCTTCAACAATCTTAACGCGCTGCTCAATTGTGTACCTTCCCATGGTTGAATTTGTCAAACACTGAAACAAAGAAATGTCAAATTAAGTTGGGCAAAAAGTTTGGCGTTAAGGTGTGACTCACAATTAATATCGTGCATTATGGTTCGGCCAAGCTTTTTTCATTAATAAATCCTTAAATATACCTAATTTTCATGGATGCTAACCAAAACGATGCGGTTATCGGTAAGGGTAACGCTATTTTAGATTATTTCGGTAACGGTATTTCAAGGATAACGGTTTTTTGATTATTTCGGTAACCGTATTTTAAGGTTAGCGGTATTTCGGTTATTTCGGTAACGGTATTTTAAGAATAACGGTAGTCAGTTTTTTCGATGCATCCCTCAATTTTTTTTACGAAAAACAAACAAGATTAAAAACGGAACCAATTAAAAATACTCAATAATCCAGTGCAATTGCCAAAAACAGAAAATTAAAAATATCGGTAACGGCATTTTGGGGGTAACGGTATTTCATTTATATCGGTAAGAGTATTTTAAGGGTATCGATATTTAATTTATTCCGGTATCGGTATTTTAAGGGTAACGGCATTTCAGTTATTTCGGTAACGGTATTTTAAAGATAGCAGTATTTCGATTATTTCGGTAACGGTACCGTTACCCCTAACGGTAGTCAGTTGAAAGGTTTTGAATCGATAACGGTATTTTAGCGGTATTGACTGCCAACCCTGCTAATTTTTGGTTAAAATCCTAAAAATTACCAAAGTTTGATAATACCCGGCTAAAAATCTACATACCCGTGTAAAAAAGATCAAATCTGGCCAGATCTCAGCACATCTTACCAGATCTAATTAGATCTCAAAATTGGGGACAAATTTGAGATCTAATTAGATCTGATCAGATCTAGGCATATCTGGCCAGATCTTCGTAGATCTTACCAGATCTAATCAGATCTCAAAATTGGGGACAAATTTGAGACCTAATTAGATCTGATCAGATCTACGCATATCTTGCGCATTTGTCCAGATCACTTTAGATTTGAACAAATTTGGCACTAGATCTTATCAGATCTTGCCATAAGGTATTATCACATAAGCCATATCTGATCATATTTGATGTGATCTGGTACAGAATCTAATTAGATTGAATCATATCTATTGAGAACCAAAAAGATCTGGTCAGATCTAAACTTTTTTACACGGGTATATGGATTCATACAGGTTTAATGTATGTTCGTGCATGATCATAAACATGAATGCTTTTTCATACATGGATACATAAATCTCCATACACGCATCCACATATGTCCACACATGTGCATTAACGAAAATTGAGGTAATATCTACATGTATGTACATTAGGGTGGGTCGATTTAGCAATCGATATTGCGTCATCGATTTTTCGAAAGCTTTTAGCATGGGGAAAAAAAAGTTCCACTACGACATATCAAAAAAATCATTTTCGAGGCTCCCAAAAATTAAAATAATTGTTGAAAATAAGCACACCACGGCTAAAATCTCATTCAAATATTATTTTGTTTTGAGTTTAAAGTTAGTTGTTTTTACAAAATGTACACTAATAGAAAAAAGTCCGTAAAAAATTTAGTAAAAACTACTAAAAATTAGTTAAAAATGATGCTGCAGAAAAAAACTGCTAAATTAGCAGATTATTTTTGCTATATATTAGTAATATAGGAACAGCAAAACTAAAACTGTTAAATATACAGAATTTTAGTTATATATGAGCTAAATTTTTGTAAATGGAGATTAGCAAATTAACCTGCTAAAATCAGCAAAAAATTTTGCTAAATAATTAGTAGCCCGGTTAAAAATAGCGACATGTTTTCATATATGCCAATATATTATTACCCATATGTGTTCATTAACGAAAATTGAGGTAATATGTAAATATTTGTTCATATATGATTGCACATTCAAATTCATAAATGTCTATACATTGCAGTATTTCACATATCGTCGGCTTGCCTACAAATAGTGCTAAGTGATTTTTAACAGATTTTCAGGAGAGCGAAGAAACTGATTTATATTATCTTTTTAAGATATTTTATTGACATCATTTGCCTTAACGACGATTTAAGTAAATGACGTCGTAAATCATTAAGGCATATGATGTCAATAAACTATATTAAAAGGATAATATTAATAATTTTTTTTGCTCTCCTGAAAATCTGTTAAAATACACATAGCACTACTTGCAAGCAAGCCGACGATATGCTGACTATTCAAATAAACTTTTTTTTATTTTTTTATCAAAATGTGTACTTTTTTATTAATTTCATAGGTCTATATACACTGTTATTTACTAAATAATGAATTACAAAATCTATATGGTTATGGAACTACCAAAGCACCATATTCGTAATCACGACATATTTGGGATCAAAAATGTAACTTGTTTTCTCTTCATAAATTGGATTTAATATTAAAAATTGCTGAAAACATCCCCATAACTGAAAAACTCAAATGACCAATTGGCGCAAACCCCAAATGCAAACAGCTTAACGGCCTTGTTGAATATTCTGAAAAGGCACAGAATGTGGAATGATTCACGGGCTAGATTGTCTGCAATGTTTTATTTTGTTTTTGTATTTACCTGATCCTTATATCGGAAATCAGAATTTAAAAAATGTCATTCAATCATACTGTTCCGACTTTCAAAAACAATTTCTGCCTTACATGATTTATTACTTTTAGATACTTCTTGAAAACTTTGGGAAAAGTATTTCTTAAAGATGAGGATTCTTCTTCATTTTATTGATAAAGGACCCTCTTTGTTGCCAGCCACCTTCATTGAAAACCTTGATTTTTACTTTAAAATGCCTTTCTGGAATGAAAAAGTAGTAGCTTAAAAAGTTATATCCACATTGAAAATAGAAAAAGCTTACTTATTTACTTGGAAAATTGGAATTTCTTATTTTATAACGAATTCCTTTCCTATTTTTAACGAATTCCTCACATTTTACGATTTTAATTAAAAAATTAAATAAAAGTTAATTTATTATTTTTGACATAAAAATATTTGTATATGTTGTTGAAAATATCAAATAAATAAAAATTTGGCATTTTGGTTTTGAATTTTTTTTGTCTAAATCAAAACTATAAATGCAATTGAAATCAAAACAAATGCAACATGCATTTTAAAACAATGGACAATTTGCATTTTGAACCAAAAAGCTTTTTAACCATTTATGTATCTGTGGGTGTGTTCCTCTACGTTTCCTCTGGCACCCGCGGCATTCCAAAATAGCCCAATTAAATTTTTCACAGTATATAAACGATTTTGGGCTGGGTTGGGATACCGCGGTTAAGAACAGTAACAGTGAAAGATATTCGGCCTTATTACGAGTGTCGTAGTCGTAGTCGAAACTAAGTCGAATTTGCTGAAATTTTGCTAAAAACACAACTTTTGAACAATTTTTCAATTGGATTTAGCATATATAACACTCAGATTTAAAAAAAATCCAGTATCAGAGTTTCATTTCTTTATAATTTCCATTATATACAAAATCATTTTATATGGAGTCGAAAATTTCGACTACAAATTCGACACTCGTAGTCAGGCCGATTATCGCGAAAATTGTTGATTTTGTATTTGTATTTCTTTGCACTGATTTTCAATTATTAATTTGTTTCATTCCATTTTTTATTAATTTTTTAATAGAAACTTCAATTCTAAAAATCGACATTAATAATCATACATGGGTCAATATATGGTATATAACTGCATGTATGCTTTCCCACATTATCATATATATGTTCTTGGTTTGAATGTATGGGCACATATATGCATCCATATATGACTTATATGTGCATATATCACTCATAAATGATCACACATTATGGCATACATAACCAAATGTTACCATATGCAAACATATATTTTTATTTTTAACCGGGAGCCTAAAAAATCACCAAAAAATTTAAAATTTTCGAAGTTTTTTTTTCGATTTTTTTTTAAATGCAAATAAAAATCGAGCCTTTTGAAAACAGCAGTTTACAATTTTTTAGCAAATATTTCTGCTAATTTTAGCAGAATAGACTGCTATTTGCATTCAACTAAATTTAGCTTAAAAATAGCAAAAATTTTGTAGATTTAACAGTTTATTTTTGCTATTTTTAGTCTACAAATATTTAGCAAAATTTTCTGCAGATTTTACAGTACAATTTGCTATTTTCAATTAACTAAAAGTTAGCCTAAATATAACTAAAATTCTGTAAATTTAGCAGTTTTAATTTTGCTGTTCTCATTTTACTAGTATTTAGTAAAAAAATCTGCTAATTTTAGCAGTTTTTTCTGCAGCATCATTTTTAACTAATTTTTAGTAACTTTTTCTGCTATTTTTACGGATTTATTTCTATGAGTGTATTGACAACAAACATACATATAAATAGTACACTAAGGGTACAATGCGGCCACACCCTGGGTAAAGTAAGCCAACTTGTGTGTAGAGTTTGAAAGCACTCGGGGATTCTAGTAAGTACAACAAGTATCACCGAGTACTTTCAAACCCTACACACAAGCTGGCTTACTTTACCCAGGGTATGGCCGCATTGTAATGGCCCACAAGCCAATATACTTCGTAAGTACACACAAGTATAGTGGCAAGTAAGTTAGACAACATTTTTTAAAAATTTCAAATATTTTCAGTTTCATATACAATTGTTATACACAAGTATTCCATATCGTAAGTACACACAATGTGAAGTACACGAAATCGATTACATTGTGTGGACTTACACGTTTTTCTTAAGGGAAAATTGTTTAAAAAAAAAATTCAAAGTTTTTTTTGGATTTACAAAATTCTTTGTTGGTGCCTTTTTAAAAAGTTTTTTTTTTGTATTTACAAATTTGATAGGAGAAAGGTGTTTTAAAATTTAATTAGAATTTTGTAAATTCTTTCTTTATGCTAAATACACAAATATTATGTGTTTTTCGGAAAGCCATAAAAACTCGGACAATGCGCCTTCCAAATATATTTCACTTTTATACACGAATAGCTTCTTTGGAACAATCAATAAAGAAATTTTTTAATGGGGCCGCTAAAAAAATATGGGGCTTTAATTTTTTAATTCTCTATAATATAGAGAAAGTTGCCATGCCACAAATAAAATAACTTTAATGGATGTATATAAAAGTGGCACTAAAATTTTAACTTTAGATTTTCATAGATTTTGAAGCAAAATCGGTTAAATCTAACGTCATGTTATCATATTCGCATACTAAATTTTATTAGAAACAATCTGGAGACAGACAAAAAATGTTTTTTTTTGTTTTTGTTCCAAAATTCCGAAACTTTGATCTCAAACGTGTATAGAATTATACGATTTTGCTCAACAATGCTTATTACAGTTTGTTTGACTTTTCGTGCCCATCATTATTTTTATATGTAGATACAACAAATCCAGTGTGGCTGATGGTGTGGCTGATGTTTTAAATGGTAACCTGGATTGCTTCATTTATGACGGCACAGTCTTGGATTATCTGGTAGCACAGGATGAAGATTGTCGTTTAATGACTGTTGGCAGTTGGTATGCTATGACAGGTAAGGAATTAGCAAATTTGCAAAGTCACTCTATTTGTATGTACTACGTATTATGAATTTGTTCTCTAGGTTATGGTCTGGCTTTTAGTCGCAATTCAAAATACGTCCAAATGTTCAACAAACGCCTATTAGAATTTCGTGCGAATGGTGATTTAGAACGACTGCGTCGTTACTGGATGACAGGTACATGTAGGCCGGGCAAGCAAGAGCACAAATCTTCGGACCCACTTGCCCTAGAGCAATTCTTATCAGCATTTTTACTTTTAATGGCTGGTATTTTATTGGCGGCTTTATTGCTCCTGCTCGAACATGTCTACTTTAAGTATATACGAAAACGAATTGCGAAAAAGGACGGTGGACATTGTTGTGCTCTGATTTCACTTTCGATGGGGAAATCCTTAACATTTCGTGGTGCGGTTTATGAGGCTACCGAAATACTAAAGAAACACCGTTGCAACGATCCCATTTGTGATACACACTTGTGGAAAGTCAAGCATGAATTGGATATGACGCGTTTAAGAGTGAGACAATTGGAAAAAACGATGGATAAACACGGTATTAAAGCTCCTCAATTAAGGTAAGAAAAGGTCGTAAAGGAAACCTTAATTTTTGTTGTCGTTAACTAGATTTTGTTCGTTTGAGTCATTCCATCTTAAATCGACCAATGATTGGAATCGACCCCTTTCGATTTGGATGAATTTTGGTCAGAACTTTTCTTTCATCATATAACGAAGTTTTGCCAAAGGAAAAAAATTGAAAATTTTTTTTTCAAAAGTTATGAAATATTTAAAATTTCAGAAAATGTCATAATTTTTATAATTTTTTGCTTTGTTACGAGGTTATTTTTTGAATATCTTGAAAACTATAATAGCTACTAAAATGGTTCTTAGCTCGTTTTAAAGACGATATTTAGCCGTATTAAAAAAAAATATTGAAAAATAAAAATATTAAAAATTTTTCAATTTTAAAAATCCAAAAACTCAAAAACCTATTTTTTTTTTGCTAAATTTTTTTTTAAATAAAATCTCTAACTGATCTCAAAAGATCCTGAAATTTTCAAGAGGGCGTTTTTTTAAAAACAAAAAGATATGAATTTTTTAAACTCTTTTTTTAAGTTGAATCTTAATACAATAAAATTAAACAAATATCAAATTTTGAAATTTTGAGCAATAAACAACAAATTGAAGGCTTTAGAAGTACAGAAAAAATTTTAAACCGAAATTACGCTTTTATTTTTTTGGTAATAGTTGAAAAACAAATAAGCTAAGAAATATTTTTATAATTTTATTGTATTAAGATTCAACTTAAAAAAAGAGAATAAAAAAATTAAAAAATTCATATCTTTTTTTTTAAAAAACGCCCTCTTGAAAATTTCAGGATCTTTTGAGATCAGTTAGAGATTTTTAATTCCTTTGATGCAATTAATGTATATCCCGATAAAATAAAATTAAAAAACTAATATGCAAGTGCTTGTGCAAATTTAAATGTTACTGACACTTTAGAAAACATTGTTCTCTATTGTTGTTTCTACATGAATGGATGTCACTACATTGCTAGATCTGTCAAAACAACAGAGTAGTACATTAGAAGATGACAAAGCAAATTGTGGAAAATTTGCTGTTGTTGTTTTTGTTTTTTCTTTGATATTTTAAATGTTTAATAACGCTCCTAGACGAGAACAAAAAATTCTCATTGAGTTTGTAATTTAACTTAACAAATATTTCCAGAAATTCTAAAAACGTCGTCCCCTGACGATTTCCTTAGGCAAGAATGAAATCCGGATAGGGACATGCCTGCAGCGGATTATTTTTCACAATTTGTTAAATACTTTTGGGATTTTTAGCATATTTAATTCCTTTGATGCAATTAATGTATATCCCGATAAAATAAAATTAAAAAAAAAAGTTAGAGATTTTATTTAAAAAAAAAAAATTAGCAAAAAAAATAGGTTTTTGAGTTTTTGGATTTTTAAAATTTTAAAATTGAAAAATTTTTAATTTTTTTATTTTTCAATATTTTTTTTAGATATTTTTTTTAATACGGCTAAATATCCTCTTTAAAACGAGCTAAGAACCATTTTTGTAGCTATTATAGTTTACGAGATATTCAAAAAATAACCTCGTAACAAAGGAAAAAATTAGAAAAATTATGACATTTTTTGAAATTTTAAATATTGCATAACTTTTGAAAAAAAAATTTGTAATTTTTTTCCTTTGGCAAAACTTCGTTATTTGATGAAAGAAAAGTTCTGACCAAAATTCATCTCAATCGAAAGGGGTCGAGTCCAACCATTGGTCGATTTGAGATGGAATGATAAATATATTTTACTGGTTTAACCGAGTTTACTTTAAATACGATTAAATTTGAACATATGAAAAAGGTGCCAAAATAAAAAGGATCCCTCAGGAGGCTTGTGCCACTATTTATACCTCGAACTTTTTATGTAAGTAGTGAATTTACATAACTTTACTTAATATTTTCAGACTTGCTTCATCATCAGATTTACTAAATCATCACCATCTAAAGGAACGTCCTCCTCTGATGGGTAACCTAAGTTTGGCAGCCAGTGCACAAGATTTATACAGGTGGTAAGTTTTTCGTTTTACCAACCTTTTCCAGCATGCTTTATCTATCCGTAGGCAATATCAAATCAGCATGTTTTCTTCAAATCCAGTAATAAAATCCAAGCTCCTAAACAACTTAATTAACCTGTTGTTTAATCTAAATATACAATATATTTTCAATAATTTGAGAAATCTAACATTTTTTAAACTAATTGCAAAATGTTACAAAACTCCCAACAAAAATGTCCTCCCTTCCTTTATGTTCGTTCACTTTGTTTAACAATTTGTGTTTGTCGATTTCCAGTAACTCTTCCTACTTTTTTTGTATGTCCTAAATGTGGAAAAAACGATTTTCATTAAAATCATGTAGCAATAACTTGAAACCCCTTTGATCGATATTTATTTATGTATATTCGTGGCACGAATATTAAATAACGGCTGAATTATAATGTAATTTTTGGATTGCAGTTATATCTTGGTAAGAGGAATAACTTAGCCTTTAATCTACTAATATTTATGCATTGATTTTCAAGATTCCCTCTAAACCTATTTTCGCCATATCGCCTAAAATACACTCTAATTAAATCCTGTTCAAATTCTAACATTTTTAAAACTAATTGCAAAATATTGCAAAACTCTCAATAAAAATGTCCTCCCTTCCTCTATGTTCGTTCACTTTGTTTAACGATTTCTGTTTGTGGATTTCCAGTACCTCTTGGTACTTGTTATACCCTATACCACTATGTGGTCAGGGTATTATAAGTTTGTGCTGATGTTTGTAACACCAAAAAATATTGGTCCCAGACCCACCTTATAGTATACCGATCGACTCAGAATTTTTTGTATTTCGATTTAACGATGTTCGTCTGTCCGTCCGTCCGTCTGTCTGTTGTCCATGCATTCTTGTGCGCACTCTACAGGTCACAAATATTAAGATATTTTGATGAAACTTGGTACACCGACTTATGTCGGCCTAAGGACGAAGCCTATTGATATTGATAAAATCGGTCCATGTTTAGACCTAGTGCCCATATAAGGGTCCTACCAAAATTATATTGTTTATACGCTGCAGGTCGCAAATATTAAGATATTTTGATGAAATTTGGTACACCGATTTATATCAGCCCAAGGACAAAGCCTATTGATTTGGGTTAACACCGGTCCATGTTTAGACCTAGTGCCCATATAAGGGTCCCCCCAAAATTATATTGTTTATACGCTGCAGGTCGCAAATATTAAGATATGTTGATGAAATTTGGCACATAGACCTAGGACGAAGCCTATTGATTTTGGTGAACATCGGTCCATGTTTAGACCTAGTGCCCATATAAGGGTCCTACCAAAATTATATTGTTTATACGCTGCAGGTCGCAAATATTAAGATATTTTGCTGAAATTTAGTACACCGACCTATATCAGCCCAAGGACGAAGCCTATTGATTTTGGTTAACACCGGTCCATGTTTAGACCTAGTGCCCATATAAGGGTCCCCCCAAAATTGGCTTGGTTACAAACTGCAGGTCGCAGATATTAAGATATTTTAATGAAATTTGGTTCGCTGACTCACATTATAGAAAATTTTGACACAAGTCCCATTTTAACCCATTCGAATTTGGGATCCAAACATTAGTTGGCTTTAACCAGACTGGTGTAGGGTATTGTATAGTCGGCATGCCCGACTTTAACCTTTTTACTCGTTTTTATGTTCTAAATGTCGAAAAATCGATTTTCATTAAAATAATGTTGCAATTACTTGAAACCCCTTCGATCGATATTTATTTGTATTCGTGGCACGAAGATTAAATAACGGCTGAAATATAATCAGTTAGGAAATATAGAAATATCAAGAAATATCAAACCGGAAAATGTTTCAAAAATACGGTGAAAAGTAGTTGCGTTAAATTCTATGTTTTATTGATTGCAGATTGAGTTGCAGATTAGAATTCGAAATATGTTTAATTATTGTTTTGAGGAGAAAATCGGAACTGTTGAAAAAACCCATACTTGTTTTACATTCGCATCAGAAATTTAAGGGCAATCAATAAAAAATTTTACCATGATCAGTGATATTAGCTATGTTTGTGCGGCAAGCTATCAACGTTACTAATATCAAATTTGTATTGGAATGACATAACCCAACGTTAATAGCATGCCA
The DNA here is from genome assembly GCA_949987735.1 of Leucophora obtusa. Lineage (NCBI taxonomy): Eukaryota > Metazoa > Arthropoda > Insecta > Diptera > Anthomyiidae > Leucophora > Leucophora obtusa. The sequence goes on from OX465297.1 coordinate 228,378,050, forward strand.
CACAAACACAGCTATTTTATGGCATCGGACTTACCCAATAAAACAAGGAACGATACTATATCGTTAATGATATTTTAATCAGGCTATGCTTGAATCAGGCTATGCATAGAACCTGATTGAAATATCATTACCTGATTGAAATACCAGTTAAAGCACGCAAGCGTGCTTTAACTGGATCTCTCCGTACACTAAAGAAATATGTTAATAAATTTTTTTGCAATGTTAACATGTTTTAATTTTTTTTTTCTATTTAAACATTGTTTTATATTTTAATTTTTTTGTGAAATGTATTTAATTAATTACAATTTTTAAAAAATTGATCAATATTTAACCGGAATAATAAGACTCTCAACTACTGTTAAATTTCTTCAAATCTCGGTCAGATCCAGCAAGAATGTGGTTAATTGGGGTTGGGTATCTTTCAATTAAGAATCGTCACGATATCATAATTTTTAAAAATAATTAAAAATACTTCAGCGTTTTTAAAATTGGAAATGCTAAAATAAATTTTCAATTCATTGATTATTTTTTATCAGCCGGACGGACGTTTGTTTTTAATTTTTTAAATATATTTTTGAACCACAAATTAATTTTTTAGCACAAATTATACAACTTAGATCTAATAATATTGGGTAATTTTCCCTATAAAAATATATTAAATTTTGTATAGTTATACATCGAGGGCTTATATTCAGTAAGGATTATCTACAAAAACTGAATTGTTCAGGAAAGCTAAAAAAACGATTTGATTCACGTATTCTGAATATTCTTCTTAATAAATCTTCCAAATTAGTTATTAAAAATGTCTATTAATTCTTGCATATAAATTTTTTGTTAAAGTTTCATGTTTTTCGCGAGTGGATAGCCCTAATTGCCTTCGAATATGTGATATTCTGATATAAAAATTTGTAGATAGCCCTTTTATGATTGGTAATTTTTCTTTAAAATGTTATTAAAAGGAGATTTGCATTATCCAATATACAGCTATGGACATGGAATATACAGCTATGGACACTTTTATGTGTTAAGAATAGGGTTTGGGAGTTCCCGGACTTTTTTATTTCGCGGGAAACGGGAATGAAAAAATTTGATTCCCAGTAAATATTTTTGAACAAAATTGTTAATGAAGACCACCTATTGTTTTTTATGAGAGTTCAGTAACCTGTCCTAGGATTTGTCTTGTGACATGTCACAAGGGGTCAATTTCCCCCTCCTATGACAACGCCATGTAAAAGTGACCAGTCTATTTCATATAAAGGGGCCAGTTCGGTGACAGTTTGTTAAAATTTCCCGTAGGGAAGTTATGCGAAAAATCTTTATTAGTTGAAATGCTCCTAATTACTTGGCAAAGATTTTATTTGTGTGTCAAATAAATGTATTCCCTTTTAAAAGATTTTAACAATGACATTTTTGTTTTGGCATTTAAAATGTTTTAAAAACTCCTATTCGAAACAAAAACAATTTAAAAAAATATAATATTTTTAAAATTTCCCGTTTTCCCGGTAAAAATATATTATTTTCCCGGGAATTCCCGAACCCCAAACCCTAGTTAAGAAATATAATTATTTATTTTGAAAAATAAAACAAAAATAAAATTTTTTATTTCATATACGGGAAGTGTTATTATTGTAACAACAGCAAAGTGAAGAGAGTTAGTTGAAGTTACGACGTGAAGGCGAACGGTTGAGCGCACATTTACTTAAAACTTAATTATCTTTTATATATATACATCAGGGATAATAAAGTTAGTACTATAGTACTTTTTATGGTACTATTAGAACCTCAAAAGTGCTATGGTACTCCTATGACTAATTTAGTACTATTTACAAATTTTCGTATTTTGTGTTTTTTTTTTTAATTTTCCTACCAAATATTGTGTTTAAAATGAAGAGATTAACTATCGGAGTTTAACATAAAAAAATTTTGAAAACCCCAAGTAAAAGATTTAAAAATTGATGGAAACGTAATTCTGTGAAGCAAATTATAAAAATATGTACCCTATAAACAATTTCACTGTAATTCAAGTTGAAAACAAGTTCAATTCCAGCCCTGTTTTCAAGTTTCAAGGCTTGAATACAAATTTTATTACATTTTATTTCAATAGCATACTCCAGCAAAAGGGGAACAAAAATTCAAGTTTGAAATATTTTTGTTAAATATACAAATGCTAGAATTTGAAATATGCTTTACTTCAAGCAAACTTTAAAGCACTTGAATTTTTGAAACCTATTAACTTTACAGCCGGGACATACTCCTAGGTACTAGTCTAACAGTTAAGTCTAGAATGCGAATAAATAGCAAAGAATAAAAAAAACACGGGAAAAAGATAAAATATTTGTAATATTTCGAACTTTTCCGAGTACGCAAAACTCCAAGGTCAAAACATGGACCGATTTTAACCATTTTCAATAGCATTAGTAATCGATGCAGTATAAACTTATTTACCAAAATTTCATCAAATTATCTTTTAAAATGTGACCTTTAGTTTGTTTATATGGACAGAAGAACCGACATCATAAGCACCAGATCAATACACCTATAGAGTGGTGTAGAATACAAAAAATATTTTTTGGTACTATGGATGTCGAAAAAGTACTATTTTTTAAGCAGGTTGGTACTATTTTGAAAATCTCATTTATCATCCCTGATATACATTTATTTAATATAACTGGAAAATATTTCTTTAATTAATAATCAATTTGCTAATGAATAAAAACAAAACTATAAATTTGGGGACTCAACCAGAATAGTGAAAAGTGTTTCACGTATTTATTGAAAAGAAAATTTAATATTTAAGAAAATAACTTCTTGGAAAAATCTTTCAACGGCGTGGTGTGTTCGTAGTTGAAAAAAGTAAAGAATAACTTGTCGTGGTGTGCGCGAATAGATACAACAGAATTTTATAAGATGCAAAAAGAACTTGTCGTGTTGTGCGTATGCGCGTATTAATATAATAGAACAAAATTTAACTTAATAAGAGACAATTAAGGTAACGTATTTGAAAACAATAACAATGCCATGCTTGGGTGATTTTGAATGTGGGCGCAGTAAGCTTGTTGCGCTGCATAAATTTGTTTTTGAGTCTGAGGGTGATCGCAGTAATCGGCAGCGTTTGCGGCAGTTTGACGGCTTTGCTTTTGCTCAAGATGACGGGAACTACAACAAAAAAGAAGAATATGTTAAGGAGAACCTTTCAGCAGCAGATTCAGTTCACATATTTGCAAATCTACGTAAGGGACAATTGTTATGCTCGAGAAATGATGACGGCGACGACGAAGATAATGCGGCCTATAGACTACTCAAGTTACTTGCACAATAATGAGTTTGTGCAGGTCAGTTGAACAGTGTGTGGCTTCGTTTGTGTACTTGTACAAGTATATTTTTAGACTTGAGTAAAAATCAAAACGATTTTGATTTTTACGCAATATTTTAGAACAAGTCATTTGCGCAGTGTATGCTGAAATTAGCACAGTTCAGCAGTAATTTTTGAAGAGTGAACATCATAAATACGGATAAAAAAAATTAAAAGTATGAATAAACGTAGAGTAAAAAATGTTAATATAAATTTGTTAACATCGCCAACGAATTTCAGGTATTTTGGCCTGCGCAAAGTGTAAAATAAAGCTTTTAAAGACTAATATTTTCTCATAGCAATAACATCCGCTACATGTTTCTGCTGATATGTGTAAATTAAAATGAATATTGCACAGTTTACTTGAATTGTGTGTGGCGAGTAAGGTGACTTGAACAAACTCGTTATTGTGCAAGTGACTTGCATAGTCTATTTGCCGCATAATGATTCTAATCAGTGTTGCCATTTCAGTGCTTTTCGGGTATTTTTTGGTGCTTTTTTCCTTCCCGTACCCTGTGATTTTTTACAAATACCCGTTTAAAAAAAGCGGGTATTTACGGTGCTTTTTCATATTTCAAGCAGTGCTTTTAGTGCTTTTTGCACAGTTTATATTTTTGGTATTTGTTCTCGTTTTTTTTAAATTTTTCTTGAATTTTCTGTCAAAATTTAAAAAATAAAACGAACTATGCAAGAAATACTTTATTGCACAATGTTTGTAGTACAATTTTAAATAGTAACTTCGTTGTATTTAAACTTCAAAATTTTTAAATATTAGTTTGGTGCTTTTTTACCCCTTTTTTTGTTAATTTTTGAACCTTTTTTACACGATTTTTCAAAGTTAAAATTTGTTTTTAAATTCTTGATTTACATTTTTCAAAAAATTGATACCCTTTTTACCCGTTTTCATAATGTCACGGTGCTTTCCTGCCTTCAAGAGTTGGCAACACTGATTCTAATGATGATGAATTTAGTAACGGCGATGCAGTAAACACAGGCATAGCAAACGACGATGGATGTAGCGTTGCGAATAACCGGCAATTTAATGCAGGGGAAAACACTTTGAATATGTACGAAGTAAGAACAAGTAATGGTAATTTGAATATGCGCAACAACGACGGCTACCGGCAACAAACTTCACGACGCAATGGTAATTTTAATGAATATAAGGACGGTTGCAAGCAACAGAATTCAAGATGTAATGGTAACATTGATAAACACAACGACGGCTATAGGCAACAAACTTCACAACGTGGTATTGATTATAATATAACAAAATTTTCTATGAGTTTTAGGGATATAGAGGATTCTATACGTAATTTTGATGGAACAAATAGTTTTCCAATTCATGCTTGGATTGAGGAATTCGAAGAGACAGCGGTGGTAATGGGATGGGATGAATTCCAGAAATATGTTTTTGCCAAAAAGTCTTTAAAAGGTGTGGCGAAACTTTTTATTTCAAGTGAGAAAGGAATAACAACTTACGATATACTTAAAGGTGCATTATTAGATGAATTTGCAAGCAGTACCAGTAGCATACATTTACACAAAATGTTATGTGAACGTAAGATGAAGAAGGATGAGAATGTTCAAGAGTATTATTTGAAAATGAAGGAATTAGCAGCCAGAGGTAACATTGATTATAATTCACTAATGCAATACGTCATTGACGGCATACATGATGTAGAGGTGAATAAGATGATTTTATATGGTGCGAATAATTCTAGAGAATTCAAGGAAAAGCTACGGTGTTACGAAATAATGAACAAATCATCTAATAAACGTAAAAATTAACCTAAGAGAAACGACAAAGATTTACCCAAGGACAGAAAGTTTGATTTTAAATGTTTTAATTGCGGAAAAAAGAGCCATAAATCATCCGATTGTGAAAATAAATCTAAAGGAACCAAATGTTTTAATTGTGATAAATTTGGTCATATCTCAAAGAATTGTCCTCAGAAAAAAGGTGAGTCAAATGTTCGCTTTTTAAATGATTACGCTAACATGGTAAAGGAAATTAAAATCGGCGACACAAAAACGAATGCTCTTTTTGATACGGGCAGCAAATTCAACGTGGTAACAAAATCAATTTTCAATAAACTGAAGGGCTCATCGGAAAACAGCTTAACAGAATCCAATTTCTATTTAAGTGGCTTTGGTAGCAACAGAAAGGAGAACAAAATCAAACCAATTGGTAACACCGAATTTTTAGGAACTGTCGATGATGATGATTTAAATTGATATTTCACGTCGTACCAGATGACTGCCTTGATATTAACATAGTTTTAGGTAAGCCCCTTTGTCAACAAGCTGAAGTACGAATTACTCCTGAAGGTGTTTGTATTACCAAATGAACGATGTTCACATGATGATGAAAATTGACGTTGTAGATGATTATAATTTGGATATTGGTGAAACATCTAGTGAAGAGGCTAAGGAAATGGTTATTAAAATGATAAATAGTTATAAACCCGAAAAATCAAAAACGATAAATGTGAAAATGCGCATAATTCTTAAAGATGAAACACCTATATTTTATAATCCCCGACGACTACCTTTGAAAGAGAGAGCTATAGTAGATGATCAAATTGAACAGTGGTTAAGTGAGGGAATAATAGAACCATCAGAATCTGAATTCTGTAGTCCAATCGTACTGGCGAAGAAACGTGACTCAACTGCAAGACTTTGTGTGGATTTTAGAGGAATCAATAAAGTTATCGTCAAGGATCGTTATCCTCTGCCATTAATTGAAGATCAGTTAGATCGTTTACAAAACGCTAAAATTTTTAGTACAATAGATCTACGAAATGGTTTTTTCCACGTTTCTGTCAGCGAGGATAGCAGAAAATACACATCCTTCGTAACACATAACGGGCAGTACCAATTTAAAAAGGTACCTTTCGGTCTTTCAAATTCGCCTGTTGTATTCCAACGATACGTAAACCCTATTTTTAGAAATTTGACGCGTGAGGGTATTGCCTTACCTTATATTGATGATGTTATCATACCAGCAGAAAACGAAGACGAAGCCTTAAACAATTTAAAAAAAGTTTTGGAGCTGAGTAAAGATTACGGTCTTGATTTAAATATAAAGAAATGTCATTTTTGAAGAAACGTAATCAATTCTTAGGTCATGCGATAGAGAATCAACAGATATCACCATCACCAGAAAAAACTACGGCGATGATAAATTATCCAGTACCACAGAACATGAAACAATGGGAAGTTTCCTTGGACTTGCCGGCTACTTTAGGAAGTTTATTTCGAATTTTTCAATAATTGCTAAACCTCTCACGGATTTAAAGAAAAAGAACGCAAAATTTCAATTCGAAAAGGAGCAAGTGAGTTCATTTAATGCATTGAAGATATCATTAAGTAATGCTCCAGTCCTGAAGATCTACAATCAGAATTATGAAACCGAGGTGCATACAGACGCGTCCATGGATGGTTACGGTGCCGTATTTTACAGAGAAACCCGGATGATGGTCTTTTGCATCCCGTATATTACATGAGTAAAAGGACAACTGATCCCGAACGTAAATATACTAGTTATGAAATGGAAGTTTTAGCCGTTATAGAAGCTGTTGCAAGATAGTGTAGCAATAAACATATAAAAAATATGACGTTCTGGTAAAGCAATCGTCGGGTGCTTGGAAATTTTCGAAAAGCTACGCTCGTCGGTTTGGGGAGGGTTCTTGACGTTACATTACCAGCAGCTACAACATAAAAAGAAATAAGAAACTTTCTATTTCCAAGACTTTACAAGTACAATGAAATTTAATTAGCAATATGCAAAAACAGGGCTATTGAAATTTAATAAAAGTTGTCGGTTATTAAAATCTGCACACAAGTGATAGTTGATATTATCACATTAAACACTTTGAAACAAAAAATCCCACCCATAATCTTTCACTTTAGATACATCAGTGTTCATACTATTATGTTATAGTATCTTCCCTAAATCAAAAAAGTATATTTTTAAGATATCATTCTCTTTATCATTTTACCCGTCAACATTCCCAAAATTAATCTCACTTATTTTAAAATTTCCATTTCAATTTAAGGGCTAATTTATTTAACAATTCATTCCTTTGCATATGTAACTGTAATAAAATAGTTTAACTATATACTTTATAAGTATATAACTTAAAACGCGGTTCTTATTCTAAATCATAGCTTGCAATTTTTATAAACCGAACAAATCGTAAGATTTAATTATATTAGTTAGTATATAATTAAATAAAAAAAATTATTATTTTTTAAATCGAATACATGTTGAACTTACGGTTCAAAAAAATTTATGAAGTGTTTTCAATTTTACCTCATTGGTATTTAACCTTCTCTGCTCTTTACAGTGAGGTTACATGATCAAGATTTTGCTTTCAAGTTGATAACACATACTGCTTGTCAAATTCAGTTGAACTTGAAGCTGTGACGTAGGCTGCATGCAACTTGATAGTCAATTTTGCTTTCAAGATGCCATCGTCAAGGAAAGAACTAAAAATGCTCGCCTCTGTGGGCTGTTTCCGCACTTCAGGCTGTTCGAAATTTATTTTTTTCTTCACATATTCCACAGACATTTTCATGTCAGCAGAAAATGATGTTTTATTTATTTTTATTTTAAAATCATTTAGTCGATATACCGAAATATTCACATTCCGTATTTTATCAATCGTGTTTTATTGCGGCACAATATTTGTAAAAAGAAAAACAAATTTACAAGAAATTTATCAGCTGTTTAAAAACTTGACCGTCAAGTTTTCTCAAAACTTGAAAGCAAAAATTGATATCAAGTTGCTGTTAAATTTTTAAAATGTGAGTGTGTTAGTAAAAAAATGTGAGTGTATTGAAACTTGAAAGGCAAAAATTGATCGTGTAACCCCTATGTTAGGCGATGGTTTGAATTCAAAACATCCAGGCAACTGTAATTCAAAATTATTAATATAAAAAAATATTTAAAGGTTTTAAATATACCCAATAAGCACATATGTTTTAAAAATTCAAGTGCTTTAAATTTTGCTTGAAGTAAAGTATATTTCAAATTCTAGCACTTGTTTATTTAACAAAAATATTTCAAACTTGAATTTTTGTTTCCCTTTTGCTGGAGTATGCTATTGAAATAAAATGTAATAAAAGTTGAATTCAAGCCTTGAAACTGGAAAACAGGGCTGGAATTGAACTTGATTTCAACTTGAATTCCAGTGAAAATGTTTATAGGGATAATACACAATAATTTTTCTAACATGCTATAACTTTTAAATTAAGAGTAAAATTAATATTAAAGTTATAGTAGGTAATAAGTCCAAATTGAGCACTTAAACATCAAACATATTGTTTCAAACATACAGTCTACATGGTCTCATTAGTTAAAACTAAAAATTCACAAAAGCAACAATAAATTGAAACAGACTAAATGTAGAGTGTATGCTTAGAACTCGCTCCGATCATTGATAAAATCAAATATTACACACTCTTTCTCCAAATTAGGATTATAAACTGTTATACACAAATGCCGAAAATTAAATCTCTTTCAATGAAATTAATATTATACTTAGCAATTTTAGATCATTAATAAAAAAATGTTGACGTCTTTAGTTGTCTACTATCGTATATGTTCTTGTTTTCGTTGTAAGTCCCATTCATAACCATTAACATTACTGTGGTGGACAATGCTGTAGCACAAGCATTAGAATTATGATGAATTGAATAATTTGTTGAATTTATAGAGAAAACTTTATATGCCATTGAATAAATTATATATTTTTTTTAATTGTGTAAAATTTGATGCAATGGTAATATTGACTGTAAGGAAATGGTGACGAGCAGGAAAGGCACACGTTTGAGGATTCTAGCATGAGGATGATTTGACGTTTAGTTGAAACACAATTTTTCTTTTTACAAAAATTATGGTGATGATTCTGAGCAGATACAGTTTGGTTGATTATACTAAAGTTATATTGATGACGTATGTTAAAGTTGAATGGAATTAATACTTTGCTAGCCTCATGTTAATTGCTTTTTGTTTTTTTTTTGTTTTAAATTTGCATTGCAGATGCAATTATGTGAAATTATTTCCAATTTAAGAAAACGTTTTATATTTATTTAACCATTTTGGCTGTATTTTATTTAAACTCCTCGAATTAATTTTGACGTGGATATAATCCCTATATTAAAACCCTATGAATTAATTTTCATAATCAGTATTAAAATAAAGAATATACTTTACACAAATTCTTACCAATTATCATTGGGTTTTCTTTTGAGTTTAACAAAATCACGTTTTGTGGGTATATCATGAGGATGTAATAATTCTGATGAAAATTTAATAGTTTAAGTCCAATATCCTTAGACTTAAATGAAGATAATACCAATTTAGATTAAAATCTGCTCCAGATCAGCCCTCTGAAGAACGTGATTCCAAATTTAAGGAATCTTATTAAAATATATCAAACTTTTTAATAGATTGACAAAAAATACTATAATTGCGACCGTACTCGATGCAAAACCATGAATTCCGAACTAAACTTTTAACTTTTTCACTTTTAAATCTATGGATTACAGCCGATATGAATTATATTTTTTTTTTAATTAAATTTTCAGAAGTTGCGAACTGATCACGTTGAAATTGTAAGTATAAAAGAAAGAACCGGAAGATTTTATGTACCTCTTCGGCTCGTGTGTTTTAATTTCGCACTGATCCTGATCCTAGTTCGGCGGGCAAACGTTGTCAATGGCACGACATTTTGTTGCTCGGCAGCTCGTCGGCTTCGGGTGTGAGATGACAAACGTTTGTTGGCCCAGAACCAAACAGAAATAAAGAAGAAGAAATAAGAATATAAAGAAAAGTAACGTGCCATTAAATATGTAAAAGAAAACAAAGTCCGTCCGAGGTCTAGGCATCCCACCCCATCTGTGCTAGATCGCACAGCCATAAGCTACAGCCAAGGCCAATAAATCGCCATAGCTCCCTTGACACCTTATTCCGTTTAGTTAGTCTAAATAGTCATTTAAATCATGCCTACCCCTACCTATACATACTTACTTTGTATCGCAGCCCCTCGTTACCAACCTTTTTTGAAAAACGAACTAACAATTCATGTTTGATTCCACAAACTTAAATAGAAACTACTCATTTCATATTTATTGAAGCAAAAAAAACTACCCTTCAGACTAAATTCAGATCAAATATCATCATAACTATATTACTAACTTAAAACTATCATATATTACTAGCTTGAAAGTATATATTATAAGTGAATCTCTAAATATATACCGGATTACACCCACAAAGAAATTTTAGAAAACGAAAAAATTTCTAATATCAATTATATTTTAATAGAATACATGCGATTAATCGCAACCACTAAATAATTCAAATATTCAGGGTTTTTTTTTCCTTTTTACTCAAATATTTGTTCAAAAATTAATTTTATTTCAACCAAATCTTTAATTAGACAATTTAGGCTAATAATTTCTTTGTGTATGCAATCTATGTCCCATATCCCACTGCGTGTTCGTTTCCTTATGAAGAAATACAGGCAAATATAAAACCGTCCAGTACCAATATTCCCTGCACTAATATATACTAAAAATTTCAATTTTATCCAGTTCCCAATTATTTAATTCAGAAATTACCTGCAAAAAAAACAAACCAAGGCAGAACAAACAAGAAAAAAGAAAAAAAAAAAAAAATATTCTTATATAAAAAAAACAATAGATTAAACTGATTCTATTGCAAAAATTCTGTAAAAAAAATGTATATCCTACTCCCTTCCGAAAGTTAATGTTAGAGGATAAAGTCTCCAAAATTTCCCCTAATTTATTATCAAAGTAAGAGAAAATCGTATTCTCTTATCCTTCTTAACTTCCCTCATTTACTCTCTTTCTCTCTTTTATTTTAAACCTGCTCTTAAACCTCAATACACGCCATATGATCAATATGAAATATTCTATTATTCTCTTTGTATGATTTTTTTTTCCAAAAATTCACTTACCCCTCTGGTTTCTTGGATGTTGGCACCAGCATGAAGAACCCACAGGCTGAAACTAAACAAAAAAAATAAATATTCTGGAGGGGGAAGAGACAAGGGCAGGTATTTTTGAGTATTGATTCCAACTGATTGAATATTGGCTCTATTTGGTTTTGATTTGCTATATGTATGCAGCCGTTAACTATAATATTTCTTCATATGAAATTTTACACTGTATAAAATCAAAATGATTGATATAAAGAAACATTACAAATAAAAGTAAAGAAAAACTAATAAAGGGTAAAAAAAACGAAACCTATAAAATATATATATAAAAAAAATAAAAATAGCACTATAAGGAAAAAAAATAAGAAAATATATAAAAAAAATAACATATGTAATAAAAGAAAAAAATAGTGTGCGTATAGCAAAAAAACTAAAATTAATAAAACAAAAATTGAATAAATAATAATAATAAAAAGGAAATATATACAGACAAGATAGGGGATAAAAAATAATAAAAAAAATAACTTTGAAACTAACTTTAAAAATATTTACAACTCAATTCTCTCAGTGGATTCCTTTTTATTTTGCACAAACTCTTAGGTCGATCGTTCACCTTAAATTTCTCTACGGCACTCAAAAATCACCAACAAAGAGCGCTGGATGTGTGGTCATTTAAATGGAGTTTTATCCAATATGTTTGCTGGTTTCAAGTTATTTAAACCTCTATTGACCCAATCAAAATACAAGACGAATAAAAAAAACGGTTGAGGCCCTAAAACGAAAATCCCCCGCCAGGACAGGACCTAACAGGTCAATTTACAAAGTTATTACCTTACAAAATATTTTGTCAAAAGTGCTATTGTCTCTTACCTCAAACCACTGCGGTTCGAATGAACGTATGTATATAGGTATATAAAAAAAAACGAAAATACTTTTTCATCCAGCAGAACTTTGCAAAAAGTAACTACTCCAAATTCAAAGAAATTATAAATAAGGAAAACACTGACTGGCACCAATCACTTTTTCTTCTTTTATATTACTTCCAATATGAGTTTATATTTATAAAAAAACGATATTAATTATTTACTTAATGCTTCAGTAAAAATAAATTAAATAAAATCAACGCACCAAAAAAAAACACAACTGCTCTTTTGGACTCTTTCTAACGAACAACCACAGTCTTTCGTACGAAACCTCTCTCCTAACCATAAAAGTCCTTAGCATAACGTATCCAACTCAAACTCTTCATACAATTCTTAACCCACAACAGGCAAATTATTAGTCGAAGACCTCTAAGGCTCACAGGCTGACGTTACAGGCTCGCAGCCGTCGATGTTGCCTGCAATATGGAACGAGTGCGTAAAAGATTTAGACGTTATGACTGTGATACTACCAGGAACGTGTGGCCTCGACCCGCGCCCTAATGTACTACCCCTAAAGCCGGGCTTATTCTGTTGCACATATGTTGTATATTCATGAACATTCTCCCGCAATACCTACACACAAAAAAATTGCAGAATCAAGCAGAAACACCTACACTGATAGAACCTTCGTTCATAGCACCAATGAACGGATTTCATTAAAATGGACTCATTGATCCAATGATAAAAACTCATTAACTGAATGAAAATTCGTCAAAATTTTTGTTTTGGTGTTTAGTATTAAAATCGCTAAATTTCGTAATTTTCAAAAAAGCGAAAATCGCCAAAACTCCCGAACTAACAACAATTGATCAACACTTTTTGGTACTTAACTTTAATTTACTGATAGTTTTAGTAATAGCAAAAACCGCAATTATTTGACTACTGGTTCCCTAGACACGTCTTCAACCTTTGTTGTGATATATCGCCTAACTAAAGCGATAAATTATAATTTTAATATTTGTCCCATCGTAGATTTTCACCTCCAAATATACAGTTTAACGCTGTTATAAAAAAACTTCCTAATTTAGCTTTACAACATGAATTTGCTACAGCATTCTTTATCTTTATTAAACTTTTATTAAAAAAATTGTATTCAAAAACATACAATAAAAGTTTATTAATTTTGTTTTTAATCCTGGCAATACTTTGTATATTCTCTCCTTCTATGGTTAGTAATACATGAAATTAGTGAACGATTGACTAGGTAATCGTAGGTAAATATATGGTTTTGTAAATTTTGAAAGTCAAAATATTTTATTACAAATCAAAACATATTAAAAAAACGACTTTTAAACATTACCGAGAAGTAATAATGGGACCACACTGTGTTGAAGAATTCCCCATATTAAGAATACTGAAAGTATTCGAATATCGAGTATGGTTTAATCATAAATACGTCACTATTTTATCGAATTTGTTCCTATTCCATTTTCATGCATATTTGGGAGAATTCCTGCAGTTTTCCCTTTTCGTCGGTTGGATACACAATGTCGTATCCCATCTATTTCCGGGTGGATGACACTTAAAAAGAATTCATTTAATCATTGTAAATTCACGTTTTTTCTTTCTTTTCCTTCCCTTTCCCTTTCTTCTTTTTTTCAGTTTGTTACAGTAGTTTCCTTTTTCCAAACTTTATCAAAAAGATACTTTAGGCTATACCCTGCTTTAAGCATTTAATAAATTTTTTCCTATTAACCATTTGTGAATATTCTTTTTGCTACATCAGCTTAAAAATCGGTAATTAGGCTATTCTAAAAGTTTTTTTTTTTTTTTTTTTTTTTTTTTTTTTTAAACACAGTAAATATTTTCGTATTCAGAAGAAAGAGAATTAGAGGGTTAATATTTAGTTGCCGAATTTACAGTTTCTCCTTTCCCTTGAAACTGATATTTTGAGCGATAGCAAAGTTTGGGGAAATTTGTAGCTAACTTCAGCAAAATCAGTGCTAATGCTTAGTCTATTGCAAATGAATAAAAAACGTTGCAAAAATCAATAGCACCCTTTGCCAAATATATATAAGACGACTAAAAAGACTAAAAAAAAAAAGAAAAAGAAAAATCCTAGAAAATTTACACTTTTGTTAATATATTCGCTGAAAATTTAAGTCAAAAAGCGTGCCTTTCGCTTCCTTTGAAGATTATTTAGAAAAAAACTGCAACACGACAAAAGTGAAAACTTTTCAACTTCACCCAAAAAATGGTTTCCAAAAATTTTCGAAATGTTTTGAAATCTGCAATGAGAATCAACCGAGAATTAAGCAACATACTGGTGATCTATACAACAAAATATTAAGGCGAGAGCAAAAAAAAAAACGTCGTAAGACATAACTTCATAGTTATATATACATATCCTAATAAAATGTATTTCCGATTGAAGTCATTGCCGTCGTTTCCCTTCAAAGAAATCCATATTTATCCTAGTAAAAAAATTCCAACTGTAGAATTTCACATTCATTTCCAGTTTTCCCTTTATCTACATTTTCATAAACAAACTTCAACGACGGTCCAGTAGAACCTTAATGAACTTCACCCTGAGTGAACAGAAATTACCGGCTGTATAACATATGAAAAATACATGTGTTAGAAAAAATATAGTTTAAAGTTAAACTCAAAAGTTACAAAAGCTATCTTTTGTCTCATGCCTATCAATGTTAAGTATTTAAAGCAAATGTATTTTAAACCGATTGTAGTGGTAAAAAAAAATTACACAGGTTATGTGTACAATTGTTCCGTTATAACCGAACGTACCTCAGCAAAAGTTTCCCAGGCAGGAACGCGAATAAGTTACGTTAGATGTAAAAATGTACAAACGTTGAATTTTCAACGCTGGTAATTATCCATGTTGAAAGTTAACGTGCATGCGAAAAATAGTGTACCAGTTTCCGTTTTAAGTGTTTTTATTCACTTTGAGTTTTCCTATGCGTTAACTGATATGGTATGTCGAAGACACAGCCCAAGACAAACAAAAAAAAAGGAGAATCGCCCCTCTTTAAGCCACAAACATATCCTTGGCATGGTATACGCCAAGTTTCCTACCAGCTAAATCTTCCAACTCATATAACGAATTACCAACCACCCTCCGGACAACACACCTTACATGGACCGGTGCTAATTTAGCATTATATTTCCCAATCAAGCTACTCTGCTTAAAGTTTTTCCGAAATACTACCTGGCCCACTTTGAACCTAATGTCCTTGCTGCGAGTATTATACCTTTTTTCACTTTTTTCGTGTGCCAATTTAAGTTCCTTTAAAATTTGGTCTCGTAATAATTGCTGCCTGTCAGCCCCTGCCTCAATTACGAGATCCGAATCCTTTATTGCAGCTAAGCGCCTCGTCAATTCATAGGATGCACCATGTTGCATCATTGGTAGGCCAAACAGAGCATAATACGGTTCACAACCTATCGAGCTATGTCGTGCGCTTCGTAAGGAAAAAGCAGCATCGCTAACACACTTGTCCCAATTTCTCTGGTTGTCACCCACAAATGACCTGATCATCTGAAGCACCGACCTATTAATACGCTCGGAAGCGTTTGCCTGTGGAGAATAAAACCCGGTTCTAATATGTCTTACCCCATACTTATCCAAAAATAATCTAAATGTTTCAGACACAAATTGTTTCCCATTGTCCGAGTGAAGGTACTCTGGGACCCCGAAAATATGAAAAACACTTCTTTCCAAATATTTTACTACATCCGCCGATGTAGCCTTACGCATCGGCGTCAAGAAAACAAACTTCGTGAAATGATCTAAACATACAAATATATACGAATTTCCCTCGGTTGTTCTAGGATATGGCCCCATGAAGTCTATATAAAGACGTTGAAAAGGCCTCTCGGAGATCTGCTGAGCCCCCATTAATGGACGTTTCAACACATTTCGAGGTTTACTTCCTTTACAAATATCACAGGCCCTGACTACATACTGCACATTCGAAACCATACCTGGCCAATAATATTTTTCTCTCAGTCTGGCTAAAGTTTTGTGTATGCCTCCGTGACCCACTGACGGAGAAAAATGAGCAGTTTCTACCAAACCCATTTGCAATTCCGAAGGGACCCATAGTTTCCATGCTTTTTCCTCCTGGCTTACATCCCCTGTCCTAAACTGGGTCCTCTTATAAACGTAGCCATCCGATACACAAACTTCAGGAAGCTTATCGCCATTTTCCCTGATGGTATCCCGCAACTTTCTGTACGCCTCAGACTCAAAGCAAGGGGATTTCAAATCAATATCCAAAACCCTATCAATTTGCTTTATTTCCTCCATTGACACGCGAGACAATGTATCAGGCACCACATTCTGTGACCCCTTTCTGTGTTCAATCGAAAAATCGAAGGCTTGCAATTTCAAACTCCATCTTGCTAATCTCCCTGACAGATCTTTCTGGCCCATTAACCACTTGAGACTGGCATGGTCAGTAATTATAGTGAACGGCAATCCCTCAATGTAAGGACGAAACTTTTTCACACACAAAATTGCAGCGTAACACTCTAATTCCGTTATGCTATAATTTCTCTGGGCTTTATTCAACTTGGTGGACACATAGGCTATAGGACGTTCACACGATTCATCATCTATCTGAAACAAAACTCCTCCCACACCTTCTGTGGACGCATCACATTGCACAAAAAACGGTCTCCTGAAATCCGGGTTAGTCAGGACGGGCGCCGTGGTAAGGCTTAATTTCAATTTCTGAAACGAATGCCGTGCCTCTTCAGACAATCCAAACTTTGTCAATTTATCCTTAGCTAAACAATCGTTAAGCGGAGCTGTAATAGTGGCAAAATTTTTAATGAAGCGGCGATACCATCCAGCCATGCCTAAAAATCGACGTAACTGTTTCGGCGTTTTGGGTTCCGGAAAGTTTGATATGGCCTCCACCTTTGCCCCATCCGTCTTGATTGCACCGTGTCCTACTACATAGCCCAAGTACCGTACTTCCTTGAAACAAAATTTACTCTTCTCCACATTTATAGTGAGTTTAGCGTCACTTAAACACTTGGCCACTTTGCCTAATAAAAGCATGTGGGACTCAAAATCGAAAGAACATACCAACAGATCATCCAAGTACACAAATACGTTTTCCCGAAGACCAGCTGGAATAACTTTATCCATAAGGCGACACATTCTCTGTGCTGCGTTACACAGGCCAAATGGCATCACAGTAAAGTGATACAAAGGCCTGCCTGGCACTGTGAACGCCGTTTTTTCCCTCGATTTCTTTTCCAGCGGGATTTGCCAGAAGGCATCCTTAAGGTCTATCGCCGATATATAGTTCGTGTCTTGAAGCCTACTGAGAATGCCATCAATATGAGGCAATGGATACGCATCCTTTATTGTCCTTTCGTTAACCTTTCGCGCATCAAGGCACAACCTGTTCTTCCCTGGCTTACGAACTAAGGATAC
This sequence comes from Leucophora obtusa, assembly GCA_949987735.1. NCBI lineage: Eukaryota > Metazoa > Arthropoda > Insecta > Diptera > Anthomyiidae > Leucophora > Leucophora obtusa. Next base: position 228,395,705 of record OX465297.1, read on the forward strand.
AGGTGAGCTCCAACTGCTGTTGCTCTCCTCTATCACACCCATCGACAACATCCTATCTAGCTCCTCGTATATAAGTTTCTGTATCACAGGAGAAACAGGATAAAAACGCTGCTTGATTGGTACATTTTCCTTCGTAACTTCTATAATATGCTCCTCCATACTTGTCTTACCCAATCCCAAAACTGCGAATGAAGGAAACTGTGACTTTATCACCTGCAACTCCTTTTGTTGTTGTATCGATAACTCATGTTGTGCATTATCAAAACCCATCTCCTCTTTCGCAATTTGCACTTCACTGCAGCTATGGTCCCATTTTCCATGATCTTTCACCACACAATCTACATTCCCCTTACTTACAACCAACAGCCCAAATGTCTCCCAAAAATCAATTCCGAAATAAAATTGTTGTTGTAACTCTGGAACAATTAAGAATTCCATTTCCTTCGTAACCCCATCCCATAACACAGATAATTTTATCACCCCTATTACAGCAGTTTCCCCGCCATCAGCCGTTCTAACATTTTCCCCAAAAAGTGGCATTATCCTATCCTTTTTGTCCTTAAGAAAATCCATTGCATTTTTTCCAAGGCAACTGGAGTTTGCCCCTGAATCTAACAAAGCCAGAATTTCCACTCCATCAACTTTGGTTTTCGCATACACTCTACCATCACCTTTCAGGGATACTATAGTAGCAATCACCTTTCTCCTTATCCGTCTATAGTTTATCCTTTTACTTCGCATCTTCTCAATCTTCCTATAATTTTCTGTATCCTTTGCGCTGCGTACCTCTTCCACAAAAATTCTGGCCCTAGCCTCTTCATATTCTATTTTACGCTGATGTAAACTTTTCTCTGGGTCTATCTGCCGCTTACATATAAAATTATCCGCTATTTGCCTATCCTTTAAAAGTTTTACTGATCCTGAGACTCCGGGATTCCTTCCTTCTGGCGAGAGTCCCCGGAAATCTCCGCCAGTCGATGGTTTCCCCCTGTATTCCTATAAACACAAAACGACATGGTACCATCGCATGCGAAACACCTCATGGCATGAAAGGAGGATTTACATCTATCCTCCCTTTGGGCTTCCACTGGGTTCTTCATAAAATAGTCTACCGGCATGCCACAATTGAAACACAACATAACGTGGAAAGGTGACGGACAAAACCCATTGTTACCGTTACCCCCCGCCGCACTCGATATCCTACCGTTTGCGTGCTGGGAGTTCGAGTTCGCGGGCAGCACCGAAGTTGGCCCATTTTTGGTCCGAGCCGAAAATACCGGTATGTTTGGTGTTTGCCTCACATTTCCTGCAGAAACAAACGCGTCAACAGAGTTGAAAGTACTACTGGCTCCAACATCATTTTCTAAATCCCCTAGCTTAATCTCATGTACTGGTCGAGTCCTGGCCTTGGCATCCTTAATAAGTTTTTCAGCTCTCCTACATTCTGTTTCCTATCAATCATCTCCCTAATTAATTCATAGTCAGAACGGGACGACTCAAATTGACTTAATAGCTCCCTTTTCAATTCGATATACCCGAAGTCATCGTCACCTGCATGATCTTCTAGCACCTGCCAAAACCATCTAGAGGCGCTACCGGTCACCAAACAATGGAAATCTGTAAAAAGCTGTCCATAGGTAACTCCGCAACGCTCGCTCATTCTTTCAATTCGGAACAAGAAACTTTCCACTGTCATTCCCTTTGAAGTGCCATCGAACTTAATGTTCCACCTATCCAAGTCGATTGAACGTTGACTAGGAAATCGTTGACCCGTTTTAGGCAAATTCTCTTCCCTTGTCAAATACGAACCCTGGCTATCCCTATACGGCTCAGTTGACTTTTCACTTCTCTCGCGATCCTTCGGTTGAGATACACCACTTAATCCAGCTCTATTCCCTTCCGGAGTAGAAGCTGAGTTAGGTGTAGCCAGCTGAGAATTATTAACAGACGATTCTACCTCTGCTAGTCTATTCGACAAACCTGATACTTCACCCCTCACCTTGGTAAGCTCCACCATACACCCTGCCATCATCTGTTGTTGCTGAGCTAACATCGCCATCATTTTCGACAGTGTGTTAGCCTCCCCATTTTCCCTTGCTACCTCTGAGGATGTCGGATTCAATTCATTACTACCGGGTGGAACAACTTTCTCCCTCCCCTGCAGCTGAACCCCCTCCCGATCTCGCTCACTTTCCTCGCTCATTTCACAAATAGCGTCTAATTTCTTCGAAAAGCTCAAAGTATCTTGTGATGACACGAATACGGAACTAGAATGTGTACCGGACCTTTCCCCGCTCACTCTACCGAATACCGCGTTTGCGCACCGGTTCAAATAATCGGTCGGCACAAAATCAACGGCCCTTACAATACCGGTGTCTATTTGATTGTAAATTGACCCTACTATCTGGTTCTCCAAAGCTCGCGATACACTCCTGGTAAATCTCCTATTTTCGAACCTATCCCGAACAATGTTGTAATTCTCTAATGCACGTGATACGCTCCTAGTAAATGGCCTACTCTCCAAGTTATCCTCAAAATCCCGATGGAATTTTTCCATTTACGAAACTATTACTTGTGTACTGAAAGTTACCCACAAGCTAATCACTTTAAAAAAACTAGTGTAAAAAAAAAATTAATAAAAATCTAAAAAAAATAAAATAATAAAAATAAAGAAAATATAAAAAAAAAGGTAGAAAATAAAAGAAAATAAATAAAAAAATATTTTGAATGCATAAAATAATATACAAGCAACGATGCACTTTTATAAAAAAAACAATAATAAAAAAAAATGTATCTATAAGACTAGAAATTAAAAAAAGAATATATAATTTTATTTTCAAAAAAAAATCAATCATGTATTAAGGTTGGTATTAAAAGGGCTGCTACAAAATATATACAGGCTACAGTGGTTAAATCTTTAACGGTCCAACGTCAGAAATAGAAAAATGAAAATATGTATCCACAAATTCTGTTAAATCCGATCCGAAGGAGCAATTTACGGTAAACATCAACTAACCGCCAACGCCTCCTTCATGAAAGTTACTATCTACATAACAATCCTTGTCAAAAACAAGCCGAAGTCAAATCCCAACCGATCGAAATCAGCTACGACGAACTCCAACCCAAATTGACATTTCCACCAAACACTTTCGCTATCGCCTATTGTCCCCGGCAATTAATTCCAAAAAAAACAACGCCATCGCAAAAATAAAAAAAAATGTCCGAAAAGAAAAAGTAACGAATATGGTAAATGAAAAGATTCCGTGCTATTCCGTTGGGCGCCACTGTTCTGATCCTAGTTCGGCGGGCAAACGTTGTCAATGGCACGACATTTTGTTGCTCGGCAGCTCGTCGGCTTCGGGTGTGAGATGACAAACGTTTGTTGGCCCAGAACCAAACAGAAATAAAGAAGAAGAAATAAGAATATAAAGAAAAGTAACGTGCCATTAAATATGTAAAAGAAAACAAAGTCCGTCCGAGGTCTAGGCATCCCACCCCATCTGTGCTAGATCGCACAGCCATAAGCTACAGCCAAGGCCAATAAATCGCCATAGCTCCCTTGACACCTTATTCCGTTTAGTTAGTCTAAATAGTCATTTAAATCATGCCTACCCCTACCTATACATACTTACTTTGTATCGCAGCCCCTCGTTACCAACCTTTTTTGAAAAACGAACTAACAATTCATGTTTGATTCCACAAACTTAAATAGAAACTACTCATTTCATATTTATTGAAGCAAAAAAAACTACCCTTCAGACTAAATTCAGATCAAATATCATCATAACTATATTACTAACTTAAAACTATCATATATTACTAGCTTGAAAGTATATATTATAAGTGAATCTCTAAATATATACCGGATTACACCCACAAAGAAATTTTAGAAAACGAAAAAATTTCTAATATCAATTATATTTTAATAGAATACATGCGATTAATCGCAACCACTAAATAATTCAAATATTCAGGGTTTTTTTTTCCTTTTTACTCAAATATTTGTTCAAAAATTAATTTTATTTCAACCAAATCTTTAATTAGACAATTTAGGCTAATAATTTCTTTGTGTATGCAATCTATGTCCCATATCCCACTGCGTGTTCGTTTCCTTATGAAGAAATACAGGCAAATATAAAACCGTCCAGTACCAATATTCCCTGCACTAATATATACTAAAAATTTCAATTTTATCCAGTTCCCAATTATTTAATTCAGAAATTACCTGCAAAAAAAACAAACCAAGGCAGAACAAACAAGAAAAAAGAAAAAAAAAAAAAAATATTCTTATATAAAAAAAACAATAGATTAAACTGATTCTATTGCAAAAATTCTGTAAAAAAAATGTATATCCTACTCCCTTCCGAAAGTTAATGTTAGAGGATAAAGTCTCCAAAATTTCCCCTAATTTATTATCAAAGTAAGAGAAAATCGTATTCTCTTATCCTTCTTAACTTCCCTCATTTACTCTCTTTCTCTCTTTTATTTTAAACCTGCTCTTAAACCTCAATACACGCCATATGATCAATATGAAATATTCTATTATTCTCTTTGTATGATTTTTTTTTCCAAAAATTCACTTACCCCTCTGGTTTCTTGGATGTTGGCACCAGCATGAAGAACCCACAGGCTGAAACTAAACAAAAAAAATAAATATTCTGGAGGGGGAAGAGACAAGGGCAGGTATTTTTGAGTATTGATTCCAACTGATTGAATATTGGCTCTATTTGGTTTTGATTTGCTATATGTATGCAGCCGTTAACTATAATATTTCTTCATATGAAATTTTACACTGTATAAAATCAAAATGATTGATATAAAGAAACATTACAAATAAAAGTAAAGAAAAACTAATAAAGGGTAAAAAAAACGAAACCTATAAAATATATATATAAAAAAAATAAAAATAGCACTATAAGGAAAAAAAATAAGAAAATATATAAAAAAAATAACATATGTAATAAAAGAAAAAAATAGTGTGCGTATAGCAAAAAAACTAAAATTAATAAAACAAAAATTGAATAAATAATAATAATAAAAAGGAAATATATACAGACAAGATAGGGGATAAAAAATAATAAAAAAAATAACTTTGAAACTAACTTTAAAAATATTTACAACTCAATTCTCTCAGTGGATTCCTTTTTATTTTGCACAAACTCTTAGGTCGATCGTTCACCTTAAATTTCTCTACGGCACTCAAAAATCACCAACAAAGAGCGCTGGATGTGTGGTCATTTAAATGGAGTTTTATCCAATATGTTTGCTGGTTTCAAGTTATTTAAACCTCTATTGACCCAATCAAAATACAAGACGAATAAAAAAAACGGTTGAGGCCCTAAAACGAAAATCCCCCGCCAGGACAGGACCTAACAGGTCAATTTACAAAGTTATTACCTTACAAAATATTTTGTCAAAAGTGCTATTGTCTCTTACCTCAAACCACTGCGGTTCGAATGAACGTATGTATATAGGTATATAAAAAAAAACGAAAATACTTTTTCATCCAGCAGAACTTTGCAAAAAGTAACTACTCCAAATTCAAAGAAATTATAAATAAGGAAAACACTGACTGGCACCAATCACTTTTTCTTCTTTTATATTACTTCCAATATGAGTTTATATTTATAAAAAAACGATATTAATTATTTACTTAATGCTTCAGTAAAAATAAATTAAATAAAATCAACGCACCAAAAAAAAACACAACTGCTCTTTTGGACTCTTTCTAACGAACAACCACAGTCTTTCGTACGAAACCTCTCTCCTAACCATAAAAGTCCTTAGCATAACGTATCCAACTCAAACTCTTCATACAATTCTTAACCCACAACAGGCAAATTATTAGTCGAAGACCTCTAAGGCTCACAGGCTGACGTTACAGGCTCGCAGCCGTCGATGTTGCCTGCAATATGGAACGAGTGCGTAAAAGATTTAGACGTTATGACTGTGATACTACCAGGAACGTGTGGCCTCGACCCGCGCCCTAATGTACTACCCCTAAAGCCGGGCTTATTCTGTTGCACATATGTTGTATATTCATGAACATTCTCCCGCAATACCTACACACAAAAAAATTGCAGAATCAAGCAGAAACACCTACACTGATAGAACCTTCGTTCATAGCACCAATGAACGGATTTCATTAAAATGGACTCATTGATCCAATGATAAAAACTCATTAACTGAATGAAAATTCGTCAAAATTTTTGTTTTGGTGTTTAGTATTAAAATCGCTAAATTTCGTAATTTTCAAAAAAGCGAAAATCGCCAAAACTCCCGAACTAACAACAATTGATCAACACTTTTTGGTACTTAACTTTAATTTACTGATAGTTTTAGTAATAGCAAAAACCGCAATTATTTGACTACTGGTTCCCTAGACACGTCTTCAACCTTTGTTGTGATATATCGCCTAACTAAAGCGATAAATTATAATTTTAATATTTGTCCCATCGTAGATTTTCACCTCCAAATATACAGTTTAACGCTGTTATAAAAAAACTTCCTAATTTAGCTTTACAACATGAATTTGCTACAGCATTCTTTATCTTTATTAAACTTTTATTAAAAAAATTGTATTCAAAAACATACAATAAAAGTTTATTAATTTTGTTTTTAATCCTGGCAATACTTTGTATATTCTCTCCTTCTATGGTTAGTAATACATGAAATTAGTGAACGATTGACTAGGTAATCGTAGGTAAATATATGGTTTTGTAAATTTTGAAAGTCAAAATATTTTATTACAAATCAAAACATATTAAAAAAACGACTTTTAAACATTACCGAGAAGTAATAATGGGACCACACTGTGTTGAAGAATTCCCCATATTAAGAATACTGAAAGTATTCGAATATCGAGTATGGTTTAATCATAAATACGTCACTATTTTATCGAATTTGTTCCTATTCCATTTTCATGCATATTTGGGAGAATTCCTGCAGTTTTCCCTTTTCGTCGGTTGGATACACAATGTCGTATCCCATCTATTTCCGGGTGGATGACACTTAAAAAGAATTCATTTAATCATTGTAAATTCACGTTTTTTCTTTCTTTTCCTTCCCTTTCCCTTTCTTCTTTTTTTCAGTTTGTTACAGTAGTTTCCTTTTTCCAAACTTTATCAAAAAGATACTTTAGGCTATACCCTGCTTTAAGCATTTAATAAATTTTTTCCTATTAACCATTTGTGAATATTCTTTTTGCTACATCAGCTTAAAAATCGGTAATTAGGCTATTCTAAAAGTTTTTTTTTTTTTTTTTTTTTTTTTTTTTTTTTAAACACAGTAAATATTTTCGTATTCAGAAGAAAGAGAATTAGAGGGTTAATATTTAGTTGCCGAATTTACAGTTTCTCCTTTCCCTTGAAACTGATATTTTGAGCGATAGCAAAGTTTGGGGAAATTTGTAGCTAACTTCAGCAAAATCAGTGCTAATGCTTAGTCTATTGCAAATGAATAAAAAACGTTGCAAAAATCAATAGCACCCTTTGCCAAATATATATAAGACGACTAAAAAGACTAAAAAAAAAAAGAAAAAGAAAAATCCTAGAAAATTTACACTTTTGTTAATATATTCGCTGAAAATTTAAGTCAAAAAGCGTGCCTTTCGCTTCCTTTGAAGATTATTTAGAAAAAAACTGCAACACGACAAAAGTGAAAACTTTTCAACTTCACCCAAAAAATGGTTTCCAAAAATTTTCGAAATGTTTTGAAATCTGCAATGAGAATCAACCGAGAATTAAGCAACATACTGGTGATCTATACAACAAAATATTAAGGCGAGAGCAAAAAAAAAAACGTCGTAAGACATAACTTCATAGTTATATATACATATCCTAATAAAATGTATTTCCGATTGAAGTCATTGCCGTCGTTTCCCTTCAAAGAAATCCATATTTATCCTAGTAAAAAAATTCCAACTGTAGAATTTCACATTCATTTCCAGTTTTCCCTTTATCTACATTTTCATAAACAAACTTCAACGACGGTCCAGTAGAACCTTAATGAACTTCACCCTGAGTGAACAGAAATTACCGGCTGTATAACATATGAAAAATACATGTGTTAGAAAAAATATAGTTTAAAGTTAAACTCAAAAGTTACAAAAGCTATCTTTTGTCTCATGCCTATCAATGTTAAGTATTTAAAGCAAATGTATTTTAAACCGATTGTAGTGGTAAAAAAAAATTACACAGGTTATGTGTACAATTGTTCCGTTATAACCGAACGTACCTCAGCAAAAGTTTCCCAGGCAGGAACGCGAATAAGTTACGTTAGATGTAAAAATGTACAAACGTTGAATTTTCAACGCTGGTAATTATCCATGTTGAAAGTTAACGTGCATGCGAAAAATAGTGTACCAGTTTCCGTTTTAAGTGTTTTTATTCACTTTGAGTTTTCCTATGCGTTAACTGATATGGTATGTCGAAGACACAGCCCAAGACAAACAAAAAAAAAGGAGAATCGCCCCTCTTTAAGCCACAAACATATCCTTGGCATGGTATACGCCAAGTTTCCTACCAGCTAAATCTTCCAACTCATATAACGAATTACCAACCACCCTCCGGACAACACACCTTACATGGACCGGTGCTAATTTAGCATTATATTTCCCAATCAAGCTACTCTGCTTAAAGTTTTTCCGAAATACTACCTGGCCCACTTTGAACCTAATGTCCTTGCTGCGAGTATTATACCTTTTTTCACTTTTTTCGTGTGCCAATTTAAGTTCCTTTAAAATTTGGTCTCGTAATAATTGCTGCCTGTCAGCCCCTGCCTCAATTACGAGATCCGAATCCTTTATTGCAGCTAAGCGCCTCGTCAATTCATAGGATGCACCATGTTGCATCATTGGTAGGCCAAACAGAGCATAATACGGTTCACAACCTATCGAGCTATGTCGTGCGCTTCGTAAGGAAAAAGCAGCATCGCTAACACACTTGTCCCAATTTCTCTGGTTGTCACCCACAAATGACCTGATCATCTGAAGCACCGACCTATTAATACGCTCGGAAGCGTTTGCCTGTGGAGAATAAAACCCGGTTCTAATATGTCTTACCCCATACTTATCCAAAAATAATCTAAATGTTTCAGACACAAATTGTTTCCCATTGTCCGAGTGAAGGTACTCTGGGACCCCGAAAATATGAAAAACACTTCTTTCCATATATTTTACTACATCCGCCGATGTAGCCTTACGCATCGGCGTCAAGAAAACAAACTTCGTGAAATGATCTAAACATACAAATATATACGAATTTCCCTCGGTTGTTCTAGGATATGGCCCCATGAAGTCTATATAAAGACGTTGAAAAGGCCTCTCGGAGATCTGCTGAGCCCCCATTAATGGACGTTTCAACACATTTCGAGGTTTACTTCCTTTACAAATATCACAGGCCCTGACTACATACTGCACATTCGAAACCATACCTGGCCAATAATATTTTTCTCTCAGTCTGGCTAAAGTTTTGTGTATGCCTCCGTGACCCACTGACGGAGAAAAATGAGCAGTTTCTACCAAACCCATTTGCAATTCCGAAGGGACCCATAGTTTCCATGCTTTTTCCTCCTGGCTTACATCCCCTGTCCTAAACTGGGTCCTCTTATAAACGTAGCCATCCGATACACAAACTTCAGGAAGCTTATCGCCATTTTCCCTGATGGTATCCCGCAACTTTCTGTACGCCTCAGACTCAAAGCAAGGGGATTTCAAATCAATATCCAAAACCCTATCAATTTGCTTTATTTCCTCCATTGACACGCGAGACAATGTATCAGGCACCACATTCTGTGACCCCTTTCTGTGTTCAATCGAAAAATCGAAGGCTTGCAATTTCAAACTCCATCTTGCTAATCTCCCTGACAGATCTTTCTGGCCCATTAACCACTTGAGACTGGCATGGTCAGTAATTATAGTGAACGGCAATCCCTCAATGTAAGGACGAAACTTTTTCACACACAAAATTGCAGCGTAACACTCTAATTCCGTTATGCTATAATTTCTCTGGGCTTTATTCAACTTGGTGGACACATAGGCTATAGGACGTTCACACGATTCATCATCTATCTGAAACAAAACTCCTCCCACACCTTCTGTGGACGCATCACATTGCACAAAAAACGGTCTCCTGAAATCCGGGTTAGTCAGGACGGGCGCCGTGGTAAGGCTTAATTTCAATTTCTGAAACGAATGCCGTGCCTCTTCAGACAATCCAAACTTTGTCAATTTATCCTTAGCTAAACAATCGTTAAGCGGAGCTGTAATAGTGGCAAAATTTTTAATGAAGCGGCGATACCATCCAGCCATGCCTAAAAATCGACGTAACTGTTTCGGCGTTTTGGGTTCCGGAAAGTTTGATATGGCCTCCACCTTTGCCCCATCCGTCTTGATTGCACCGTGTCCTACTACATAGCCCAAGTACCGTACTTCCTTGAAACAAAATTTACTCTTCTCCACATTTATAGTGAGTTTAGCGTCACTTAAACACTTGGCCACTTTGCCTAATAAAAGCATGTGGGACTCAAAATCGAAAGAACATACCAACAGATCATCCAAGTACACAAATACGTTTTCCCGAAGACCAGCTGGAATAACTTTATCCATAAGGCGACACATTCTCTGTGCTGCGTTACACAGGCCAAATGGCATCACAGTAAAGTGATACAAAGGCCTGCCTGGCACTGTGAACGCCGTTTTTTCCCTCGATTTCTTTTCCAGCGGGATTTGCCAGAAGGCATCCTTAAGGTCTATCGCCGATATATAGTTCGTGTCTTGAAGCCTACTGAGAATGCCATCAATATGAGGCAATGGATACGCATCCTTTATTGTCCTTTCGTTAACCTTTCGCGCATCAAGGCACAACCTGTTCTTCCCTGGCTTACGAACTAAGGATACAGGTGAGCTCCAACTGCTGTTGCTCTCCTCTATCACACCCATCGACAACATCCTATCTAGCTCCTCGTATATAAGTTTCTGTATCACAGGAGAAACAGGATAAAAACGCTGCTTGATTGGTACATTTTCCTTCGTAACTTCTATAATATGCTCCTCCATACTTGTCTTACCCAATCCCAAAACTGCGAATGAAGGAAACTGTGACTTTATCACCTGCAACTCCTTTTGTTGTTGTATCGATAACTCATGTTGTGCATTATCAAAACCCATCTCCTCTTTCGCAATTTGCACTTCACTGCAGCTATGGTCCCATTTTCCATGATCTTTCACCACACAATCTACATTCCCCTTACTTACAACCAACAGCCCAAATGTCTCCCAAAAATCAATTCCGAAATAAAATTGTTGTTGTAACTCTGGAACAATTAAGAATTCCATTTCCTTCGTAACCCCATCCCATAACACAGATAATTTTATCACCCCTATTACAGCAGTTTCCCCGCCATCAGCCGTTCTAACATTTTCCCCAAAAAGTGGCATTATCCTATCCTTTTTGTCCTTAAGAAAATCCATTGCATTTTTTCCAAGGCAACTGGAGTTTGCCCCTGAATCTAACAAAGCCAGAATTTCCACTCCATCAACTTTGGTTTTCGCATACACTCTACCATCACCTTTCAGGGATACTATAGTAGCAATCACCTTTCTCCTTATCCGTCTATAGTTTATCCTTTTACTTCGCATCTTCTCAATCTTCCTATAATTTTCTGTATCCTTTGCGCTGCGTACCTCTTCCACAAAAATTCTGGCCCTAGCCTCTTCATATTCTATTTTACGCTGATGTAAACTTTTCTCTGGGTCTATCTGCCGCTTACATATAAAATTATCCGCTATTTGCCTATCCTTTAAAAGTTTTACTGATCCTGAGACTCCGGGATTCCTTCCTTCTGGCGAGAGTCCCCGGAAATCTCCGCCAGTCGATGGTTTCCCCCTGTATTCCTATAAACACAAAACGACATGGTACCATCGCATGCGAAACACCTCATGGCATGAAAGGAGGATTTACATCTATCCTCCCTTTGGGCTTCCACTGGGTTCTTCATAAAATAGTCTACCGGCATGCCACAATTGAAACACAACATAACGTGGAAAGGTGACGGACAAAACCCATTGTTACCGTTACCCCCCGCCGCACTCGATATCCTACCGTTTGCGTGCTGGGAGTTCGAGTTCGCGGGCAGCACCGAAGTTGGCCCATTTTTGGTCCGAGCCGAAAATACCGGTATGTTTGGTGTTTGCCTCACATTTCCTGCAGAAACAAACGCGTCAACAGAGTTGAAAGTACTACTGGCTCCAACATCATTTTCTAAATCCCCTAGCTTAATCTCATGTACTGGTCGAGTCCTGGCCTTGGCATCCTTAATAAGTTTTTCAGCTCTCCTACATTCTGTTTCCTATCAATCATCTCCCTAATTAATTCATAGTCAGAACGGGACGACTCAAATTGACTTAATAGCTCCCTTTTCAATTCGATATACCCGAAGTCATCGTCACCTGCATGATCTTCTAGCACCTGCCAAAACCATCTAGAGGCGCTACCGGTCACCAAACAATGGAAATCTGTAAAAAGCTGTCCATAGGTAACTCCGCAACGCTCGCTCATTCTTTCAATTCGGAACAAGAAACTTTCCACTGTCATTCCCTTTGAAGTGCCATCGAACTTAATGTTCCACCTATCCAAGTCGATTGAACGTTGACTAGGAAATCGTTGACCCGTTTTAGGCAAATTCTCTTCCCTTGTCAAATACGAACCCTGGCTATCCCTATACGGCTCAGTTGACTTTTCACTTCTCTCGCGATCCTTCGGTTGAGATACACCACTTAATCCAGCTCTATTCCCTTCCGGAGTAGAAGCTGAGTTAGGTGTAGCCAGCTGAGAATTATTAACAGACGATTCTACCTCTGCTAGTCTATTCGACAAACCTGATACTTCACCCCTCACCTTGGTAAGCTCCACCATACACCCTGCCATCATCTGTTGTTGCTGAGCTAACATCGCCATCATTTTCGACAGTGTGTTAGCCTCCCCATTTTCCCTTGCTACCTCTGAGGATGTCGGATTCAATTCATTACTACCGGGTGGAACAACTTTCTCCCTCCCCTGCAGCTGAACCCCCTCCCGATCTCGCTCACTTTCCTCGCTCATTTCACAAATAGCGTCTAATTTCTTCGAAAAGCTCAAAGTATCTTGTGATGACACGAATACGGAACTAGAATGTGTACCGGACCTTTCCCCGCTCACTCTACCGAATACCGCGTTTGCGCACCGGTTCAAATAATCGGTCGGCACAAAATCAACGGCCCTTACAATACCGGTGTCTATTTGATTGTAAATTGACCCTACTATCTGGTTCTCCAAAGCTCGCGATACACTCCTGGTAAATCTCCTATTTTCGAACCTATCCCGAACAATGTTGTAATTCTCTAATGCACGTGATACGCTCCTAGTAAATGGCCTACTCTCCAAGTTATCCTCAAAATCCCGATGGAATTTTTCCATTTACGAAACTATTACTTGTGTACTGAAAGTTACCCACAAGCTAATCACTTTAAAAAAACTAGTGTAAAAAAAAAATTAATAAAAATCTAAAAAAAATAAAATAATAAAAATAAAGAAAATATAAAAAAAAAGGTAGAAAATAAAAGAAAATAAATAAAAAAATATTTTGAATGCATAAAATAATATACAAGCAACGATGCACTTTTATAAAAAAAACAATAATAAAAAAAAATGTATCTATAAGACTAGAAATTAAAAAAAGAATATATAATTTTATTTTCAAAAAAAAATCAATCATGTATTAAGGTTGGTATTAAAAGGGCTGCTACAAAATATATACAGGCTACAGTGGTTAAATCTTTAACGGTCCAACGTCAGAAATAGAAAAATGAAAATATGTATCCACAAATTCTGTTAAATCCGATCCGAAGGAGCAATTTACGGTAAACATCAACTAACCGCCAACGCCTCCTTCATGAAAGTTACTATCTACATAACAATCCTTGTCAAAAACAAGCCGAAGTCAAATCCCAACCGATCGAAATCAGCTACGACGAACTCCAACCCAAATTGACATTTCCACCAAACACTTTCGCTATCGCCTATTGTCCCCGGCAATTAATTCCAAAAAAAACAACGCCATCGCAAAAATAAAAAAAAATGTCCGAAAAGAAAAAGTAACGAATATGGTAAATGAAAAGATTCCGTGCTATTCCGTTGGGCGCCACTGTTCTGATCCTAGTTCGGCGGGCAAACGTTGTCAATGGCACGACATTTTGTTGCTCGGCAGCTCGTCGGCTTCGGGTGTGAGATGACAAACGTTTGTTGGCCCAGAACCAAACAGAAATAAAGAAGAAGAAATAAGAATATAAAGAAAAGTAACGTGCCATTAAATATGTAAAAGAAAACAAAGTCCGTCCGAGGTCTAGGCATCCCACCCCATCTGTGCTAGATCGCACAGCCATAAGCTACAGCCAAGGCCAATAAATCGCCATAGCTCCCTTGACACCTTATTCCGTTTAGTTAGTCTAAATAGTCATTTAAATCATGCCTACCCCTACCTATACATACTTACTTTGTATCGCAGCCCCTCGTTACCAACCTTTTTTGAAAAACGAACTAACAATTCATGTTTGATTCCACAAACTTAAATAGAAACTACTCATTTCATATTTATTGAAGCAAAAAAAACTACCCTTCAGACTAAATTCAGATCAAATATCATCATAACTATATTACTAACTTAAAACTATCATATATTACTAGCTTGAAAGTATATATTATAAGTGAATCTCTAAATATATACCGGATTACACCCACAAAGAAATTTTAGAAAACGAAAAAATTTCTAATATCAATTATATTTTAATAGAATACATGCGATTAATCGCAACCACTAAATAATTCAAATATTCAGGGTTTTTTTTTCCTTTTTACTCAAATATTTGTTCAAAAATTAATTTTATTTCAACCAAATCTTTAATTAGACAATTTAGGCTAATAATTTCTTTGTGTATGCAATCTATGTCCCATATCCCACTGCGTGTTCGTTTCCTTATGAAGAAATACAGGCAAATATAAAACCGTCCAGTACCAATATTCCCTGCACTAATATATACTAAAAATTTCAATTTTATCCAGTTCCCAATTATTTAATTCAGAAATTACCTGCAAAAAAAACAAACCAAGGCAGAACAAACAAGAAAAAAGAAAAAAAAAAAAAAATATTCTTATATAAAAAAAACAATAGATTAAACTGATTCTATTGCAAAAATTCTGTAAAAAAAATGTATATCCTACTCCCTTCCGAAAGTTAATGTTAGAGGATAAAGTCTCCAAAATTTCCCCTAATTTATTATCAAAGTAAGAGAAAATCGTATTCTCTTATCCTTCTTAACTTCCCTCATTTACTCTCTTTCTCTCTTTTATTTTAAACCTGCTCTTAAACCTCAATACACGCCATATGATCAATATGAAATATTCTATTATTCTCTTTGTATGATTTTTTTTTCCAAAAATTCACTTACCCCTCTGGTTTCTTGGATGTTGGCACCAGCATGAAGAACCCACAGGCTGAAACTAAACAAAAAAAATAAATATTCTGGAGGGGGAAGAGACAAGGGCAGGTATTTTTGAGTATTGATTCCAACTGATTGAATATTGGCTCTATTTGGTTTTGATTTGCTATATGTATGCAGCCGTTAACTATAATATTTCTTCATATGAAATTTTACACTGTATAAAATCAAAATGATTGATATAAAGAAACATTACAAATAAAAGTAAAGAAAAACTAATAAAGGGTAAAAAAAACGAAACCTATAAAATATATATATAAAAAAAATAAAAATAGCACTATAAGGAAAAAAAATAAGAAAATATATAAAAAAAATAACATATGTAATAAAAGAAAAAAATAGTGTGCGTATAGCAAAAAAACTAAAATTAATAAAACAAAAATTGAATAAATAATAATAATAAAAAGGAAATATATACAGACAAGATAGGGGATAAAAAATAATAAAAAAAATAACTTTGAAACTAACTTTAAAAATATTTACAACTCAATTCTCTCAGTGGATTCCTTTTTATTTTGCACAAACTCTTAGGTCGATCGTTCACCTTAAATTTCTCTACGGCACTCAAAAATCACCAACAAAGAGCGCTGGATGTGTGGTCATTTAAATGGAGTTTTATCCAATATGTTTGCTGGTTTCAAGTTATTTAAACCTCTATTGACCCAATCAAAATACAAGACGAATAAAAAAAACGGTTGAGGCCCTAAAACGAAAATCCCCCGCCAGGACAGGACCTAACAGGTCAATTTACAAAGTTATTACCTTACAAAATATTTTGTCAAAAGTGCTATTGTCTCTTACCTCAAACCACTGCGGTTCGAATGAACGTATGTATATAGGTATATAAAAAAAAACGAAAATACTTTTTCATCCAGCAGAACTTTGCAAAAAGTAACTACTCCAAATTCAAAGAAATTATAAATAAGGAAAACACTGACTGGCACCAATCACTTTTTCTTCTTTTATATTACTTCCAATATGAGTTTATATTTATAAAAAAACGATATTAATTATTTACTTAATGCTTCAGTAAAAATAAATTAAATAAAATCAACGCACCAAAAAAAAACACAACTGCTCTTTTGGACTCTTTCTAACGAACAACCACAGTCTTTCGTACGAAACCTCTCTCCTAACCATAAAAGTCCTTAGCATAACGTATCCAACTCAAACTCTTCATACAATTCTTAACCCACAACAGGCAAATTATTAGTCGAAGACCTCTAAGGCTCACAGGCTGACGTTACATCCAATATCCTTAGACTTAAATGAAGATAATACCAATTTAGATTAAAATCTGCTCCAGATCAGCCCTCTGAAGAACGTGATTCCAAATTTAAGGAATCTTATTAAAATATATCAAACTTTTTAATAGATTGACAAAAAATACTATAATTGCGACCGTACTCGATGCAAAACCATGAATTCCGAACTAAACTTTTAACTTTTTCACTTTTAAATCTATGGATTACAGCCGATATGAATTATATTTTTTTTTTAATTAAATTTTCAGAAGTTGCGAACTGATCACGTTGAAATTGTAAGTATAAAAGAAAGAACCGGAAGATTTTATGTACCTCTTCGGCTCGTGTGTTTTAATTTCGCACGTTTCAGGCACGAACCTTCTTTTTACAACCATTCGTAAAAAGTAAGAGTAATCGAAACCGAAAACGTATGTAGGTCACCTTCTATACAAGCAAAACGTTTATAATAATGACATTAAATTATAAAAAGAAATTTATGAGCTTTTTGGAATAATGTTGTGCTAATAAGTTGATCGCCAGTGTAGCATAATTTATGCTAATCTAACATTTGGTGTACATAAGTACTGTATGTTGTAAATGATTTCCAACATAAGAAATAACCAAACATAATTTTAATAAAAAATAATTTTAATTGTACTGTAAAAAAAATACCTTCAAATGTTTCATCAAAATACTTTGATGATGGATAGACTCTTATTTAAATAACCAAAAATCTTTATAAAAATAAAAATCTGTTACAAAGCCCTAAAAAGTTTCGCGTGTATCTCATCGGATTAAAGTTTAAGTTAGTCACGGACTGTAATGCTTTTACGAAAACTTTGGAGAAAAAAGACTTATCAACAAGAGTTGACAGATGGATATTGTTTTTACAGGAGTACGAGTACGTCGTCGAACACCGTCCTGGAACTCAAATGCGTCATGTGGATGCGCTAAGTCGATATGCTGTAATGATTATTACGGAAAATAGTTTGATAGACAAGATCAAAAGACTTCAGTCACAAGATGAGGATCTGAACACCATAAAGGACATCCTGAAAGATAAGCGACCGTATAAAGATTATTTGTTAAAAACTGACGTTTTGTACAAGATCATAGATGATTGTGAATTACTAGTGATACACAAAGGTACTGCATACGAGATTATCCGAAACGCCCATGAAAAAGGTAATTTTTCAACCAAAAAGACCAGGGAATTGATTTGTAGGGATTATTTTATACCGAAATTAGATGAAAAGATCCAAAGGCATATATCCAATTGTATTCCCTGTATAATATGCAACAGGAAGCGAGGTAAGTAGGAAGGAGAACTTCACCCAATACCTAAAGAGGACGTACCGTTACACACGTATCACATCGACTATCTCGGTCCACTCGAGTCAACTAAGAAGATGTACAATCATATTTTTGCAGTAATAGATGCGTTTACAAAATTTTGCTGGTTGTACCCAACTAGGACAACATCATCGAAAGACGATATCTCACGCTTACAGATGCAAAGTGCCGTATTTGGTAACCCGTTTCAAATTATTTCTGATCGCGGATCGGCATTCACCAGCGAAGATTTCAAAACCTATTGTGAAGACGAGAAGATCAACCACATTTTAATTACAACAGGCTTACCACGTGCTAATGGACAAGTTGAGAGACTCAACAGCGTAATAATTAGTTTTATCAAAATCAAGCATGGAAGATCCCACCAAATGCTACAAATTCGTGAACAATGTACAACAGGTAATTAATTCAACGTACCATAGGAGCATTAATGCAACACCCTTTCAATTGCTAACCGGCTCGAAGATGAGAACCAAGGATGATGTTCGCCTTAAAGAATTGATTGAGCAAGATAAGATGAAAGTCGTAATGAATTAAGAGAAGGAGCTAAACAACAGATTTTTGAAATTCAGTCCGAGAACCGAAGAGGTTATGATTGCAAGAGAAAGCCCGCACGAAAATACAAAATCAATGATCTGGTTGCTATTAAGAGGACTCAGCTTGGAGGAGGTCTGAAACTAAGACCGAAATATTTAGGACCCTACAAGATTACCAAAGTCAAGCCTAGTGACACGTTTGATTGGTGAAATATGCAGATTGTGGAGGGCCAAGACGCACTACTACTTCCTACCGTGGCCTGATGAAGTGAAGATTATGGCGAGGAAATCAAAAACCCGCAGGATGGCCAAGATGTGGGAGCGAATTTGCAGCAGCCATAATAACAGCAAAGTGAAGAGAGTTAGTTGAAGTTACGACGTGAAGGCGAACGGTTGAGCGCACATTTACTTAAAACTTAATTATCTTTTATATATATACATTTATTTAATATAACTGGAAAATATTTCTTTAATTAATAAATAATCAATTTACTAATGAATAAAAACAAAACTATATTATTGATTATTGTAATTCATTCTTTATTTAAATAAAAATCCTTCAACTATTTTATATATATTGGTAAATATGTATAAACTAATAAAAATACCTGGGCTTCTAAATAGGACACATTTTATATTTTTACATAAAACCGTACATTTTTTGGGTTTTTAAAACAACTATTATTTTTTTAGCGTTAATATTACACTAATATTTTGTGCTGTATCCATTATTATCAATAACCGCTTCGCATCTTCTTTGCATACTCTCAACTAATCTCTGGCATCTTTCTTTTGGTATAGAATACCAGGCTTCTTGAATACCAGCCCAAAGTTCGGTGGAATTTTTGTAATTGTTTTGCGAAACTTTTGTTTTTATATCATTCCATAGATTTTCTATTGGATTAAAGTCCAGACTTTGGGCTGGCCAGTCCAAAACCTTAATTTGTTCTTGTAAAAACCAATCCTTCACTATGTTTGACGAATGCTTCGGATCATTGTCTTGCATAAAGATCCACTTACATATTTTCATAGGGAAATGGCACCATAACATTCCTAAGAATACTCAAATATTGAAACCAGTCCATTTTGTCCTCTACTTTTACGATAGGCCCAACACCACGTCAGGAAAAAGCCCCCCATACCATAATATTACCCCCACCGTGTTTCAAGGTCTTCTGAGTGTACTTAATGTTTAAAGCATGGTTTTTTGGGCGGTGTAGAAATGTTCTACCATCTAGTCCGACACGATTTACCTTCATTTCATCGCTCCAAAGCACATTTTTCCAAAAGGACAATTCATTTCCTTTGTGGGGTTTGGCAAAATCAATACGTTTCTTAATATTTTTCTTGAAAGAAGAGGCTTCTTTCTACTTATTCATCCAAATAAGTTTGCTTCATTCAGTCTTCTTCTTACTAACCTGTCTGACACTTGAACGTTGAATTTTTCCCTGATTTCATTATTTATTTGACGGAAGGACATAAAAGGGTTGATGTTTGCTTTTGCGTACTACAGTCCTGTCCATATAATTTGTAGTTTTACGACGGATTGGCTTACGTTCTTTATTTTGCGTATGATGTTTATTGTCGGCAGCACATAGACGAATAGCATTGTATACCATATTTCGCGAACACTTTAGTATTTTAGCAATTTCAGTTGGAGATTTCATCTCGTTGTGGAATTGAGATATAAGTCTTCGTTTTTCTGGATTACAATGTTTTCCAGAATTTTCTTATTTCAAACGCAAATTATGAACAGAAAATTATTACTAAGTGCATCAAGTAAAATTTTGACAATTATTGCAAGTGTCCTATTTATATGTCCAAGTCAAATATAAACAAAGTAAAGTAATTTTGTTGTAAATATTTGCATGTTTTAAAAATTGCAAAGTTTTATATATAATCTGAGACTACTTGATTACAGTTTACTATAATAGAAAAGAAATATAGTTATTGCTTTATAATTATTAAGAGAAATGCATGCAGATAATTTTGTATGAAGTGTCCTATTTCTATGTCCATAGCTGTATCTGTATTACGGGAATACATATAGAAGAAGCACCTGTTTTAACTTTATTTTAAAATCGCTAAAAACAAAGAAAATCTGGTCATGTTTAAGGCACTGTCATTTTAACTCTGGAGACCATTTGTGGATAAAGATAATGCAGGATTTAAGGAAATTTTATAGAATTTTCAAAAATATACTGTTTGTACAGATCCGATTAGTGCTCGCTAAATTTTACTATGCAATTTGATAGAAAGTCGATATCGCTTATTTTTCAATAAAAGCCATGCCTACTTAAAACAAGTAACAAAATAAAAAAAAAACAGACGTCACGTTAAAATTCTACTTAATTTTCTGAACTATCTCCCCGCATTTTTGGGCGAATTTATCCACTATTTTGATCTTTAAAAATAAAGGCAACGAAAATAAAATTAGAAAAAAACTTGAATGGCTCTATTTTATTGCACATCACTGTAAATTTTCATCAAAATCTGTTATAACAGTTTTTCTTGCTACTTATATTCTACTTATATTTAACAAAATTTAATGCTGATTTCAGCAGAATAATTTGAAATTAAGTAAAATATAACTCAAATATAACAAATATTTTGTATATTTAACAGATTTTTGATAACTTATTTTTATTATCTTTTTCTGCGATTTGAAAGGTTTTTTCTATGAGTGTATATATACAATTTTATTTAAAAAAAAAATCAAATAAATAACGAAGCTTTTGTTTTTTTAACCATTTTCTTTTACAAAAAAATTTTAGGTCCTATAAAACGGAAATAGCAGAAATGGAAACAGTGCTCTAAACCTCAAGTGCTCAAAAAGGAGTGTAAGAATATACGACAACAAGAAAAGTACATTTTCAACAACATCAACTACAAGGAAAACAAACGAGCTAAAGTTTTTTGGGCAAGGAAAGATTTTCAACAACAAAAAACTGCGAGAAAAGTATGTGTGAATCTTTTTGGCAGTTTGTTTTAACATTTTTTTTTTTTTTGCTTTCCACTGATGATGGTGACGCTAACACACAAACGTAGTTCAAATATAAAGAAAATAAATCAAGTAACATTTTATGTGCCATATTTTTATTTAAGTTGACACTGAAACCAAAATCCCAAAATGAAAAGAGTAAACTAAATATAACAAGAAAGGTACCCACTGGGGTGCCCACCGATTTACATTAAATTTAAATATTTAAGAAGGGAGACAAAATTTTACTTTTTGGAATTTTAAACATGTATTTAGAATATTTTCAATTACATATTTATTTCAACAATTATTTAGAGATTTTGTTTATACATTTTATTCAAAAAAAAAAAAAACAAGCTAAAAAATTAAAAATAAAATTTTAAACAAATAAATTATTGTAATAAATCTGCGTGCGCGAGTGCCTCAAGAAAAGTTGTTTCCAAATCCAATATGGTCAAAGCCTGGTATAACGAATATTTACTCGGTATAACGAACGAACGATTTTTTACACTGACTATTATATAGCAAATGTCTCGGAAAATTTAACCCGATATAACGAACTGTTAGTAAAAAAAAAATATGTAAAAAGTTTGAAAAAATCAAGAAAACAAAAAAAATTTCAGAATTGTTTGTTAAGGAACCTTCCAATTGAGTCGTGTATCCATCATTGCAGTCCTTTTACACTTTTTTAATAAACACAGCAATTTCAGAAATGTTGAATCTGCAGTAAAATTAGTACAAATAATTGTTGCGATATAAGGAATATTTCGGAATAACGAATGGGCCTGACAACATATCATTCGTCTCGGGCTTTGACATATATCTAAAATATAATTTGTTGTCCCAACTGAATCCTTTCGTACCTGCAAGCGAAAATGCGGTTTCTCCAATTCAGTTGTCGCTACCCCATTTCTGTTGTCACAACCCTATTTCAGTTAAAACAACTGAAACGTGTGACAGCTAAGTTATGGGTTACAACAACCGAACGATTTTGTTGAAACCGAATTCGGTTGGGCCAAAAAATATTTTTTATAGGTATACCCTTATATATTTCTTGATTGCAAACAGTCATATTTGAGATTGAACCATTGATTCATTGTTATAACCTCCAGTACTACGTGGACAGGGTATAATAAGTTTATGCTGGCTAATCCAGGCTTTATTGTGCTCACACTACAGGTCGCAAATATTAAGATATTTTGATAAAATTTTGTACATCGACTTATATCGGCTCTGGTTCGAAGCCTATTAATTTTGGTTGGAAGTATTTTAATATTTTAGTAAAATTCCCGGTAATTGATGATTTCTATTCAAGTATCCCCGGTATGGATAAATTTCAGCCCCATTGAAAAGGCTATCAAAATACTATTCCTCTGATAACAAATTTCCCTATCGGTTTTTTAAAACGAACATAAAAAACCAAAACACTAATAAAGGAGTAATTTTTGACCGCATATTTCAATCCCTAAACGTAAAATTGGGCAACTAAAAAGCTACCCATGCCAATTCATTTTGTCCCTTCTTTCAGACATCCAAATTGCATTACAACCGGAGGGAGTCCATCAACGGTGCTTCCTTGTGAGTACTAACATTCAGAAATTTCCTGACCATTAAAACCGAATTTTACTCCACATTGCCGTGGAATAGATTTTGGTTCATGTTCAACATTTATGTGTCTTCTATAACATGTTTAAATCTCATAATCGGAGTGTATTAGTGGAGAAATATTTCTTGTACGTAACGGTCCTTAGTTTTCGCTTTCATATTTTGTACTTACCCTTAAGATAAACGTGTAAGCCCACACAATGTAATTCGTATACGAGTACTTCATATTGTGTGATGTTACCATATGAGATACTTGTGTATAACAATTGTATATGAAACTTAAAACATTTGAAATTTTCCCAAAGTTGTGTCTAACTTATGTACATACCGCTATACTTGTGTGTACTTACGAAGTATATTGGATGTGGGCTCTTCCAATGCGGCCATATCCTGGTTAAAGTAAGCCAGCTTGTGTGTAGGGTTTTAAAAAATCTTTCAAACTTTTAAAAATGTTATAAAAAATATTTTTGAATTTGTTTTTATTATTTTACACCATAGATTACATAGATATCTTACTCTTCTTCTTTTGTCAACTAACACATTTTTTTACACACATTGAAATATTTTTTGTATAGGTAGAGGACGTATGTCCAACACATTCTCATGATATTCGTCCACTGACAGCGAATGTCAAATAGTAAGGAGATCTATGCACACAGGAAAAAAAATTGCCAACCGAATTGTACAACCAATAAATTCGGTGAAACTATATTGGAATGTGATTCCTAAATATTTTTTGTGTATTGCAACTAAAATTCAGTTGTATAAACCGAATTTTGTTGTGATAACCAATATTCAGTTGCACCAACCTATTTTAGTAGATCTAACCGAATTTCAGTTGGAAAATGGCATATTTTTCCTCTGAATGAATGTGTAATCTATGTTTTACACTATCACACAATAACACAATATCAATTTAACACTTTTTGAATTATTTTTTTCGAAATTCAATTGTTTTGTTTTTTATCACCAAAAATAACAAATTTGTTAGATTATTTTAAAACAAATTGTGTTTGTGTGGAAATGTTATCTCGAACAAATTTGACAGCTGAAAGCTGGAATAGGTTGTAAAACTGTCAAAATCGTTCTAGACAACACAGCTATTTGATGTCCTATAAAAAGTGTATAATAATTAGGTTGTTCACATGGGGTCAGCTATATTGTGCAACTAAAAACTGAGTTGCTAAAATTTAATTTTACAATATGCAACAATATATGAAAGGATGATACAACATTGTTACATTTGTTTAGCGTGCTATTTTTAAGTGTGCAACACCCAAAATTATTAACCTAAAATATCTAAATAAATATTTGTTTCAAATAAAATTTATTTTTAAACAAATGTTTAATTGAATCAGTTAAATATTTTATTTATTTATTTAATTTCAGTCTATGGATACAATTTATCCTTACTAATTTAAAATATATTATTTAATAAGGTTTTAAAATCAGATTGAGAAACACTTATATCTAAATGATTACAACACATATTAAATAACCTCATAGATTTATTAAGTGGTTCATTCAGAGCATATTGAGTAGCGTTTATATCAATGTGGAAAAACTTACTTATATTTCTAAATGATCTTGGAGGAACATATATTGAAATTAAATCTAACAATTAAATCTAACAAATAATACCACAAATAATACCATGCAAAAATGTTAAGGCCGCAATTTTCCGACGAGTTTCAAGAGTTCGCAAAGAAATAAATTCACATTTATCCTCGTAAGAGGATAAATGTGTAAAAAAGACGGAATATCAAAAGAATTGTGATTATTTAAAAATGGGAGCGCAAATTTAATAAACTTTCTTTGAATTGTTTCAATTAATCGTATACAATTCTTAATAACACTGTATGTCACTCAAAAAATTAATGCAGACCTGACCATCAGTTCTACATATTTCGGACATGCTGATTACAATGGCGTACTTTATTTTTCGATCAATGGTACAGATTTTTCGCTAAATGTCTTTAAAGTTTGGCGGTTGTCCATTCATTCCATTTATATGAAAAAATTTTCAAATTCAATTAATATGAATTTTTTCGTATTAAAATGTAAGCACAGGACCTGTGCCCATATTTACGATATAAATGCGAAGTGCTAATCTTGATATTTAAACCACTACTTAGCGTTTTATATAGGTTTTTATGGTTTTTCGCTATTTCAGCGACTTTAGTCGCCGAATGTACAATCGACCTCAATAAATGTAATGCCTTAGTAAGGAAGCAATTAAAAGGAAAATATTTCAATAAAAAAATGTATTCATCTATAGGGGCCTATACTTTAAAATCCCGACTTTTCAAAAATTTTATATGGCAGCATAGCTTTCCAAGATGTCCCCAAAGTCCGACTTTTAGTATAATATGGGGTCACCTATAAAAACTGTTGTTGCCAAATTTCAGCAAAACAGTTTCCATTTGCAAAATTATGGCAATAAATACAATTTTTACTAAGGTTAGTATCGTACTAAACTTTAGTATCTTGATATGTCTTTAGTAAGATACTAACCTTAGAAAAAAATTTATTTATTGCCATAACTTTTGCAAATGAAAACTTTTTTGCTTGAATTTTGGCAACAACAGTTTTTAGAGGTGACCCCATATTATACTCAAAGTTGGACTTTGGGGACATCTTGGAAAGCTATGCTGCCATACAAAATTTTTGAAAAATCGCGATTTTAACGTATAGGTCGGTATTAGGGTTTGGGGTTCGGGAATTCCCGGGAAAATAATATATTTTTCCTGGGAAAACGGGAAATTTTAAAAATATAAAATTTTTTAAATTGTTTTTGTTTGGAATAGGATTTTTTAATTTTAGCCATAACAAAAATTTTAAATACCAAAACAAAAATGTCATTGTTAAAATATTTTAAAAGTGAATCAATTTATTTGACACACAAAAAAAATCTTTGCCAAGTAATTAGGAGCATTTCAACTAATAAAGATTTTTCGCATAACTTATTCAAAATTTAAGTAGTAAAACCTAAAAACTTGGTAAAATGTTCAAAAGAAATATGAAAAAAAAGTTTTGTTTCTTACAAATAATCGCCCTTACTATCTAAATTTTTCAAATTTATATTTTAGTTAAAGTCGACTTTAGTTAAAATATTGGGTGGCAGTATACCTTGAGTTGGTTTATTTTTGGAGCATTCTGATTGGTTAATTTATTTTCAACCAATCAAAATGTTTGAAAATATAAATATTTTTGTAAGGTTTTCATACACAAAATGAACAAAACCGTACGATTAAAAATAAAGTCGACTTTAAATTTAAAATACTCCTTTATATTAAGGACCAATAATTTTATAAGTAACGTTTTCATTAATAATTGTGATATTTTCAAGTAAGTTTACTTTATTTTAATACACCTGCTTTCAAACTAATATATTCTTTTATATTAAAGAATAAAATGTCAGGAGTATGGAAATACTTCACAAAAAAGGACAATGCAGCGCAGTGCAATATTTGCCCTAAAAGACTAATGGTTAACGGAGGTATCTAAATTTGGTTATCCGACATCTAAATTTGCTTCACAAAAAAAAAAAAAAATTGATGGTCATGCAACTTCTCTTGAAGAAAACAACAACAAGAATAATGTTCCAGCTAAAATTAGCAAAGTACCCGAAGAAAAAAGTGTAAGCTGAATAGGCATTGAACGTTTTATGGTTGGGCAAACATTTCCCCAAATGGTATGCAAATTAGCCGCAGTCGACGGAATGTCAAATATATATTTATAAAAAAAATATATCATTATAAAAGAAATATCGAGCAATATTTCTAACAACAGGAGATTTGCTATAAGAGTTTGGAAAATAACATTGTGGCCACCATATCTAATGGGCCAAATGTGATGAAACGGTTTGTTTCCGACAGTCCAGTAGTGGGTGCTTTCTGCTGGAATCATGCAATTAATTTGGCAGTGCTTAGATTAATTTATGTGAAATCAAATGTTCAACATTATATTTTTACTTTGAATTCTCACTATACAGACTGAATTTCTACTGAAATAGTGTTTTTTTTTTTAACAAAAATTACTTATATAGGTGGTTTTCATTAACAATTTTGTTCAAGAATATTTCCCGGGATTCCCAGGAATTCCCGAGAATCAAATTTTTTTATTCCCGTTTCACGGGAAATAAAACAGTACGGGAATTCCCAAACCCTAGTCGCTATAGATGAA
Source organism: Leucophora obtusa (assembly GCA_949987735.1). Taxonomy (NCBI): domain Eukaryota; kingdom Metazoa; phylum Arthropoda; class Insecta; order Diptera; family Anthomyiidae; genus Leucophora; species Leucophora obtusa. The sequence continues at coordinate 228,423,140 of OX465297.1, forward strand.
TACATTTTTTTGTTGAAATATTTTCCTTTTAATTGCTTCCTTACTGAGGCATTACATTTATTGAAGTCGATTGTACATTCGGCGACTAAAGTCGCTGAAATAGCAAAAAACCATAAAAACCGATATAAAACGCTAAGTAGTGGTTTAAATATCAAGATTAGCACATCGTATCGTATCAAGATTTGCACATTATATCGTAAATATGGCAATTTTAACACAAAAAAAATCATATTAATTAAATTTGAAAATTTTTTCATATAAAAAAACTGAATGGACAACCGCCAAACTTTAAAGACATTTAGCGAAAAATCTGTACCATTGATCGAAAAATAAAGTACGCCATTGTAATCAGCATGTCCGAAATACATATATAGAATTGATGGTCAGAGCTCTATTAATTTTTAAGTCAAGATTTTGTCATGCAGTGTAATTAATAATATCATTTGCGCAGTAGGTGCAAAATAAATTAAAATATTATTTGACAGTTTTTTTATGTCACAAAGGGAAAACCCAACAGAATATCGTCTGTTGTCCTTGCAATTTTTCAGGTTCATACTATGAAACATTTTGGAAACATTTGAAAATTTGGATAAATATTTCTACAAAATCTTAAAACTTAAATTTTTTTGATTCACACATACATTTGTGAATCATCTGAAAATTTTGGCAAGTATTTCTACAAAATCATATAATTTAAAATAAGCTTTACTGCATACCTACCCCTAAATTCATAAACGCTTTGTAAAATTATAGGAGGTTTATTGAACAAATTTTGTTTGGAAATGACGTTTTGTAAACCTGCTATAACTTTACAAAGCATTTATGAATTGAGGGGCTAACGTATAAGATTAATATTTATTGTTGAGGTATTTTTGGACATAGGTTAAAACTATTACGAACAACAACAAAAAAAAAGAGATTGTATTATAATTTGTAATTAATATAAATTCGAAAACAGCAAGCCTAAAAATCAAAATAGTTCAATATGTATGAAATGTAAATGCAAAAAGCTCTAAAGTTTTTGATAATATTAATCGGATTTTTTTTATTATATAATAATTAGCTTGTGAGCTTGCCGTTATAAAAAGCTTTAAAGTTCTTTAACAAAACAAAAGCTTTTCTTAAAACACAATAATTTTTCAAACTATGCTGCCCCTCCCTTGTCATTAAAATCTTTTTGTAAATGCACAGTATCCAAATGCTGTTCGAGTAATTTAGTTGAAAATAAAATTCCAAATTTAAAATATATTTAGCTATTAAGAACTAAAACTAATTGTTGTTATTTAATATTTTTATTATACATACATACATAATGTTAACATTTTTGTAAAACAAAAAACATAGATTTAAGTTTATTTTGCAGCTTTACGAAACTATTCATTAAAACAAACAACTACAAATTTTTAATTATAAAATTAAAAGTTTTCCAACTGGTAATGAATTACATGGTAGTTATGTATCATTACCTTCTCCATTATTTTGTTTTCTACATCTTGAAAGGCTTTTGCGACGGAAAAGCACTAAAACGACGCATATTGAAAAGCTGATTATGGGAAAAATAATGACAAAATTTTTCTATGGTATTTTTGGGTGAAACAATAAAAACTCAACACACAATAAGAGCTCAATGTTATATAAAATTCAGAACCCAGGCCCATCCAGTTTCTGAAATGCAATGTCATGAAAATTGGAAAAAATTAAAATTTTACTAAGGAGTAAACCAGATAAACGTACTCACGGCAGTGTTTTACCACGATGTTTTGTCGACAAAACAAGTTTTATGATTTACTTCATTTCTCACTGTCGAAAAATCAGAAAAATTTCAAAGTAAACAAGAGCTGCATTCAAACAAAAGTCAATCACAAATTTGTAAAAAAAAAAAGTGTATAGTTTTCGCGAAATTGAATAAAAAAATTTGACAGCACTGCTGCAGTTCACTGGCACTGTGAGTATCTGGATTGGGCTTAAAGTGTCGTTAAAAAACTGCTTATAACTTTTAAACTATAAATACAAGATACAATAAAAAATTAATATTGGTCTTATTTTTCAGATAAGAATGTACCCTTTAAACAGATTTGTATATCGATTTCTTCGAAGAAAGGTTTTGGGTTGAAATTACCATATCTCAAATTACGCATTATTTTTTAAAATTCTTAAAAAAATTTATATTTAGAGCCAATTTCATTCACCACGATGAAAATTTCATGTTTTCCGAAGAAATAAAAACAATTATTTTCGAGTTATAAGCATGAATGGTAATTGAAACGATGCGGTTATCGGAAAGGGTAAAGCTATTTTATATTATTTCGGTAACGGTATTTTAAGGTTAACGGTATTTTGGTTATTTCGGTAGCGGTATTTCAAGGTTAACCATATATCAGTTATTTCGGTAACGGTACACTCACAATATATTTTCCATAACCGATTGAGGTTTATTTAAAAAGTAATAGGTAAAGTTTGTTTTCAATTGAAGAATCAATTAAAATACATTGAAACATATTGTTTAACTTTTTTGTCAATCAATAAAAAACAAACCAGAAAAAAATATGCATCGTCTGTAGGAGTTGTTATATTCAGTCAAATATTCTATTTTTAGATTTCTATTTTTAGAAAAAATAATTTAAATATTTTCGTTGTTTTCTGTTTTAAAACAAAAAACTCAAAAATTTTCGGTTTTTTTTTTATACACACAAACAAAAACTTTCAAATATGAAAAAACAAACCAGAAAATCGTTTTTTTTTACGTTTTGCCAGTTAAAAATTGATGATTGTTTAATAGACTTTTCAATTATTTTTATTTCTTTTATTGATTGTTTAAACAAATAAATAAATAGCAAAATGGTTTGAATATAATGAACAGGGCAAGGACTTTCATGCAAATGCATGTTTGTAGCCAGTGGCCCAAAAATGAATTTGACCAAATACTTTTGCGAATCAAAGAATTTGCAAAAAAAATGGCATCGATTTGTTGTTGCAGCCATAGCCATAAAAACCTCCAATTGAAGATTTACATTATCCGTTGCATACATTCCACTAAAATCAAGAGAATGAACAGTTCGTTCTAAAACTTCCATATTCACAGAATTATAGTCCAAGTAGGACACATATTGTTGGGAAGTAGGTTTCGGAATATCGACAGCAATAAAAATTAGTGAATGGTGCGATACTCCTGGACATTGCATTTGACCAGAAGTACTCACAACAAGAGAGGGACTCATTAGAAAATAATCAATAAGGGACGTAGAATCCTTATTAATATCATAATGAGTGGGGGCTGAGTTGTGATGGCACACTAAGTCCAGCCTACTACACATTAGCCGAACCAAATTAGATTTCCTACTACTATTTATCATAATAAAATTTTGGAATCTATCATATTTTTTCGTTTCATACATATGCGTGTTTAAATTCTAAGTTAGACAACAACTAAACGTAAGTATCTGTGGCGCAGGAGGTAGAGACACAGACTTATAGCCTTAAGGCTCCATTAGCCATACGTGGACGTAACGTGGCGTATCTCCTTATCGAAAATCTAATGAGTTAAAAGAGCATAGCTGACAGTTGATTTCTTTTTACTCATTATTTTAGATTGAGTCAGCTGATTCGTCACGTTACATATAACTAATTCTAGCTTTAGAGATTTGAGTTCAAACCTCAAAAAAGGCATTACTTTTTTTTTAATAATTTTTTTATTGATTCAAATTAAAAGGCACAATTGATTTTCTGTTGTGAATATAATTTTATTCAAAAACAAAGTATTCAAATTTTCAACCTGAAGAAATTCAAATTTGAAATTTGACAAAAAAAATTGATGTCGACTTTAGCCTAGAGGAAAAGCAATGGGCTGACAAACGGAAGGTCGCCGGTTCAATCCCTGTTCGCGATATAAATTTTTTTTTTTAATTTTTTTTATTCAAATTAAAAGACACAACTGATTTTCTGTTGTTGATATAATTTTATTTATAGACAAAATATTGAATCCTGAAGAAATTCAAATTTGAAATTTGACTAAAAAAAATTTAAATAGAGCTTGGCTTAGAGGGAAAGCAATTGCCTGACAAACGGAGGGTCGTCGGTTCAATCCCAGTTAGCGACATAAAAAATTTTATTTTTTAAATAAATTTTGTGGAACGTGTTTTTCTATTTATAGAATTTATAATCCACAAACATTAAAGTAATCTATTAACACAACAAAAATTGTAAATAAATTTCGGTAGTTACAATGGTATTAAAAATAAATAAAAGTGATTGTACCTAGAACTACAAAAATTCGGTTGGCGAAAAATTCGGTTGGAACTACGAATCGGTTTTCTGTGTGCATTGTTGGATTTTTCACAGACATACATATTTAGTTTTTACAATACATCTAAAAAGGTTTATTATAAATTGACGTAGAAGTTTTTAAGTTTTCATGATACTTTCATATTTAATGTTAAAGTAGAGAAATCATTAATTTGTTTCATGCAGCTTAGGTGTAAAAGCGTAATAGCCGTACTTACATACATATTTCTGCATTTTTTTAAGAGAATTTAGCGGCCCTAACTTTTTTGAAAACAATAAAGCTAATGTAAAAATTCGCGGAAATAAGATTTGTAAGTGATTTTTAATTAACCCATTAAAAATTTTTGAATTTCGGGTAACCCCAAGAAAAAACGTGGTACGCGTACTATTGGTTGGAAACCCCTCCCATACTCTATGCTTTACCTACGGAAAGATGTACATAGTTTTACGTTCTTTTGAGCATTTCAGGCAATGATACATATGTAGAAAGTTCCAGAACATATACTAAGGTTAACATTTATACATTTACTTATTTTTAATGAAAATCAACAAATACATAATGTGCTCCTTAAAATTAAATAAAATTATGTTGTTTCCTTTATTTTGCAAAATATTATTATTATTTCTGTTTATAAGGGAAAATATTTTCTGAAAAATGCCTTTTATACATACATACATATGTACATACATATACATATATTTTAGTTATTTTAAAAAACAATATTTGCGATTTTTGAGTTCATTTAAAAGTTCCGTCACTAACAGCCAGTATTCCAGTCAGAGCTAAAATTTTACTTAAGTAAAATTTCTTACTTAACCCTGCTTAGATAACGTACATCTGCCAGACGTACGTTTTTTGAATTTTCTGCTCTCTCTACGTGGATTGTTAACAGAGAAAGTTCATCCCAGTCGTCAGTAGCAGCTTGTCGATAATAGTTGTTTTTGTGCGAAAAATTATTTTTTTTCTGAGAAATAGATACATCGTACGTCTGAGCGACGTATCGTTATCGTTACATTTTTTTTGCATTAGCGTTTTATTTTATTTTTCTGTTGATTTTTAAAGTCTTACAACTTTTTATACATTTTTATGCACACTACGTTGATATAGAGTTTGGACTGATTTTTGTAGAATCTAAGCGAATTGAAATACCGGAGGATGATGTCAGAAGTGACGACAAGTGGAGATCAGCCTGTCGCAAAAGATAGAAGGCACTCGGATTTCTATCCATCAAAAATTCGACGTATGTCTAAAATGATATAATTTAAATATAATACTCTGGAATGTAATGATCACGAAAACTTAGTTTGTGATTCTTGCATATAATGCTCTTCGAATTAATTTGTTGTTGTTTATATAATTTAACACAGATGTTATAACTTAACTGGAGCAGAAAGGAAATATTTTTTTTTTTTGTTTTTAAGCACCGTAAGTTGTTGCCATTTCACCTGAAAAAACTGTTATACTCCATATAAAAAAAATTATTTTTCACGATAATGAATTTTACGTGAAAATTCTGTAGAGTTTGTGTTCACGCAAATTTAATGTACCAGACTATTATTTTTCTTGGGAAAAAGTGACATTTTGTGTGATTGTGTGATTGTTATAAAATTAAAAAAATGTTGATTTTTATAAATAAATTGCAATTTGAAGCTTTCAAAGTTCGAGTCAAATTTTTCCACGTGAAAAACAACTTACGGTGCTTTAAAATAAAATTAAGGGGGTTATTTTGTAATACTATTGTTTTTGTAACAATAACAATTTACACATAAATCAACGCAACGCAATGCGTTACATTTTACAAAATAACCAACTAAAGCTTTTCAGAGAAAATTGTTTATGTTCTAATTATATTTTAAGGCAAATGTAATATCATTCTTAATTTCACATTTTTTTTCAAATTTTCTTTAAATATGTTTTTAAATAAAAATAAACTGAATAACACAAATTATTTCATTAAGAAACTTTTCAATATTGTTTCTTTTAATGTCCTTGCAAGGATCATAACCATCATACGTCTGTCAGACGTATCGATATCTTTTCAGTACAAAAAAATAACGCTATCTAACTAGGGTTAAGTAAATTTTGTCAAAAATTCTGCTAAGTGCTGACTATAATCGTGGTGATTAGTGACAGACTGAAAAAACGAATAAAATAGCGATGACAAGACAGCGATGACTTAGTTTGACCAGGATCTATGCAAGTCGCTAAATTACTGTTAACCGGTCTCTCGCTGGGCTCTGTCTCACGTTTCAAGAAGTTAAATTGCAGTTAATGGGTTTCGTTTTTTTATTATGTTTTTGCATATCTTAATATTTTTGTATATTTATTGAAGCATATTGCATGCGCGGTTCCAGGGGGTGGGGGGAATAGGGAAATTTTCCCCCCTCAGAAAAATCGAAAAAGAAAAAAAAAAGGAAAAAAAGGAAAAAAATGAAAAAAAAAAAAGGAAAAAAAAGGAAAAAGAGGAAAAAGGCGAGAAAAAAGGATAAAGTGAAAGAAATACAAATTTGTTATGCATAATTAGATGAAATATAAATTTTTTTTAAAAAACACTTTTTGATAGTAAAGCACCGTAAGTTGTTCGGATTTCACGTGAAAAAATTGATATACTCCATATAAAAAAAAATAATTTTCCCCGTCAATGAATTCCACGTGAAAACTGAGTAGTGATTGTTTTCACGCAAATTTAATGTACAAGACTATTATTTTTCTTGGAGAAAAAATCACACTTTCTGTATTAAAGGGTGAACACATCAAAATTGCGACACTTTTGAAAGCTTATAACTTACTCAAAAAAATTTATATATTTTGAAATTCAAATGCCCTGAGTAGGCCATGACCTAAATTTCATGAAAGCTGTAAATTGAAAATGAAGTCCAAATTTCAAAAAAAATACATGGTTTGGCAAGCCATTTGCTCCTGTGGTCGTAAAAGCAGCCCTTTCATCGCATCTGGAACAATGAACGCTCAAATTTATGGGGATGAGTGCCTCAAAAAGCGTCTTCTGCCATTTATTAAGAGTCACGTCACTAAACCACTGTTCTGGCCGGACCTGGTAGGCTGCCACTATGCCAAGGACACATTGCAGTGGTACAATGCAAATAAAATCGATTTTGTACCTCGCGACTGCAATCAACCCAATAGCCCAGAGCTACGCCCTATTGAGGAATATTGGTCAATAGCGAAGGGAATATTAAAGAAGACAGGTGAACTGGTAAAAGATATTGCAGAATTCAAAACCAAGTGGTTGTCGGCGTCGCGAAAAGTCGATGATGCACTCGTGCAAAAGATGATGACGCGTGTGCAACGAAAAGTCCGATCAGTTGCATATGGAACAAATAATAAATAATATTTTAATACTTTTATTACCTCTGAACTTCAAAGTATTCGAATAAAATAAAAATTTATTTCAAAGCCATCTAGTTTTTTTCTGGTATTAGTTTCTAAGTGTCGCAATTTTGATGTGTTTACTCTTTATATTGTTATTGTGTCTTTGATATAAAATTGAAAAATTGTTCACTTTTATAATTTAAATTACAATTTGAGGCCTTTAAAGTTTGAGTAAAATGTTTCCACGTGAAAAACAACTTACCTACTGCTTAAGCACCGTAAGTTGTTTTTCACGTGGAAAAATTTCACTCGAACTTTAAAGGCCTCAAATTGAAATTTGGTTTATAAAAATCAACAATTTTTTAATTTTATAACAAACACACAATCACAATAAACACAAAATGTCACTTTTTCCCAAGAAAAATAATAGTCTTGTACATTAAATTTGCGTGAAAACAAACTCTACACAATTTTCACGTGAAACTGATTGTCGTGAAAAATCATTTTTTTATATGGAGTATAACAGTTTTTTCACGTAAATCTCAAACAACTTACGGTGCTTTAAGGGGAAAAAATACTAAATTTTATTTTGAATATTTTTTTTTTCTTTAAAATTGCAGAACTGAATTTCTAATGGCATTTTCTAAATTTGAAATTGAAAATGCTAATATACAGTGGTGGCCACGAATTTAACACAATTCAAGTTTTTTCTAATTTTAATGTTGTTGTCTTTATTTTTAAAGATTAAAATAGTGGCTAAATTTGCCAAGAAAGACAAGGAGATGGATCAGAAAATTGTACAGAATTTTAACGTAATGTTTGTTTTTTCATTTTATCACTTATTTTAAGTGGGCGTGGCTTTTACCGAAAAATTAGCGATAATAACCTTTTATCAAATTACATAGTAAAATTTAGGCAGTACTGATGGGTTCTGTACAAACTGTATATTTTTGGAAATCCCATAAAATTTCCTTAAGTCTTGCATTATTTTTATCTACAAATATTCACCAGACTTAAAATTGCACGACTTTAAACATGACCAATTTTTCTTCGTTTTTAGCGATTTTTAATAAAGTTAACAGCACTAAAATTTTAAAGTGAATAGTTTTATGCTTTTCTTACCACAATATAACAAATGAGTCAAGATTTTTTTTTACGTTATAGTAAAAAGCATTTAATGTTAAAATTTCAGTGTTGTTAACTTTCTTTTAAAATCGCTAAAAACAAAGAAAAATTGGTCATGTTTAAAGTGGTGCAATTTTAAGTCTGGTGACTATTTGTAGATAAAAATAATGCAAGACTTAAAGAAATTTTATAGGATTTCCAAAAATATACAGTTTGTACAGAACTGATTAGTACTGCCTAAATTTTACTATGTAATTTGATAAAAGGTTGATATCGCTAATTTTTCGTTAAAAGCCACGCCCACTTAAAAGAAGTGACAAAATGAGAAAACAAACATTATGTTAAAATTCTGTACAATTTTCTGAACCATTTCCTTGCCTTTCGTGGCGAATTTAGCCACTATTTTAATCTTTAAAAATAAAGGCAACAACAATAAAATTAGAAAAAACTTGAATTGTGTTAAATTCGTGGCCACCACTGTATATATTTTAGAATTTTCTCATTTCGAAATCAAAAATCGAAAGTTCTCTTGAAATTTTCTCAATATTATAGGAAAAAAATTAATTACCGTTATTTTTGGTCAGTTTTAAGATCAAATTTGACAAATTCCAAATAGAATTCACAATTAATTTCACTTTAATTCTCCAAATTTCAGTAGGAAAGAGTTCTTTTTTAGGTTTTTCCAAAAGATCGTATTGAACTTATTCCAGTCAGCCTTTTGAAAATCATGAGCAAACATGTTGATTCGTAGAGTATACAGTTATGTTCCTAAAGTAATTTCTTTTGAAATACTCCTCAATTTCTGATTGCAAATTTGACTTTAGAAGATGGAGTGTTGGTTTAGCGCCAAAGCAAAGTTGGCCAGTAATTGCTTTTGTTTATAACGACAGCGGGCTCCCACCGATATGAAAATTAAATTATAGAACGTATTTCAAATGTTGATCACGAACCTCTGAGCGTCCGTAATTACATCCTAGGAGGTCTGCGAAACATTTCGAAAAAATACTTAAAAAACAATAATTTTTTAATATTAGAAGTTTTTAGTTAAAATTTATAACTGGATTTTAAGAAATCAGCTTCTAATAAATAAAGTGAATATAAACAAATATAATGAAAATAATTTCAAAACTTTTCAGGAAATAAAACTTTGTGTAGTTAAAAAATAATCTCTGATTTAAATCCTGGTAATAATCTCAATCAAATTTTGCGGACTTTTCAGACTCCGGCGACGTTTTTTGTAAAATTTTCAAAATTTAATTTCCCGGTGAAAAATGTCCATATATGAACATTTATGGTTCAACCATATATGTATGGATCCGAAAAATGAGGTAACACCTAAGTATATGTTCATATATGGACATATATGAACATATACATTTATTAAATATATGCGAATACATGCGAACGTTGCTGTCCTTTATTATAAGGTTGTACGATAGATATAAATTTATGTATGACATTCAAATTAGGCGCTACATATGTTCCTTTTTTTATTCATGGCATTAAATATAATTCCATATTTATCCAAATATGGTTCCTTTTACACATATTGAAAAATGTATTCTTCCAAATATGTTCATATACAAGTCCCGTTTGCATAAATTAAATAAAGTGTGTGAAGATAAATTCGAAAGTTATCGAAAGTTAAATTCGATAACTGTGACGCTAAGTGTGAAGTTAAATTCGAAAAACATAATCAAAAATCAGCGCTAAAAATTCAAAAGTGACGCTAATTGTGAAATTAAATTCGAAAAAACCGAGGAAAACGCAAAAGTGACGCTAAGTGTGAAGTTAAATTTGAAAAAAAGAAAATACGGACAAAACACAAAAGTGACGCTAAGTGTGAAGTTAAATTCGAAAAAAGGAAATACGGGAAAAGCGCAAAAGCGACGCTAACTATGAAATTAAATCCGAAAATTCAGAAAACTTTTAAAATTTTTTGAATTTGACACATATAACTGAGTGTTGAGAAGGAAATCGCTCTGGAGGATTTTGGCGATTGTGGCCATACTGGACGAGGTACACATATGAGTGATACATCCAATTAAAGGCCTGACCTTACTTTACTTAAATATTAACGCACTTTTTCCCAATTGATTTTCAGAAAACTTTTAAATTTTTTTGAATTTCAGACATATAACTGACTGTTGAAAATGAAATCGCTGTGGAGGATTTTCGCCACTGTGGCCATACGGGACGAGGTACACATATGAGTGATACCTCCAATTAAAGGCCCGACCTTACTTTACTTAAATATTAATGTACTTTTTCAGAAAACTTTGAAAATTTTTTAAATTTCACACATATAACTGACTGTTGAGAATGAAAACGCTGTGGAGGATTTTGGCCACTGTGGTCATACGGGACGAGGTACACATATGAGTGATACCTCCAATTAAAGACCCGACCTTACCTTACTCAAATATTAATGCACTTTTTCCGAATTGATTTTCAGAAAACTTTTAAATTTTTTTGAATTTCAGACATATAACTGACTGTTGAGAATGAAATCGTTGTGGGGGATTTTGACCACTGTGGCCATAGGGACGAGGTACACATATGAGTGATACCTCCAAATAAAGGCCTTACCATACTGAACTCAAATATTAATGCACTTTTTCCGAATTGATTTTCAGAAAACTTTGAACATTTTTTGAATTTCACACATATAACTGACATTTGAGATGAAATCGCTCTAGAGGATTTTGGCCACTGTGGCCATACTGGACGAGGAACACATATGAGTGATACCTCCTATTAAAGGCCTGACCTTACTTTACTTAAATATTAATGCACTTTTTCCGAATTGATTTTCAGAAAACTTTTAAATTTTTTTGAATTTCAGACATATAACTGACTGTTGAGAATGAAATCATTGTGGGGGATTTTGGCCACTGTGGCCATACGGGACGAGGTATAGATATGAGTGATACCTCCAAATAAAGGCCTTACCATACTAAACTCAAATATTAATGCACTTTTTCCGAATTGATTTTCAGAAAACTTTGAAAATTTTTTGAATTTCACACATATAACTGACTGTTGAGAGTGAAAACGCTGTGGAGGATTTTGGCCACTGTGGCCATACTGGACGAGGTACACATATGAGTGATACCTCCAATTAAAGGCCCAACCTTACTTTACTTAAATATTAATGTATTTTTTCCGAATTGATTTTCAGAAAACTTTTAAATTTTTTTGAATTTCAGACATATAACTGACTGTTGAGAATGAAATCGTTGTGGGGGATTTTGACCACTGTGGCCATAGGGACGAGGTACACATATGAGTGATACCTCCAAATAAACCTTACCATACTGAACTCAAATATTAATGCACTTTTTCCGAATTGATTTTCAGAAAACTTTGAAAATTTTTTGAATTTCACACATATAACTGACTGTTGAGAATGAAATCGCTGTGGAGGATTTTGGCCACTGTGGCCATACTGGACGAGGTACACACATGAGGGATACCTCCAATTAAAGACCCGACCTTACCTTACTCAAATATTTATGCACTTTTTCCGAATTGATTTTCAGAAAACTTTTAAATTTTTTTGAATTTCAGACATATAACTGACTGTTGAGAATGAAATCGTTGTGGGGGATTTTGACCACTGTGGCCATAGGGACGAGGTACACATATGAGTGATACCTCCAAATAAAGGCCTTACCATACTGAACTCAAATATTAATGCACTTTTTCCGAATTGATTTTCAGAAAACTTTGAACATTTTATGAATTTCACACATATAACTGACATTTGAGATGAAATCGCTCTAGAGGATTTTGGCCACTGTGGCCATACTGGACGAGGTACACATATGAGTGATACCTCCAATTAAAGGCCCAACCTTACTTTACTTAAATATTAATGTATTTTTTCCGAATTGATTTTCAGAAAACTTTTAAATTTTTTTGAATTTCAGACATATAACTGACTGTTGAGAATGAAATCATTGTGGGGGATTTTGGCCACTGTGGCCATACGGGACGAGGTATAGATATGAGTGATACCTCCAAATAAAGGCCTTACCATACTAAACTCAAATATTAATGCACTTTTTCCGAATTGATTTTCAGAAAACTTTGAAAATTTTTTGAATTTCACACATATAACTGACTGTTGAGAATGAAATCGCTGTGGAGGATTTTGGCCACTGTGGCCATACTGGACGAGGTACACACATGAGGGATACCTCCAATTAAAGACCCGACCTTACCTTACTCAAATATTTATGCACTTTTTCCGAATTGATTTTCAGAAAACTTTTAAATTTTTTTGAATTTCAGACATATAACTGACTGTTGAGAATGAAATCGTTGTGTGGGATTTTGACCACTTTGGCCATACGGGACGAGGTACACATATGAGTGATACCTCCAATTAAAGGCCTTACCATACTGTACTCAAATATTAATGCACTTTTTCCGAATTGATTTTCAGAAAACTTTTAAATTTTTTTGAATTTCAGACATATAACTGACTGTTGATAATGAAAACGCTGTGGAGGATTTTAGCCACTGTGGGCATACTGGACGAGGTACACATATGAGTGATACGTCCAATTAAAGGCCCGACCTTACCTTACTCAAATATTAATGCACTTTTTCCGAATTGATTTTCAGAAAACTTTTAAATTTTTTTTGAATTTCACACATATAAGTGACTGTTGAGAATGAAATCACTGTGGAGGATTTTGGCCACTGTCGCCATACTGGACCAGGTACACATATAGGTGATACCTCCAATTAAAGACCTTACCATACTGTACTCAAATATTAATGCACTTTTTCCGAAGTGATTTTCAGAAAACTTTTAAATTTTTTTGAATTTCAGACATATAACTGACTGTTGAGAATGAAATCGCTGTGGAGGATTTTGGCCACTGTGGCCATACGGGACGAGGTACACATATGAGTGATACCTCCAATTAAAGGCCCGACCTTACTTTACTTAAATATTAATGTATTTTTTCCGAATTGATTTTCAGAAAACTTTGAAAATTTTTTGAATTTGACACATATAACTGACATTTGAGATGAAATCGCTCTAGAGGATTTTGGCCACTGTGGCCATACTGGACGAGGTACACATATGAGTGATACCTCCAATTAAAGGCCCGACCTTACTTTACTTAAATATTAATGTATTTTTTCCGAATTGATTTTCAGAAAACTTTGAAAATTTTTTGAATTTGACACATATAACTGACATTTGAGATGAAATCGCTCTAGAGGATTTTGGCCACTGTGGCCATACTGGACGAGGTACACATATGAGTGATACCTCCAATTAAAGGCCCGACCTTACTTTACTTAAATATTAATGTATTTTTTCCGAATTGATTTTCAGAAAACTTTGAAAATTTTTTGAATTTGACACATATAACTGACATTTGAGATGAAATCGCTCTAGAGGATTTTGGCCACTGTGGCCATACTGGACGAGGTACACATATGATTGATACCTCCAATTAAAGGCCCGACCTTACTTTACTTAAATATTAATGTATTTTTTCCGAATTGATTTTCAGAAAACTTTGAAAATTTTTTGAATTTCACACATATAAGTGACTGTTGAGAATGAAATCACTGTGGAGGATTTTGGCGACTGTGGCCATACTGGACGAGTTACACATATGAGTGATACCTCCAATTAAAGGCCTTACCATACTGTACTCAATTATTAATGCACTTTTTCCGAATTGATTTTCAGAAAACTTTGAAAATTTTTTGAATTTGACATATATAACTGACATTTGAGATGAAATCGCTCTAGAGGATTTTGGCCACTGTGGCCATACGGAACGAGGTACACATATGAGTGATAACTCCAATAAAAGGCCTTACCATACTTACCATACTGTACTGTACTGTCATGTTAAATGTGGCCACCATTTGTGAATAAAAATAATGCAAGATTTAAAGAAATTTTATAGAATTTCCAACAACATTCAGTTTGTATAGATGCGATCAGTACTCGCTAAATTTTACCATGTAATTTGATAAAATGTCGATATCGCTGATTTTTCGTAAAAAGCCACGCCTACTTAGAACAACTGGCAAAATTACACACGCTACACTAAACATTTCTACAATTTTCTAGACCATCTTCCAGTTCTTCGGCGACAATTTAATCATTATTTTGATCTTTAAAAATAAAAGCAACGGGGATAAAATTAAAAAAAACTTAAATTGACTCTATTTTATTGTACATATGTCACTGTATATCAATAATGAATCCAAAATTTAATATACAAGTTTAGATTGGCAAAAGTTTTATTAATTAAAACTTGAGCATTAGTCACCTTTTACCAAAACCTAAATATGTAAATTCGTTTTATTAAGAAATATTGCACAGGGGTAAAAACATGTCAACTTAACACAAAAAAGTGTCATTTTCGGATTTACCATCTCCGATTTCAATGAAATTTACCCCAACTGTTGAATATGACAGCATCGCATTAAAACATACATTTCAGAGCCAAGACTCTTTTGGTTTCGGAAATATGGCGTCATAAAAATTGGAAAAAAACGTTAAAATTTGACTAAAGTATAATTACAAATTTGACTATATCTTTTAAACTATCCAAGATGCAAAATTCTTTTTGATCTTATATTTGAGGTACGAAAGTACCTTTTAGAATGGATATGCATATTGTTATTTTTTCATGAAAGGGTCAATGGTCATTTTTTGGGGTTTTCGATTCAAATACTCTTATCTCGAAATGCGCACTATCAAAAATTAAAAAAAAAATGTTTTTAATTGAACCTCTTCCTATATTTAAGGGTATTATCTAGATTCTTATCTGAGTTATTGCCAAAAATATTGTAATAGGTATGTTTTTTGTAAATTAATACATACAAGTACAGTGGTGGAAAATATAATAGAGACATTCAAGTTTTTTCTAGTTTTATTCTCGTTGCCTTTATTTTTAAAGATCAAAATATTAGCAAAATTCGTCCCGAAATGCGAGGAGATGCTTCAGAAAATTGTGCAGAATTTTCACGTGATGTCTGTTTTTTTTTATTTTGCTACTGGTTTTAAATGGGCGTGTCTTTTAATGAAATACAAGCGATATTGACGTTCTATCAAATTACAAAGTAAAATTTAACGAGCACTGATCGGATCTATACAAACCGTTTTTTTGGGAAATCCTATAAAGTTAACTTAAATCTTTTATTTTAAAATCGCTAAAAACAAAGAAAAATTTGTTCATGTCTAAGGCACTGTCATGGTAAGTATGGAGACCCTTTGTGGATAAAAATAACGCAAGATTTAAAGAAACTTTATAGGATTTCCTAAAATATACAGTTTGTATAGATCCGATCAGTGCTCGTTAAATTTTACTATGTAATTTGCTAGGAGGTCGATATCGCTTGTATTTCATTAAAAGCCAAGCCTATTTAAAACAAGTGCCAAAACAAAAAAACACGTTATGTTAAAATTCTGCACAACCACCTCCTCCCATTAAGGGGCGAGTTTAGCCAAGATTTTGATCTTTAAAAATAAAGGTAACGAGAATAAAATTAGAAAAAAACTTGAATGTCCCTATTATATTTTCCACCACTGATCCGAATCTCGTTCACCGGGGCTTGAGCGGTTACTGGAAATACTAATCCAGAAAAAATTTCAGCTGAATCGAAGAATTTTTGATCTATCCCCGGCACTTCAAAGTTTTGAAATACTATTTACGAACGGAAAAAATTACTTTTTTTGGCTTTTTTGAAAATACTTTCTTTCAAATAACAATATTTCTAGAAAATATCAAATCCTAAACTAGACTGGATTACCTTTCTAACAAGGCATAAAAATCCAAAATCGGTTGGAAAATATTTAAGTAATTACAATTCGTCCAGACCATTGTAGGGTTAAAATGGGATAAATTGTGAGAATCGCAAAAAAATTAAATACTTTTTTGAAGAACTTAAGATACAATGTTATACTCTAGTTTTTTGGTGTGGCCAAAATTGGGATGGATACATTTTTACCTAATAAATAATACTAAAATGAATTTTACATCTTCAATAGTTTTAAAGATATAGTCGATTTTGTAATCATACCTTAGTCAAATTTGATCGTTTTTTCCAATTTTCGTGACGTTATATTTCGGAAACAGAAAAGTTCCGGGCTCGAAAATGTATGCATCATTGGGCTCTTATAGGGTACCTCAGTTAAGGTGAATTTCATTCAAATCGGAGACGTTAAATCCGAATGGTGTATTGAGTTGATATGATTTCAACCACATATAATTTTGCTAAACACGAAATCCTATCTCTAGCCCGATGCAGTACTTCGCGTTTTACCAGAAACACTTTGTTGTAAATAGGACAGTATGGGTACTAAATTTTTTTTTTTTTTGGTGTTGAAAAACATTTTAGCTAACAATGTTTTTCAAACTGATAAGTTGCCTCATATGCAGATAGAACCAGACAGAACCATCTCTGTCTCTCTCAACCTTTGCTCTATTTATGCTAACTCGGGTAAATAAAAACATTTTGCAGGAATTTAATACTTTTGAGTTTTTTTTTTGATATTTTTTTTTTTATATTTTTATATTTTTAATTTTTTTATTTTTTTTTATATTTTAATAATATTTCAATAATTTTTTTTATCATCTTTCTTTAATTTGAAAATAATTTAAACAGAAAGTGATATTAATTTATGATCTAGAGTCAAACTAAAGAACATTCATTGACTTAAATAAGAGATCAACTAAACATTCCCCCCATTCAATTTTTTTTTTTTAACTATTAACTACTTAATTTCTTTAAACACTTGGGTGAAGTGAAGGGAACTTTCAATGTAAATTGTTTTCGTAACAAAAATCATTTCTATAGAAATAGCCAAGACTTCACCGTGTTTTAGTGCCTCAGAAAACAAATTTTTAAAGGAAATTACAATAAGAGCAAAATGTTGCTATTTAATGAACTATGTGCCATGAACTATTATCAAAAAAAAATCATAGTCAAAAAATCTAATTTGATTTTGATATAAGTAATATGGTTTTCCATTTCATGTAACAGAACAAATTGCAAAAAAGCAAACCATAATTCCTTTATTTTAAACTTCGATATAATTTAGTTTATTAGTAGAAATACATTTTTTATTTATTTTGTTTTCTAATAATAGGATTTAAGCTGAATGATTTAGGATTTACCAATTCTATATGGTTTTACGAAACCAAAATATGTAATATGAATTTTTATGTGAATATCATAGAAGAGATTTGAATAGATTCAAATTATCACATAAAAATGTTTAGTTATTTTTAAAAGAACTATCTAATTTTAAATTGTTAACTGTTTTTAGACTGAAAAATCAAGAAATGTTAAAAAAATATATTAAATAAAAAATATTTAATGTTTAGTAAAAAATAGAGATAACAAATGTTTTTATTTTAGTCAATAATGGCTACATCTTTTAAGATACCGTGGTAATTTTTTCCATTAGAGGTATCACTTATATGTGTTGCTCATCCACTACGGCCACAGTGACCAAAATCCTCCAGAGGGATTTTTTTCTCAACAGTCAGTTATATGTGTGAAATTCAAAAAATGTTCAAAGTTTTCTGAAAATCAATTCGGAAAAAGTGCATTAATATTTGAGTACAGTATGGTAAGGCCTTTAATTGGAGGTACCACTCATATGTGTACCTCGTCTAGTATGGCCACAGGGGCCTAAATCCTCCACAGCGTTTTCATTCTCAACAGTCAGTTATATGTGTGAAATTCAAAAAATTTTCAAAGTTTTCTGAAAATCAATTCGGAAAAAGTGCATTAATATTTAAGTAAAGTAAGGTCAGGCCTTTAATAGGAGGTATCACTCATATGTGTACCTCGTCCCGTATGGCCACAGTGGCCAAAATCCCCCACAGCAATTTCATTCTCAACAGTCAGTTATATGTCTGAAATTAAAAAAAATTTAAAAGTTTTCTGAAAATCAATTCGGAAAAAGTGCATCAATATTTAAGTAAAGTAAGGTCAGGCCTTTAATAGGAGGTATCACTCATATGTGTACCTCGTCCAGTATGGCCACAGTCGCCAAAATCCTCCACAGCGTTTTCATTATCAACAGTCAGTTATATGCGTGAAATTCAAAAAATTTTCAAAGTTTTCTGAAAATCAATTCGGAAAAAGTGCATTAATATTTGAGTACAGCATGGTAAGGCCTTTAATTGGAGGTATCACTCATATGTGTACCTCGTCGAGTATGGCCACAGTGGCCTAAATCCTCCACAGCGTTTTCATTCTCAACAGTCAGTTATATGTCTGAAATTCAAAAAAATTTAAAGTTTTCTGAAAATCAATTCGGAAAAAGTGCATTAATAGTTAAGTAAAGTCAGGTCAGGCCTTTAATTGGAGGTACCACTCATATGTGTACCTCGTCCAGTATGGCCACATCGCAAAATCCTCCACAGCGTTTTCATTCTCAACAGTCAGTTATATGTGTGAAATTCAAAAAATTTTCAAGGTTTTCTGAAAATCAATTCGGAAAAAGTGCATTAATATTTGAGTAAAGTAAGGTCGGGCCTTTAATTGGAGGTACCCCTCATGTGTGTACCTCGTCCAGTATGGCCATAGTCGCCAAAATCCTCCAGAGCGATTTCATTCTCAACAGTCAGTTATATGTGTGAAATTCAAAAAATTTTCAAAGTTTTCTGAAAATCAATTCGGAAAAAATACATTATTATTTAAGTAAAGTAAGGTCGGGCCTTTAATTGGAGGTATCACTCATATGTGTACCTCGTCCAGTATGGCCACAGTCGCCAAAATCCTCTAGAGCGATTTCATCTCAAATGTCAGTTATATGTGTCAAATTCAAAAAATTTTCAAAGTTTTCTGAAAATCAATTCGGAAAAAGTGCATTAATATTTGAGTACAGTATGGTAAGGCCTTTAATTGGAGGTATCACTCATATGTGTACCTCGTCCCGTATGGCCACAGTGGCCAAAATCCCCCACAATGATTTCTTTCTCAACAGTCAGTTATATGTCTGAAATTCAAAAAAATTTAAAAGTTTTCTGAAAATCAATTCGGAAAAAGTGCATTAATATTTGAGTAAGGTGAGGTCAGGCCTTTAATTGGAGTTATCCCTCATTTGTGTACCTCGTCCAGTATGGCCACAGTGGCCAAAATCCTCCAGAGCGATTTCATTCTCAACAGTCAGTTATATGTGTGAAATTCAAAAAATTTTAAAAGTTTTCTGAAAATCAATTCGGAAAAAGTGCATTAATATTTGAGTACAGTATGGTAAGGCCTTTAATTGGAGGTATCACTCATATGTGTACCTCGTCCCGTATGGCCACAGTGGCCAAAATCCCCCACAATGATTTCTTTCTCAACAGTCAGTTATATGTCTGAAATTCAAAAAATTTTCAAAGTTTTCTGAAAATCAATTGGGAAAAAGTGCATTATTATTTGAGTAAAGTAAGGTCGGGCCTTTAATTGGAGGTATCCCTCATTTGTGTACCTCGTCCAGTATGGCCACAGTCGCCAAAATCCTCCAGAGCGATTTCACTCTCGACAATCAGTTATATGTCTGAAATTCAAAAAAATTTTAAAGTTTTCTGAAAATCAATTCGGAAAAAGTGCATTAATATTTAAGTAAAGTAAGGTCAGGCCTTTAACAGGAGGTATCACTCATATGTGTACCTCGTCCAGTATGGCCACAGTCGCCAAAATCCTCCACAGCGTTTTCATTATCAACAGTCAGTTATATGTGTGAAATTCAAAAAATTTTCAAAGTTTTCTGAAAATCAATTCGGAAAAAGTGCATTAATATTTAAGTAAAGTAAGGTCGGGCCTTTAATTGGAGGTATCACTCATATGTGTACCTCGTCCCTTATGGCCACAGTGGCCAAAATCATCCACAGCGATTTCATTCTCAACAGTCAGTTATATGTCTGAAATTCAAAAAAATTTAAAGTTTTCTGAAAATCAATTCGGAAAAAGTGCATTAATAGTTAAGTAAAGTCAGGTCAGGCCTTTAATAGGAGGTATCACTGATATGTGTACCTCGTTCAGTATGGCAACAGTCGCCAAAATCCTCCAGAGCGATTTCATTCTCAACAGTCAGTTATATGTGTAAAATTCAAAAAATTTTAAAAGTTTTCTGAAAATCAATTCGGAAAAAGTGCATTAATATTTGAGTAAAGTAAGGTCGGGCCTTTAATTGGAGGTATCCCTCATGTGTGTGCCTCGTCCAGTATGGCCACAGTCGCCAAAATCCTCCAGAGCGATTTCACTCTCAACAGTCAGTTATATGTGTGAAATTCAAAAAATTTTCAAAGTTTTCTGAAAATCAATTGGGAAAAAGTGCATTAATATTTGAGTAAAGTAAGGTCGGGCCTTTAATTGGAGGTATCCCTCATTTGCGTACCTCATCCAGTATGGCCACAGTCGCCAAAATCCTCCAGAGCGATTTCACTCTCAACAGTCAGTTATATGTCTGAAATTCAAAAAAATTTTAAAGTTTTCTGAAAATCAATTCGGAAAAAGTGCATTAATATTTAAGTAAAGTAAGGTCAGGCCTTTAATAGGAGGTATCACTCATATGTGTACCTTGTCCAGTATGGCCACAGTCGCCAAAATCCTCCACAGCGTTTTCATTATCAACAGTCAGTTATATGTGTGAAATTCAAAAAATTTTCAAAGTTTTCTGAAAATCAATTCGGAAAAAATACATTAATATTTAAGTAAAGTGAGGTCGGGCCTTTAATTGGAGGTATCACTCATATGTGTACCTCGTCCAGTATGGCCACAGTGGCCAAAACCCTCCACAGCGTTTTCATTCTCAACAGTCAGTTATATGTGTGAAATTCAAAAAATTTTAAAAGTTTTCTGAAAATCAATTCGGAAAAAGTGCATTAATATTTGAGTACAGTATGGTAAGGCCTTTAATAGGAGGTATCACTCATATGTGTACCTCGTCCAGTATGGCCACAGTCGCCAAAATCCTCCACAGCGTTTTCATTATCAACAGTCAGTTATATGTGTGAAATTCAAAAAATTTTCAAAGTTTTCTGAAAATCAATTCGGAAAAAATACATTAATATTTAAGTAAAGTGAGGTCGGGCCTTTAATTGGAGGTATCACTCATATGTGTACCTCGTCCCGTATGGCCACAGTCGCCAAAATCCTCCACAGCGTTTTCATTATCAACAGTCAGTTATATGCGTGAAATTCAAAAAATTTTCAAAGTTTTCTGAAAATCAATTCGGAAAAAGTGCATTAATATTTGAGTACAGCATGGTAAGGCCTTTAATTGGAGGTATCACTCATATGTGTACCTCGTCGAGTATGGCCACAGTGGCCTAAATCCTCCACAGCGTTTTCATTCTCAACAGTCAGTTATATGTCTGAAATTCAAAAAAATTTAAAGTTTTCTGAAAATCAATTCGGAAAAAGTGCATTAATAGTTAAGTAAAGTCAGGTCAGGCCTTTAATAGGAGGTATCACTCATATGTGTAGCTCGTTCAGTATGGCCACAGTCGCCAAAATCCTCTAGAGCGATTTCATTCTCAACAGTCAGTTATATGTGTGAAATTCTAAAAATTTTCAAGGTTTTCTGAAAATCAATTCGGAAAAAGTGCATTAATATTTGAGTAAAGTAAGGTCGGGCCTTTAGTTGTAGGAATCCCTCATGTGTGTACCTATTCCAGTATGGCCACAGTCGCCAAAATCCTCTAGAGCGATTTCATCTCAAATGTCAGTTATATATGTCAAATTCAAAAAATTTTCAAAGTTTTCTGAAAATCAATTCGGAAAAAGTGCATTAATATTTGAGTACAGTATGGTAAGGCCTTTAATTGGAGGTATCAGTCATATGTGTACCTCGTCGAGTATGGCCACAGTGGCCTAAATCCTCCACAGCGTTTTCATTCTCAACAGTCAGTTATATGTGTGAAATTCAAAAAATTTTCAAAGTTTTCTGAAAATCAATTTGGAAAAAGTGCATTAATATTTGAGTACAGTATGGTAAGGCCTTTAATTGGAGGTACCACTCATATGTGTACCTCGTCTAGTATGGCCACAGTCGCCAAAATCCTCCACAGCGACTTCATCTCAAATGTCAGTTATATGTGTGAAATTCAAAAAATTTTCAAAGTTTTCTGAAAAACAATTCGGAAAAGGTGCATTAATATTTGAGTATAGTATGGTAAGGCCTGTAATTGGAGGTATCACTCATATATGTACCTCGTCCAGTATGGCCACAGTCGCCAAAATCCTCCAGAGCGATTTCATCTCAAATGTCAGTTATATGTGTCAAATTCAAAAAATTTTCAAAGTTTTCCGAAAATCAATTCGGAAAAAGTGCATTAATATTTGAGTACAGTATGGTAAGGCCTTTAATTTGAGGTATCACTCATATGTGTACCTCGTCGAGTATGGCCACAGGGGCCTAAATCCTCCACAGCGTTTTCATTCTCAACAGTCAGTTATATGTGTGAAATTCAAAAAATTTTCAAAGTTTTCTGAAAATCAATTCGGAAAAAGTGCATTAATATTTGGGTATAGTATAGTAGGGCCTTTAATTGGAGGTATCACTCATATGTGTACCTCGTCCAGTATGGCCACAGTCGCCAAAATCCTCTAGAGCGATTTCATCTCAAATGTCAGTTATATGTGTCAATTTCAAAAAATTTTCAAAGTTTTCTGAAAATCAATTCGGAAAAAGTGTATTAATATTTGAGTACAGTATGGTAAGGCCTTTAATTTGAGGTATCACTCATATGTGTACCTCGTCCAGTATGGCCACAGTCGCCAAAATCCTCCACAGCGTTTTCATTATCAACAGTCAGTTATATGCGTGAAATTCAAAAAATTTTCAAAGTTTTCTGAAAATCAATTCGGAAAAAGTGCATTAATATTTGAGTACAGTATGGTAAGGCCTTTAATTGGAGGTATCACTCATATGTGTACCTCGTCGAGTATGGCCACAGTGGCCTAAATCCTCCACAGCGTTTTCATTCTCAACAGTCAGTTATATGTCTGAAATTCAAAAAAATTTAAAGTTTTCTGAAAATCAATTCGGAAAAGGTGAATTAATATTTGGGTATAGTATGGTAGGGCCTTTAATTGGAGGTATCACTCATATGTGTACCTCGTCTAGTATGGCCACAGTCGCCAAAATCCTCCACAGCGACTTCATCTCAAATGTCAATTATATGTGTGAAATTCAAAAAATTTTCCAAGTTTTCTGAAAAACAATTCGGAAAAGGTGCATTAATATTTGAGTATAGTATGGTAAGGCCTGTAATTGGAGGTATCACTCATATGTGTACCTCGTCCAGTATGGCCACAGTCGCCAAAATCCTCCAGAGCGATTTCATCTCAAATGTCAGTTATATGTGTCAAATTCAAAAAATTTTCAAAGTTTTCTGAAAATCAATTCGGAAAAAGTGCATTAATATTTGAGTATAGTATGGTACTGCCTTTAATTGGAGGTATCACTCATATGTGTACCTCGTCGAGTATGGCCACAGTGGCCTAAATCCTCCACAGCGTTTTCATTCTCAACAGTCAGTTATATGTGTGAAATTCAAAAAATTTTCAAAGTTTTCTGAAAATCAATTTGGAAAAAGTGCATTAATATTTGAGTACAGTATGGTAAGGCCTTTAATTGGAGGTACCACTCATATGTGTACCTCGTCTAGTATGGCCACAGTCGCCAAAATCCCCCACAGCGACTTCATCTCAAATGTCAGTTATATGTGTGAAATTCAAAAAATTTTCAAAGTTTTCTGAAAATCAATTCGGAAAAAGTGCATTAATATTTGAGTACAGTATGGTAAGGCCTTTAATTGGAGGTATCACTCATATGTGTACCTCGTCGAGTATGGCCACAGTGGCCTAAATCCTCCACAGCGTTTTCATTCTCAACAGTCAGTTATATGTGTGAAATTCAAAAAATTTTCAAAGTTTTCTGAAAATCTATTTGGAAAAAGTGCATTCATATTTGAGTACAGTATGGTAAGGCCTTTAATTGGAGGTACCACTCATATGTGTACCTCGTCTAGTATGGCCACAGTCGCCAAAATCCTCCACAGCGACTTCATCTCAAATGTCAGTTATATATGTGAAATTCAAAAAATTTTCAAAGTTTTCTGAAAATCAATTCGGAAAAAGTGCATTAATATTTGAGTACAGTATGGTAAGGCCTTTAATTGGAGGTATCACTCATATGTGTACCTCGTCGAGTATGGCCACAGTGGCCTAAATCCTCCACAGCGTTTTCATTCTCAACAGTCAGTTATATGTGTGAAATTCAAAAAATTTTCAAAGTTTTCTGAAAATCAATTTGGAAAAAGTGCATTAATATTTGAGTACAGTATGGTAAGGCCTTTAATTGGAGGTACCACTCATATGTGTACCTCGTCCAGTATGGCCACAGTCGCCAAAATCCTCCACAGCGACTTCATCTCAAATGTCAGTTATATGTGTGAAATTCAAAAAATTTTCAAAGTTTTCTGAAAATCAATTCGGAAAAAGTGCATTAATATTTGAGTATAGTATGGTAGGGCCTTTAATTGGAGGTATCACTCATATGTGTACCTCGTCGAGTATGGCCACAGTGGCCTAAATCCTCCACAGCGTTTTCATTCTCAACAGTCAGTTATATGTGTGAAATTCAAAAAATTTTCAAAGTTTTCTGAAAATCAATTTGGAAAAAGTGCATTAATATTTGAGTACAGTATGGTAAGGCCTTTAATTGGAGGTACCACTCATATGTGTACCTCGTCTAGTATGGCCACAGTCGCCAAAATCCTCCACAGCGACTTCATCTCAAATGTCAGTTATATGTGTGAAATTCAAAAAATGTTCAAAGTTTTCTGAAAAACAATTCGGAAAAGGTGCATTAATATTTGAGTATAGTATGGTAAGGCCTGTAATTGGAGGTATCACTCATATGTGTACCTCGTCCAGTATGGCCACAGTCGCCAAAATCCTCCAGAGCGATTTCATCTCAAATGTCAGTTATATGTGTCAAATTCAAAAAATTTTCAAAGTTTTCTGAAAATCAATTCGGAAAAAGTGCATTAATATTTGAGTACAGTATGGTAAGGCCTTTAATTTGAGGTATCACTCATATGTGTACCTCGTCGAGTATGGCCACAGGGGCCTAAATCCTCCACAGCGTTTTCATTCTCAACAGTCAGTTATATGTGTGAAATTCAAAAAATTTTCAAAGTTTTCTGAAAATCAAGTCGGAAAAAGTGCATTAATATTTGGATATAGTATGGTAGGGCCTTTAATTGGAGGTATCACTCATATGTGTACCTCATCCAGTATGGCCACAGTCGCCAAAATCCTCTAGAGCGATTTCATCTCAAATGTCAGTTATATGTGTCAATTTCAAAAAATTTTCAAAGTTTTCTGAAAATCAATTCGGAAAAAGTGTATTAATATTTGAGTACAGTATGGTAAGGCCTTTAATTTGAGGTATCACTCATATGTGTACCTCGTCCAGTATGGCCACAGTCGCCAAAATCCTCCACAGCGTTTTCATTATCAACAGTCAGTTATATGCGTGAAATTCAAAAAATTTTCAAAGTTTTCTGAAAATCAATTCGGAAAAAGTGCATTAATATTTGAGTACAGTATGGTAAGGCCTTTAATTGGAGGTATCACTCATATGTGTACCTCGTCGAGTATGGCCACAGTCGCCAAAATCCTCCAGAGCGATTTCATCTCAAATGTCAGTTATATGTGTCAAATTCAAAAAATTTTCAAAGTTTTCTGAAAATCAATTCGGAAAAAGTGCATTAATATTTGAGTACAGTATGGTAAGGCCTTTAATTGGAGGTATCACTCATATGTGTACCTCGTCCAGTATGGCCACAGTCGCCAAAATCCTCTAGAGCGATTTCATCTCAAATGTCAGTTATATGTGTCAATTTCAAAAAATTTTAAAAGTTTTCTGAAAATCAATTCGGAAAAAGTGTATTAATATTTGAGTACAGTATGGTAAGGCCTTTAATTGGAGGTATCACTCATATGTGTACCTCGTCGAGTATGGCCACAGGGGCCTAAATCCTCCACAGCGTTTTCATTCTCAACAGTCAGTTATATGTGTGAAATTCAAAAAATTTTCAAAGTTTTCTGAAAATCAATTCGGAAAAAGTGCATTAATATTTGAGTACAGTATGGTAAGGCCTTTAATAGGAGGTATCACTCATATGTGTACCTCGTCCATTATGGGCACAGTCGCCAAAATCCTCCACAGTGATTTCATTCTCAACAGTCACTTATATGTGTCAAATTCAAAAAATTTTCAAAGTTTTCTGAAAATCAATTCGGAAAAAGTGCATTAATATTTGAGTACAGTATGGTAAGGCCTTTAATTGGAAGTATCACTCATATGTGTACCTCGTCCAGTATGGCCACAGTCGCCAAAATCCTCTAGAGCGATTTCATCTCAAATGTCAGTTATATGTGTCAATTTCAAAAAATTTTCAAAGTTTTCTGAAAATCAATTCGGAAAAAGTGCATTAATATTTAAGTAAAGTAAGGTCAGGCCTTTCATTGGAGGTATCACTCATATGTGTACCTCGTCCATTATGGCCACAGTGGCCTAAATCCTCCACAGCGTTTTCATTCTCAACAGTCAGTTATATGTGTGAAATTCAAAAAATTTTCAAAGTTTTCTGAAAATCAATTCGGAAAAAGTGCATTAATATTTAAGTAAAGTAAGGTCAGGCCTTTAATAGGAGGTATCACTCATATGTGTACCTCGTCGAGTATGGCCACAGTGGCCTAAATCCTCCACAGCGTTTTCATTATCAACAGTCAGTTATATGTGTGAAATTCAAAAAATTTTCAAAGTTTTCTGAAAATCAATTCGGAAAAAGTGCATTAATATTTAAGTAAAGTAAGGTCAGGCCTTTCATTGGAGGTATCACTCATATGTGTACCTCGTCCATTATGGCCACAGTCGCCAAAATCCTCCACAGTGATTTCATTCTCAACAGTCACTTATATGTGTCAAATTCAAAAAAATTTCAAAGTTTTCTGAAAAACAATTCGGAAAAAGTGCATTAATATTTGAGTATAGTATGGTAAGGCCTTTAATTGGAGGTATCACTCATATGTGTACCTCATCCAGTATGGCCACAGTCGCCAAAATCCTCTAGAGCGATTTCATCTCAAATGTCAGTTATATGTGTCAATTTCAAAAAATTTTCAAAGTTTTCTGAAAATCAATTCGGAAAAAGTGTATTAATATTTGAGTACAGTATGGTAAGGCCTTTAATTTGAGGTATCACTCATATGTGTACCTCGTCCAGTATGGCCACAGTCGCCAAAATCCTCCACAGCGTTTTCATTATCAACAGTCAGTTATATGCGTGAAATTCAAAAAATTTTCAAAGTTTTCTGAAAATCAATTCGGAAAAAGTGCATTAATATTTGAGTACAGTATGGTAAGGCCTTTAATTGGAGGTATCACTCATATGTGTACCTCGTCGAGTATGGCCACAGTCGCCAAAATCCTCCAGAGCGATTTCATCTCAAATGTCAGTTATATGTGTCAAATTCAAAAAATTTTCAAAGTTTTCTGAAAATCAATTCGGAAAAAGTGCATTAATATTTGAGTACAGTATGGTAAGGCCTTTAATTGGAGGTATCACTCATATGTGTACCTCGTCCAGTATGGCCACAGTCGCCAAAATCCTCTAGAGCGATTTCATCTCAAATGTCAGTTATATGTGTCAATTTCAAAAAATTTTAAAAGTTTTCTGAAAATCAATTCGGAAAAAGTGTATTAATATTTGAGTACAGTATGGTAAGGCCTTTAATTGGAGGTATCACTCATATGTGTACCTCGTCGAGTATGGCCACAGGGGCCTAAATCCTCCACAGCGTTTTCATTCTCAACAGTCAGTTATATGTGTGAAATTCAAAAAATTTTCAAAGTTTTCTGAAAATCAATTCGGAAAAAGTGCATTAATATTTGAGTACAGTATGGTAAGGCCTTTAATTGGAAGTATCACTCATATGTGTACCTCGTCCAGTATGGCCACAGTCGCCAAAATCCTCTAGAGCGATTTCATCTCAAATGTCAGTTATATGTGTCAATTTCAAAAAATTTTCAAAGTTTTCTGAAAATCAATTCGGAAAAAGTGCATTAATATTTAAGTAAAGTAAGGTCAGGCCTTTCATTGGAGGTATCACTCATATGTGTACCTCGTCCATTATGGCCACAGTCGCCAAAATCCTCCACAGTGATTTCATTCTCAACAGTCACTTATATGTGTCAAATTCAAAAAAATTTCAAAGTTTTCTGAAAAACAATTCGGAAAAAGTGCATTAATATTTGAGTATAGTATGGTAAGGCCTTTAATTGGAGGTATCACTCATATGTGTACCTCGTCCAGTATGGCCACAGTCGCCAAAATCCTCCACAGTGATTTCATTCTCAACAGTCACTTATATGTGTCAAACTCAAAAAATTTTCAAAGTTTTCTGAATTTTCGGATTTAGTTTCATAGTTAGCGTCGCTTTTGTGCTTTTCTCGTATTTCCTTTTTTCGAATTTAACTTCACACTTAGTGTCACTTTTGTGTTTTGTCCGTATTTTCTTTTTTTCAAATTTAACTTCACACTTAGCGTCACTTTTGCGTTTTCCTCGGTTTTTTCGAATTTAATTTCACAATTACCGTCACTTTTGAATTTTTAGCGCTGATTTTTTGTTATGTTTTTCGAATTTAACTTCACACTTAGCGTCACAGTTATCGAATTTAACTTTCGATAACTTTCGAATTTATCTTCACACACTTAATTAAATAACATATACTTCCATATTTGTCCATATATGAGTGCCATTTCCATACATTAAATAACAGATGCTTCCATATATGTCTGTATATGAAATCTTTCTCCAAATATGGAATCACATATACTTCCATATATGTTTATATAAAATCCATATATGTTCATAAAAAATCCATATTTGTCCATATGTGTCCATACATAAACCATATATGAACATTTTTGAGCGTATATGAGCATTTTTCACCGGGTTAATAAAATCCTCGATTAAATTGCCATATATCGAAAAATGGATTCTTTAAAATTTCTGAAAAAATATAAAGACTGCGTTCGATGAAACTAGTGCAAACATTATCACTTGTAAATTTTTTTCAAATTCAAAATTTATTTTTTTTTAATCAAGATGCCTTTGCTAAATATATACAAATCCTAATGTCAAGTTTTAAAATTATTCGATAGGTACTTATTGGCTTTAAAATGAGCTGTGAAATGGAAGTGCGTGAAAAACTAACTCGATTATTTAATAAAATATATTATGCAAATCCACCTAACTGCCCAGAGCTCAGACCCATTGAAAGATATTGGGCTCTGGTAAAAAGGATCATAAAGGGCAAAAAACAGGTTGCTGAAAACACTAAAACATTTTCAAGAAAATAATTATCATCAAGCAAACAAATCACTGAAGACACTATTAAAAGTTTAATGGGAGAAATTTCATAAAAAATTAAATTTTTCATTAAAAACCACTAATGTGTAATATTTTTTTATTAAATGTAAACATGAGTAAGATTTCTGTTAATAAAACGTGTTTTTCTTTTGTATATGTCAACTAGTTCAAAAGTTATTTCAATTTATTCGTGCACTAATTTCATCGAACGCAGTTTTATGTTGTTCCTCAATACTTTATTTTTGTCTTTCCGAAATCTTATACTGGTAAGCTTATTGGCTCCTTTTTCATACAAATGCTGAAAAATCGAACTGTTTTTTTATTTTTTTTTTTTTTTAATTAAATACTATGTACTATGATCTAGAATTTCCCACACTTTTGTAAATAAGAACTAATACAAAAAAATTAAAAAGCTACGATTAAGCATCCCGAACCGCGGATTAAGATAAAATGGCTTTAGTCCTTTGATAACGATAACTGGTTAAAGTTCATTTCAAAATAGTAACTAATCACGTGGCTCAATCATGGCTTCAATTATAAAAAGATAGAAACAATTAATTCATTGTAGAAAAATTTTAATTAAATTTTAATTTTTTTTTGAGAAATCAGGAATTATCAAATTGAATGAGTTGGGTACCAACTTTAAGCATGATTTCAGAAGCTTTAAAGTAATATATTAACCAGTCACATAGCTAAAATAATACAAAAGTTAGACCCAAATATATAAGGAACGTTTATAGCAGATTTGATAACTGAATAACAATTTTAGCTATACAAAGTATTCCAAGTTATAGCAAGTTTAATACAATTCAAATAGAGTGCGGAACATTCAATTGTTGATTTTATATGTTTTCAGCCGATAGTTTCTAAATTATTTAATATAAACTTTTTAGGCATCTTTGTTGGATGTCAAATACGTATAAAATATTAAAGTTTTTTATGAAAAATGTAACTCTCAATTTTCCGATCGACTTTATATTGTCTTTCATTTCTTTATTTTTATAAAGTCTATGCATAACAATGATCCTTACAGACTACTCGCTAAATATAAAATTAAAAATTAAAACAAATTATTTCAATAAAGTTTAAACATATGTTCTGAATAACTAAAATCTAAAACAGTATTATTCTCTTATTTATTAAAATTAATCTGAGATCTAATTAAGGGTTCATTTAACGAGTAATTCGTTAAAAAAAAAGCCATGGTTTCTTAAAGATCTAGAGGGAACATTACAATTGATCAGTGATAATAACTCAGGGCATTTTATATTTGAATTCACTACATCAAATAAAAATAAAAAAGATTGGATTAACCTCCTATTCTCTAGTGTTTTCAAATTAATTAAATTGCAACAAGTATTATAGAGCATGTGTTCAGTAAAATTAATAAAAGAAAGAGCAATTTTCGTAAATCTTCTCTGAACTCTCTCCAAACGGTTAATATGACAAGTATTAAAAGGGCTCAAAATAATAGACGCATATTCCAACTGCGAACTAACAAAGGAATAATATAATAATTTTGGAGTGTAAGGATCCCCAAAATCCTGACAATTTCTCCTCACAAAAGACAATAGAGCATACGATTTAGGGATAGTATAATATAAGTGATTAACAAGTTTATACCTAAAGCGTCGCTCATAAAATATTTAAACTTGCGCTGCGGAGACCAAAAACGTCCAACAAGTGGTGTATGGCCAAACCAAAAGGGGTTAAAAAATATTTTTTATGAAAATTTAAAAATAAATTGTGACCCGATATTTTTGTTTTTTAAATAAATTTTTTGCAAATTAAAAAAAAATTTCATAATCCCCCCCCCCCACCCCCTCAGAGACTTCAGATGGAGCCGCCACTGATATTGTAATATTTATTAAAATTTTCCAATAAAACAATTAAAATTTCTTGAAATATCGGCAAGAGTCAGTTAATAGAGTATGAGATTCGTGCATACTCTTGAGATTATAAGCTCATTGGTTTGACTTATGTTGATAGCCTTCCCTCCAGTATTAACTTTGCAATATCCTTTTTGAACTATACATAAAACGCGGATATTGTTATCTAAAATTAATATTATTTACGAATGATTAATTTCATATTTATCTTATGGACAAATTGAAAGAAAGAAAGAAAAAGCAAAACAAGTTAACATTACATGATATAAGTAGTTAGTAATTTTAAAAATAACAAACAACATACAATTTAAAACATGAATGTGAAAACCATTAAAAATTATATATTATTTACATTTAAGGAAAATGTCAAAAAAATCAACAAAAACAAATAAAGAAAAGACAAAAGTTTATTTTAATAAATGTGTTCTGTACAAAATTAAAATATAAAACAATGTTATGTCCTAGATTCAATACATGGAATTTTTAAACAAAAATGTTCATATACTAAAAACAAAACCAAACAAATATTTTTTAAGTTAAACAAAAAACCTCATTAAATTTTTAAATACTACAAATTTAAAAAAGGCAAATTTAAAAAAATTAATATAAATCATTAATAAATGTAAAATCATTGTTTCAAAACATACATAAGAAAAAATGTCACTTATTAAATAAGAAACCAAAAAAAAAAAATAAATAAAACAAAAATAATTGATGGTTATTAAAAGAAAATAATAATAAACTAAAATTAATTAATTAAAAAATGATTAATAACAATATGTTGTGGTAGATACTGAAGCAAATTAAAAAAATGCAATAAATGTATAAAAAAAAATCAAAAAATATTAATATACATAAATATTTAGGACACTCACATTGGTGTTTTGCACACAATGCATATTTGCATAGTCAAGCAATGCATATTTTGCATATCGTGTGCACAGTCCACATCGTGTGCAAATCACCATCGTGAATACCCTCAATGTCTTTTCTTCAGTATATTGGGCAATTAGACAATTATAAATCGAGATAAGGGTAGATGTCGAAGAAAATCCAATAAAAATTTGTATTTCGGCGAAATCTAAATTGAAATCCAATTTTTCTCCCAACTTGGCACTAAACATCAATAAATTTTGACGAAATTAGTTCTGTGATGAAATACTGTCGATGATTTTTGGCCACTGTGGACATTTGGAGAAAGATGGGCCTACAGATCTAAATACATTATACCTCCACAAGGGTCTAGTTTTCATATTCTATAGTGGTTTAGCCCAAATGATTTTCAGAGTTCATCAATTTTTGATTTTTTATTATAACTATGTGATGAAATCCTGTCGAGGATTTTTGGCAACTGTGGACATTTTGAGAAAGATGGTCCCTAAGAACCAAATACATTATACTTCCACAAGGGTCTAATTTTTATATTATATAGTGGCTTATCCCAAATGATTTTCAGAGTTCGTCAATTTTTGATTATTTATTATAAGTATATGATGAAATCCTGTCGAGGATTTGTGGCCACTGTGGACATTTGGAGAAAGATGGGCCCTAAGAACCAAATACATTATACTTCCACAAGGGTCTAGTTTTCATATTCTATAGTGGTTTAGCCCAAATGATTTTCAGAGTTCGTCAATTTTTGATTTTTTATTATAAGTATGTGATGAAATCCTGTCGAGGATTTTTGGCCACTGTGGACAGTTGGAGAAAGATGGGCCCACAGAACCAAATACATTATACTTCCACAAGGGTCTAGTTTTCATATTCTATAGTGGCTTATCCCAAATGATTTTCAGAGTTCGTAAATTTTTGATTTTTTATTATAACTATGTGATGAAATCCTGTCGAGGATTTTTGGCAACTGTGGACATTTGGAGAAAGATGGGCCTACAGATCAAAATACATTATACTTCCACAAGGGTCTAGTTTTCATATTCTATAGTGGTTTAGCCCAAATGATTTTCAGAGTTCGTCAATTTTTTATTTTTTATTATAAACTATGTGATGAAATCCTGTCGAGGATTTTTGGCCACTGTGGACATTTGGAGAAAGATGGGCCTACAGAACCAGATGCATTATACTTCCACAAGGGTATAATGTATTTGGTTCTTAGGGCCCATCTTTCTTTCCAGAAATACTCGAATCTTAATTTAAAAAATTATGGAATTCTGGAAATCATTTGAAGTAAGACACTATGGAATATGAAAGTCAGAGCCTTGGAGGTAAATATTTTATTTGGTTTGGTGACCCATCTATCTCAAAATGTCCACAATAGTGTTTTTCTGTTGTTTGCTATACTCTGTTAACCCTTAAACGGATCTTTGCTAAATAATGTGGTTTGCGTCTTTGCTAGTTAAATTCGAATTTATCTTCACACACATTAAAAAATTCTATCAGATTACTTTTGTAAAATATTAGTAAGACAAGAACAGCAAATAAAAAAAACAAACTGTTAAATACATATACACTCAGATAAAAGTTTGTAAAAAAATTTGTACAGATCAACAACAGTTTCCAATAGCACTATACTATTTTTATACTGATTATTAGTACACTTTTTATTTTTAGTAATCATTTTTGCTATTCTCTTATTACAAATTACGGATTTTTTTAATAATTTTCGCTGCTGATTTCAGAAAAACATTTTACTAATTTTTCAATACCGAGTGCTAAATTTAGCAGAAAAATATACTAATTTAAAAATATTTTTTTTTTATTTTTTACAATTCTTGTTTAGTTTATAATTGTTACTATTGATATATTCTTAGTTTAGAATAACACCCAGAAAATTTTATTGCATCTCCAATGCATAAAACGGCAATAACTGGAGAACCGTTTGCAATTTTGACTCCAAATTTCAAGTACGATGAAGTAATTATACATTTTACAGTTTTTTTATTTTTTAGTACAATTTTTTGCTAATTTGCGCAGATTGATTTTAAATTACAGTTTATTATATTATAATATTATTTATACTAATTTCATTGTACTAAAATTATGATATTTAGTAAGTTTTTTAAATGATTTTAGTAAATCGATTTTGAATTGCATTTTACATAAATTTTACTAAAATTTAGTAGCGGCTACTAATTTTATTGTACTACAGATCAACAGACATGTGTTGCTAAAATAAGCAAAAAATACCGCTGGCCTCAAAACAGTTAAATTTCCCGTAATAATAGCAAAATTTTCAGTAGCCATTACAGACTTTTTTGGTTGAGTGTACAAAATTTTAGTTATATTTGAATAAATTTTAGTTTACAGAAAATAACATCTTAACCTGCTAAAATAGGTAATAAATAATAATATTAGTAGACTAAAAATCACGAAAAATTTAAAATCTAGAAAGCTTTTTTTCTATTTTTTATACGAATAAAAATCTAGTCTTCTAAAATCAGCAGTTTACTATTTTTAGAAACTATTTCCGTTGATTTTAGCGAGATAGACTACTATTTTCATTCAACTAAATTTAACTTAAAAATCTGCTAATCTAAGCAGTTTCTTTTTTAAGAGCATTTTTTCTTAATTTTTATTAGCTTCTTCTGCTATTTTTGTTTATTTCTGTGAGTGTAGGATTCAGAATTTAAGGTCCCTAAATATCGTATTCGACTTCGTTTTAAAGCGAATATTATTTTAAAGTTCTTTACAGGTCTATTCCACCTTGCAATGTCATAAGAATATTTTCTAATGAACAAATTGATTGACAATCGAATCAAATGACATTAATGATTGCATTAGGTGCAATAAGAATTCATTCTATTCTTCGAAATAGGTTAAAGGTATTTAAATCATTAAGGATTGAAAATCGAATGAGTGAATTCTTTAGGAGCTCTGATAGGGAAAAACATTTTGCACGTCTCAAAAAATACAAAAATTTCTAGATTTCTTAATTCTCCAAAATTTTAATATATTTTTTTTGTATACATACGTATTACAATAAAAAAAATGCGAAAGAACATTTTTTATGTGTTTAACTTGAGTTTTCAATAGTAACATCTAACAATTTAAATATTTTCAACATAAGTATTTTTTATTTAAAACTCCGATATTTCATGTGTTCGCTATAAACACAATAATATCTCTGAAAACTAAAAAAGCACAAAAAATTTTAAAATCGAAAAATGTGTAAATAGCAAGGTTGGCAACCGAAACGAATAACGGTATAGGTATCGGTATTGGTATCGATTTTTTATTTGTTTCGGTATCGGTATCGGTAACGGTATTTTAATCATTTCGGTATCGGTAATCTAAGATCGACCTGTCTCAGCTTATCGGCCACCTCGGAATTTTAAGGGTCCAAAAAGGGGTTCAAAAATGGGTCCTTTTTAGGTTTTTATGCTTTTTAAGATATTTCGACCAAAGGAACCATGTGCAAGTGTGGTATTGTTGGAAAGCAATTTTTGAGGGCTTTTCACTGGTAGCTTTTATTGGTACTTTTTTGCTCTTTCGAATTTGCTGTTTTAAAATTTTCAAAAATTTTGGGTACTTTATATGGAGAACTATATTGCTATGGCTGCTGAATTCATATATATTATTCCTTATTAAATTTAAGCGGAACGTGTTTTTGCGTTTTTCGATATTCGCACTACATCAGGTTTGCCAAAATTTTCCCCGAAACATCTTTTTTGGTACATTTTTAAAGAATTTAGGCCTCTTTCTGTGCTAAACATAGGAAATATGTCCATCAAACTTCATATTTTGATGGATATATTAATCCTGTGATATACTCTTTTTTAATTTCGTAAATTTGAAATATGATCCCATACAAAAAGTTTAAAAAACATGCGTTTTTTACATACTCCGTCTTTTTTATATAAAATGTTATACTTATTTCCACATTAGATCATTTATTTTTTTTATAAGCTTTCCAGTGATGTATAACATGATATATATATATAACCGTCGTTAAATAAAATAAGGGAATAAAGGCATTTAAGTTACAAAAAAGTACCAATGGTTATTTTGCAGAATATAGGCCCTATATTAGTGTT
Source organism: Leucophora obtusa (assembly GCA_949987735.1). NCBI lineage: Eukaryota > Metazoa > Arthropoda > Insecta > Diptera > Anthomyiidae > Leucophora > Leucophora obtusa. Next base: position 228,460,201 of record OX465297.1, read on the forward strand.
TTTTTTTTTATGTTTTTGATTTTCGGAACACAAGTTGATTCACTACAAATATTTTATATTTGTATTGAGATCATATAATAAAATAAAAAAAAAATAAGTTTATAAAATTAATAAAAGGATTCTCTAAAAGAAACTGTAAATTCAATTAAAGGTTTAAGAAACCAGTTTATATATTAAATTATATTTACTAAATTTGTCACAAGTTAGAGAATATTTATGAAGTTAAATAAATTAAAAACAATGTTGCCAATGCAAACTAAAGGCTGATAACCGCACTTTGAATTTATAACACGATTTTCTATTAACAATGGATAATAAAGTTTAATTGTTTAACAATTTTATATTAAAAAATTTGTATTTTTGCTAAAAACGTGAAAAAAAACAATTTTTTAAAACCGATTCCATACCGGTACGATACCGGTATTAAGGGAAAATGTTTTTGAATACCGGTATTTTTTTAAATCAAGAATTTCGGTATTGGTATCGGTATCGGTTGTCAATTTGAAAGGGTTTTGAAACGGATAACGGTATTATAACGGTATCGGTTGCCAACCTTGGTAAATAGTACTAAATGAGTCAGAGGAGTACCATAGTACTTTTGAGGCCCCAATAGTACCACAAAAAGTACTATAGTACTAACTTTATCATCCCTGGCACAAACTAAATCAAGTGTCCAAAAGAATCAGTGTTGGCAGAAAATTGTTTTTGTATGAGCCCATTTCAGGAGTTGCAATCGCCAATAAAGCGGCCCATATATTATCAATACTGTACCACAACTTTCGAAATTGTGCAAACATATTGATGGTGTGTGTTAATTGAAGGATGAACAATATTATGGAGTGTATCAAAATATTTATGATTTTTATTGTACAACTTAACATATTACACTAATAGAAAAAAGTCCGTTAAAAATTTAGTTAAAACTACTAAAAATTAGTTAAAATGATGCTGCTATCTCTTAGTAATATAGAACAGCAAAAATAAAACTGTTATATGTACAGTAGACCGTAGCTCAAAAACAAAGTTCGCCGTACACCCTCCAATATGAAGTATTTTTGCAAGGTAATTTAAAAAAAAAACTATTTTTTTTTGCCGAACGTAGGGGTCGCCTTTTTCAATTTTTCGTTATAGCTTCGGCATTTAAAGTCGGATTTTGAAGTGTAATATAAAAAAATCCAATGAAAAAAATTTAAAAACGCGACCCCTACGTTCGGCAACCAATATATAAAAAAATTTCTACTGGGTTTATACAAAAGCTTCCTTAGCAAAAGTTTAATGATTTTTTGCGAGCTTTAATTTTCTGACATTAGGGTGGAATTTCAAAAACTATAAATTTGCCTAATAGCGTTACACTCCAAAAAGTTTGACAATTACAACATGACAGTTGCTTGTATAGTAATCAGTAGTTGCTGTTTTTAACAGTAAATACAGTTGTTTTTCAATAGAAAAATGCAAAACAACTTTTATGACTGTTGTTCACTTTAGTGAACAATGAAGGCTATCCAACCCTGACCTCAACGTATTCGAGTGTCGAACCAAACGCAAAGCGGCAGCTAAACACACCACACCCAACAGCTGTCGGCCTTTGCGTTTGGTTAAAAGGTCAGTTCGTAAACTACAACAAGCAACCCAACATCTCCTTTTTTCATCGTGTGTGCACTTATTTGAACGTTCAGAAGAAAATAAAACCTCAAACAGCCATTGCAGTGTTTAACCCTAGAATTTAATTTCAAGTGTCATAAATAGTGAACCTATAAATAATAAGTGTAAATAATTTGCCATATCGTGGAAATCCAAAATATTAACTTTAAATAAACACATATATTATAACGTTTAACGGAAAATATATAAATCTCTTATTTGGAAGGCACTATTTACGCGGTAATGTACACTAACCCCAAACAACTAACCCTCTCCCTCTAACCCGTTTCTTCATGGTCCTTCGTGTGAGTGAAACAGTGGCAGTTCACAAAAAATTCCAAATTAATTTAAATGGAAAAAGTTACTCCTTAAAAATATAAAATAAGTACATAAACCAAATTTAAAAATCACCATTTTTGTTTTCTATGTACATGACATGTTAAAAACTTGAAAAAAAAAGAGTTAAAAATTCTAATTAAAATATATAAATATAAAAACTACAATATTTAAAAGAAAGGAGAACAGTGCACAAGTTGAAAACAATAAGATCTGAAAAACAAGTTAAAAACAATAAACAAGATCAGTGAAATAAAATTCAAAACCCACCCCTAAAACATACACAAAATTGTGAGAGAGCAGTGGCTGTTTTTAAAAAAAAAAAGTTACATTTGAACAATAATAAACATAGACAATTGAGTGAAGTGGAAAATTGTTTAAAAACAAATTTAAATTTGTTAAGAACAAAACAATAACAAAAACATTTAGTTAAGACAGTGCACAGCAAAATACACAAAATACCTACAAGAATATAAAAAATAACAAAAACATAAAAAGAAAAAGAAGAGGAAGAAATACCCATACCCAGTGAAAAATATAATTCTAAAATAAAACCCCTTGAAAACTATTATTCATATTAATGATAAAGTGATTTTAGAAAATATTCGTTTTATTTCAAGAGTTTCTCTATATATTTTGTTAATAAGTGCGATTAATTGAATTGAATCTTAACGTTTAAATAGTATTTTTTTAACAAATATTACATAAAAATTTTAATAAACAAAATACAAGTGTTACTGTGCAATATAAAAAACAAGGAGAATAAATTACCCAAAAACAATACAAAATTTGTGTTTAACAATTCTGCTGCAAAACATAAAAGCCCAAATTACTGCATTTAATATAAAGCGGGAAGATAGGCACAAAAGCAAATCAACAAGGAAAGACAACAAATACACACACATACCCATCAAAGTGATAAGTACCCTACAACCAGAAGGAGTCGGTAAGTTGAATTATTTACAACTTACTCAAATTTTCGAAACCATATTTCCATAATTTTGTACACATTTTACACAGCAGTCAGCACAACTTAGATTATAAAACCTCGTTTCACCCACCCACCCACCCTTTTTGCAGTTATTCGTCAGGTTTTTAAAAATTTTGTCTGACAAATTGATACTGCCGTTTACATTGTGTAGCGCATATCATCAAGTGTAAAAACACCCTGTTGGAAATTTTTTGGTCAGAGAATCTTTTTTTGTGTCTTTGCCAACAGTGTTTGGTAAACCTTGTTTATAATCGTTTTTAACCCATAAACCCAAATTTTAACCCTTATTGTGCCGAAAACCCAAATTTAACCCGTTTTATACAGCAGTATTACAGTGTTGGCTTAATTAAACCTTTTTTGTGTTTATAACCCAAGTTTAACCCGCTTTTTGCAGCAAAAATATATTTTAAGCACAATTAACCCTTTTTTGTGCTTATAACCCAAATTTAACCCGCTTTTTACAGCAGCAATACATTTTAAGCACAATTAACCCTTTTTTGTGCTTATAACCCAAATTTAACCCGCTTTTTACAGCAGAAATACATTTTAAGCACAATTAACCCTTTTTTGTGCTTATAACCCAAATTTAACCCGCTTTTTACAGCAAAAATATATTTTAAGCACAATTAACCCCTTTTTGTGCCGATAACCGAAATTTAACACATTTTTTACCGGAAATTCATATTTTACGCAATTAACGCATTTTGTACCGGTAACTCACATTTAACCCCCAGCAAACCCATATTTAACCCGAAATCAACCCAGTGTTGCACCGCAAAATCAGGTTTTACACGTTTTTCATCGCAGAACCGTACGAAACCCATTTTTAACCCTTTTTTTTGCACCAGAGCCCGCATTTAACCCATTGTAACCCATTAACACGCGCAATTAATTGCTTTTACACACGTTTTTAACCCATTTTATCGTCGGTTAATTTCAATTTTATTACAAAATGAATGATATAAAGCTCTTGGCGAAAAACTTGCTAATCTGTATTCAACAGGATCTACCTGCTTATGAGGAGGATTATCGCAATTCATCCGAGGATACCCAATCTTTGCCCGCCTTAAAGATTCGCAAGCTTGAATTGGAAGGAATATGGTCAAATATCGACTCTAAATATAATAGTCTGCGGGAATCTCCTCAAATGAGTGACAAAGAGGCGTCAAAGGGAATTGATATGACCGAAATCACGCGGCATTTCAGAGGAGCTAAGCAATTTTATAGGGCCAGCATGACTTCGATTGAGGAAGCAATCGAAAGTCATACAAATCAAAGACTCTCTCTACCCCACCCAAATGACGCGAATGCGACAAATTCTAGCGGAATTAAAGTGACGCCTTGTGACATACCCATTTTTAACGGTGAATACAAAGCCTGGGCTTCATTTAGGGACATGTTCATGGCCGTTTATGGCAAAAACCCGCGTCTAAGTGGCATTGAAAGATTATGCAAACTCAAAGAGAAAACCCGCAGAGAAGCTAGAGATATTGTGGATGGTGCACCCTTGACAAACGAAGGTTTTAATATTGCTTGGTCAGAACTTACTGCCCAATATGAAGATAGGCGCAGGCAGGTTAATGCTCAATTGAGAGTTCTATTTACCCTACCCATAGTCATAAATCCATGCGGTTTTCAAATTCGGAAATTGCAAAGGTCCATTAATAGTTGCCTGGCAGTCTTACGTACTCTAGAAGTAGACACTGAGCACTGGGATCCTATTATAATTTACATTTGTACCTCCAAATTACCCAAAGAAACCCTCTTAATATTTGAGAGAACTCTAGCGGACAATACTTGTATTCCATCCTGGACTGAATTGGACAGTTTTTTAACATCAGAATATAAAGGTCTAGAGGCGGCCACTGATGCTAAAGCATTACAGATAAATGTTGTTCCAAACTCACACCCAAGACAGAACACTGATAATAGAAATCAGTATGAGAGAAAGGGCAGCGTTTTTCTCAATGTGACTCAACAGCCTAAAAAAGACACCCGTTTTGGAAAAACCCCTAGACACGACAAGCCAGCCTTCCCTCTTACTACCCAGAAACCCAGAGCAGACAAACCCGATGGCTCAGTTTGCAAATTATGCAGAGCTAACCACACGTTAAGGGATTGTTCGTCATTCAATTCTATGGGAGTAGACGAAAGAATTGAATTCATTAAAAAGAGCGGCTTCTGTTACAATTGTCTGGCTGTTGGTCATACGTTAAAAGATTGCCGAAGTGCTTTCACATGCAAGCATTGTGGAGGTCGGCATAATTCTCTCCTACACAAACCCAAGTCCAATTCAGAACCCCAAAATACCCAAGACGATTTAAGCCAACAATCAACTTCACGCAATGCATCGCAGTCTTTCGCAATAAGTACGCGTTCAGAGACATTAGATGACCGTAAAAGGCTAGTGGGAACAGCCATGGTAAATGTTGAATACCAAGGCTCTCTGATACCCGTTAGAGCGCTAATTGATCCAGCGTCAGACTACACTTTTGTCTCAGATACCCTCAGAAAGAAACTGCAGTTACCCACCACACCCATACGCGCTGAAATCTCAGGAGTGAATGAAAGTCATTCCGCAAATCCCGATAAAATGTGTGACATAACATTACGGTCGGACAGATGTGACGATTTCAGGCTGACGCTTCAAGCAATTGTTTTAAAAGTCATTGCGAAAAATATACCCACTCGAAGTTTGAACCCAGTTATTTTAAAAGAGTTGAATAATATTCAACTTGCTGATGAAAGGTTTTTCGAAAGTCGGCCAGTTGATGTATTAATTGGCGGCGATTATTACCCACAAATCATGAGAAAAACTGCCAGCAAAGTCGTTAGGACACTTCTTGCTCAAGAGTCCCATTTTGGCTGGATATTAACAGGACCGCTAGATGATTTGAAAAAACCCCAACCCATAGTGTCACACTTCAGCACGGTTACACTTGACGAGTGTATTACCAAGTTCTGGGAGATTGAAGAAATTGTTAGAAAACCCATTAAGTCTACAGAAGATTCCTGTTGTGAGGAGTATTATTCGAAGACAACTACTCGTTTACCCAATGGCCGATATCAGGTCAATCTACCCTTCCGAACCCCGCAAATTGAGTTAGGGAACTCACGCCACATTGCGATGGCTCAATATCTTAGAAATGAGAAAAATTTATTGAGGAAACCCGAACTTAAAAATGAATACGATAACGTGCTTCAGGAATATATTGACCTAGGTCAGATGAAACCCGTACCCTACAACCCAGAAATTTCGCCAAACTGTCATTATTATTTACCCCATCACGCAATCGTGAAACCTGACCGAGTTACAACAAAGGTCCGAGTTGTTTTTAATGCGTCAAGCAGAACGTCGAATGGCAATAGTTTGAATGATACCCTATACACCGGTCCTACACTACAACAGGATTTAGTTGTAGTTATGTTAAAATGGCGATTTTATGAAATTGTTTTTAACGCCGATATTACGAAAATGTACCGGCAAATTTTATTGAATACTACCCACACACCCTTTCAGCGAATATTGTTTCGAAAAAGTGTCAACGAACCCATAAAAGACTATGAACTTCATACGGTCACATTCGGAGTCAATTGCGCACCCTACCTAGCAATTCGCACTCTTTTAGAGCTAGCAAGTGAAGTTCAAGATACCCACCCAATCGTATCTCAGATTTTGAGAAATCATATGTACGTTGACGATGTGTTAGCCGGTGGTCATACCCTAAAGGAGGCTAAATTTGCTCAGAAGGAGACAATAGCAGTATTAGAATCTGCCGGGTTCCCACTGAGAAAGTGGATTTCGAACAACGCTGAACTTTTAAATACCCTACCCAAAGAACACTTACTCGATGTCGATCTGCTTACCCTTCCAGAATCGAATAATGCCAAAACCCTCGGCATTAGGTGGAATGCGAAAGAAGATATATTCTTTTTCAATGTACCTACCATCGAGGAAAAATCTACTTACACAAAGCGAAAAGTCCTGTCGGACATTGCGCGACTTTTTGACCCAGCTGGTTGGCTAGCGCCAATTATTATTTCTGCTAAGATTATAATGCAGCAAATATGGCAGGATAATACAGCTTGGGATGAATGTCTTAAACCCTTAACCCTCATTAAATGGCAAAAGTTTCTACAATATTATGATAATATTGATCAGATTAGAATTCCAAGATGGATTCAATACACCCCTTCAGCAAGAATTGAGTTTCATGGCTTTTCAGATGCTTCTGAGAAAGCCTACTCGGCAGTGCTATATGCACGAGTAACACCCATAAACGGTCCTAATTCCGTAACCCTACTCTTCGCTAAAACGAGAGTTGCACCCATCAAAGTTCTTTCATTACCCAGGTTAGAACTTTGTGGTGCGGTGTTGTTGGCTAAAATGGTACACAATTTACTTGGTCAGCTAGATTTACCCCAACATCAGACCTATTTCTGGACTGATTCATCCATAGTCCTGGCTTGGTTAAGGAAGCATCCAAATTCCTGGAACACATTTGTTGCAAATCGAGTTGCAACCATTATGGAAACGGTCGGCGTAGAAAATTGGAACCATGTCGTATCCCACGATAACCCTGCCGACGTCGCGAGCCGAGGATGTAATGCGGATGAGTTAAAGGACGATTCTCTTTGGTGGAATGGCCCATCCTGGCTGAAAGAATCCCCATCAAAATGGCCAATAACAACACAAAATTTTATAACTCAAGCTGAAGCGAAACCCATTCAAGCTTTTGCTAATTCTGTGAATATTTACCCTACAGCCACAGAAAACCCAGACATTCTTTGTAGATTTTCAAAATGGTCGAAAGCTCTTCGAGTCATGTCATATGTCTATCGTTTCTTGGATCGAATAACAACTACCCGCAGAAGAGTGAGTCGTCATGAAATGGTAACACTGGATAGAAGTAGAATTAATTTACCAGCCGAAAGAATCAGGATCCTGTTGGCGCACCCCACCATTTTACTCGAATCTGAAGATATAAATTCAACCAAAGATAGACTTGTGATATTGTGCCAGACTCAATATTTTAAGGAAGAGTATAATTGTTTAATGAAGAAAACCCCTATACCCAAAAAGAGCCAATTACTTACCCTAACGCCATATTTGGACTCAAAGAATATTATGCGTGCGAATGGTCGTCTAGCAAGCTCCAATAGCTTATCTTATGATGAACGACACCCGATTTTGTTACCCTACGCAAGTTGCTTCGCAAAATTATTAACCCTACACGTTCATTTGATAACTTTACATGGGGGAAATCAGGTCATGTTGAGAGTAATTCGTTCAGGATACTGGATTCCGAAGCTTCAGAATCTTATCAGCTTTGTTATTAACAAATGCTCACCCTGTACTCGATATAAGAACCGTCAGGCAAGTCAATTGATGGCGGCTTTACCCCCGGAACGCACCCAAATAACCCGACCATTTTATAACGTTGGAATAGATTTTGCTGGACCATTTGATGTAAAGGTTTACTCAGGCCGCACGTGTAAGATAACTAAAGGATACGTATGCGTTTTTGTATGCTTTGCAACTAAAGCCATCCACCTTGAACCAACTTCAGATCTTTCTACCCAAGCCTTTATGGCGGCATTTGCACGATTTTTTTCGAGGCGGGGATGCCCTGCCGCTATTTACTCCGATAATGGAACAAACTTCGTTGGCGCAAATCAACTATTGAAGAAAGAGCGGCAGGAATTTATGAGATTATTGAAAGAATCTGTTGTAGCAATGAGCAGTTTCCAAAACGTGACGTGGCATTTTATTCCGCCAGGAGCTCCACACATGGGAGGTTTGTGGGAAGCCGGAGTAAAAAGCTTCAAATCCCACCTGAAAAAGCTTAATACCCTAAAATACACATTCGAAGAATTAGCTACTCTCCTTGCTCGAATTGAAGGATGTCTTAACTCTAGGCCACTCAGCCCGTCAAACGAAAATCCGCAAGATCTTAACCCTTTAACCCCAGGTCATTTTTTGATTGGTTCACCCCTATTAACCCCAGCTGAACCAGACTTAAGTGACGGAAATATCACTCTGGCGAATAGGTGGCAAAAGCTCAGAATTCAACACCATTACTTCTGCAGGAGATGGAAAGATGAATACCTGAAAGAGCTGCACAAGAGATACAAGTGGAAGAACCCTCAACGGCAACTTGAAGTTGACGATATTGTAGTTATTAGACAGGACAATTTACCCCCTAATGAATGGTTACTTGGACGCGTGACCAAAGTGTACCCTGGTCCTGATGGTCGCACAAGAGTCGTAGACTTGCGCACCGCCACGGGAAGCTTAACTCGGCCAATAACCAAGGTCGTAGTTTTACCCACCAAATGATGATACCCTCTTATCTAACTACTCACCCCCACTTGTATATTAACCCATAACACACTCACTTTACTTACCCAAGTTTAATATGTAAAAGTTGATCACACAACCCAAATTCTGAACTAGATAATTTCGCAGTGTCGAAATAATGGACATGTGTTCTCGGGAGTGATGAATACAATCTCACATGTTGCATTGGTGACATTGTGATCTTCTTTTCACATATTCTACTTACCCTTTACCCTACACTTTTCTTACCCCTCAGCCGAATATATAAAAATAATTGTTTTTTTTTTTCACAGGTTCGTCGGGCCCGGGAGGATGTTCACTTTAGTGAACAATGAAGGCTATCCAACCCTGACCTCAACGTATTCGAGTGTCGAACCAAACGCAAAGCGGCAGCTAAACACACCACACCCAACAGCTGTCGGCCTTTGCGTTTGGTTAAAAGGTCAGTTCGTAAACTACAACAAGCAACCCAACATCTCCTTTTTTCATCGTGTGTGCACTTATTTGAACGTTCAGAAGAAAATAAAACCTCAAACAGCCATTGCAGTGTTTAACCCTAGAATTTAATTTCAAGTGTCATAAATAGTGAACCTATAAATAATAAGTGTAAATAATTTGCCATATCGTGGAAATCCAAAATATTAACTTTAAATAAACACATATATTATAACGTTTAACGGAAAATATATAAATCTCTTATTTGGAAGGCACTATTTACGCGGTAATGTACACTAACCCCAAACAACTAACCCTCTCCCTCTAACCCGTTTCTTCACTGTTATTTAAGAAAACAACTAACGAAAAGTACTGTTATTTCGAAACAGTTGTTTAAGGCAGTTATTTTTAATATCATAATAAACAACTACCAAAATAGTAATTTTACAGTAAACAGTTACTTTTGGTAGTTATTTAAAAATAAAAAATTTCGTTGAATTTTTTGGAATTTGAAAAATTCTTGTTTAGTTTATATTTGTTATTATTGATATATTTCTTGTTTGTAAATAAAAACCAGAAACTTGTATTGTATCTTCAATGCATAAAATCATAATTGGAGAACGGTTAGGAATTTTTACTTCGAATTTTAAATAGGCTGAAGTAATAACACATATTTTTGTAATCGAAAGAAAAAAAAATATTTTTTTTATTAAAATATACTTTTACTAGCGAGAAAGCCCGCTAGATTTAGCAGCGTGCCTTAGGCCTAGGTTTTGGGATGTCAGTTAAACCGAAATCGAATTTTGTCATATCGGGCAAACCCGCTACATTGTTAGCTTGCTTTATAGTTGCTTTAGTTCCATTTTATGTAAAATTCGGATAATTCAAGTAAATTTACAGATTCAGCTGGAAAATTTACTATGTCGGTTTCCTGCACCGATGCTTCGTTACCTGCAGTTTAAATATATAAAGTGTACCTTTTTCTAAGGTTTTTTCTCTTTTAATAAATTTGTTTAGCATTTTTGTAAAGTATGTTTCAATGCAAAGTTTCGTATTCCTTGCATAGAGTGTTTGAACAAGTAATTAAAGAGGTTCTTCACCCCTTTTTGTTCTTCCCAGTAAAAATACCCAAATATATATAATCCTGTCTCAATCACATGCGAAATTTCAAGTACCAGAAGTTTGAGTCATTCCAATTCCATTCAGTTTTCCTCCAGTTATCTGATGTTTCAATTTCACTCGTTCCCCGTTCCAATTCATTCCGTTTAATAATTTTAGTTTTCAGTGCAACTCGTTCCCAGATTCTATTTCGTTTACCATTCCATTGCATTTCGTTCCCAATATCTATTGTTCCAATTCCACTTGTTCCCAGTTACATTCCATTTCGTTCCCTTTGTCTTGTGTATCAATACTGATATCAGTCAGTCCTCTTTCCATTTTATTTCTTTGCACTTGCTCCGCTCCATTCATTTTTTTACTGTAGTGTTTTAATTGCACTAATTCCCCATTCCACGCCATCTCGCTCCACATTCCATTTTGTTGCATATTCCTTTCCAATTCGTTCCCTATTCCATTGTCTCTTATTACACTTCCACATGGTCTCAGTTCATTTCCATTCCGTTCCTCTTGTGTAGTGTTTCAGTTCCACTCGTTTCCCATATCGTTTCTTAATTTTAGTGTTTCAAATACTCGCGGTCTTTAGATTTTAGGTTTCTAGCCAAAGAGGCAGGCGTTAAGGGGGTCAGTTTTCCAATTTTGAACCCCCATTTTTACCACGCTCCTATCCAAAGTCCCAAAAAAATACCTTGTAGATAAGTTCAGCTACCCTACGGGGAATGAGGGGTCAATTGCCCTAAAAGTACCTATCCTGTCACAGGATTGGTATAATTTACCATTGCTGTGGGTTAAGCAGTGACAATTATACTTAAAGGACTAGTCCCATAACTCGTGAAACGGTGGCATACCACTTAATCGTCCTCAAAGTACCTATCCCGTGACTAGTAAAAAGAGGACATACCACTAAATTGCCCTCAAAGTACGTATCCCGTGACTGGTTAAAGAAGGACTTGCAGCAGGACTGGTATAATTTACTATTGCTGTGGGTTAAGCAGTGTCAATTATACTTAAAGGACTGGTCTCGTGACTGGTGAAATGATGACACACCACTGAATTGTCCTCAAAGTACCTATCCCGTGAGTGGTTAAAGATGGTCTTGTCGCAGGACTGGTATAATTTATTATTTCTATGGGTTAAGCGCTGTCAATTATACTTAAAGGACTGACCCCAAGACTGGTGCAAAGAGGACATATCACTTAACTGGATAAGTGTGTTATAAAAAACCCCACAAGTAAGACTTTATTTTTTTATTTTTTAAAGAGAAGCAACACTCAGGAAATTCTTCCTATTAATTAACGTGTTGCGTCCTTTGGAAAGGGGATAGAGAAGAAGTGAAAGGTGTTGAAAGATGAAGGGCTTCAAATATGGCAACACGGTAATTGCGCGAGATGTTGAATTTTAGAACAGTTGTTGCGCGCCATCTGATGGTGAGTTGGCGAACTTTGTTGAAGCTTTTTAGTTCATAGCCCTGTTATATTATTTTACTTCGGTGGGGTAAAGTGCTATGAGAACACCGAAGGAGGACGCTGCGATATGTATGAGGGAAAGAAAAAACTCATATATATTACTATTTTTCATAAATTGATGTTGCATTGGTTGGGGCTCGAACCCGCAACCTCACGTGTAACAGTCCAACGCGCTAATCATTACACCACAGCGCCCACAATTGGTCGGTTTCCAGTACACTGATAGAATTATCCTTCATGATGAACAATTTCGTAGAATTTTTTTCGTAAGTTCAATGAAGAATTTTATGAAATCTTAAATGAAATGAAAACTTAAAAAATGTCCAGGAAGCGCAGAATGCGAGAGAACTAGTTCTAAGCACTTGGAGTTTTCTTTAAATTTTAGCATCAAGCCCCAAAAATTCCGTGATAATACGTAATCTTTTGGAGGATTTTGCAGGAATTTTAGAATCGGTAAAAGGTTCGACGCAAATATATATCTTATATCTTAAAAGAACATCTTAAAAAAGGAATATGTGACAGCGCATAGAGAAAGGGACCTAGGGTAAAAAAATCAATTTTTTTTTTGATGTGGACAACATCTGAGCTTCGAATGAGACCGATCCCATGCCCTCCTGAGAAAGGGACCTAAGGGGACCTTAGGTCCCTTCCTATTTTGCGCGTCACATATTCCTTTTTTAAGATGTTCTTTTAATATGTATTTCATATTGTATTTCTGTGAAAAAACATACCAAAATTCTTAAAAAAAAAAAGAAATTTTTATATTTTAATTTGTTGACAAATGAAAACATTTGTGCTTTTTTTACATAACAATTTTGTCAAGGTTTTGCTGTGACAATTTTACTTATACTACCAAAACCATAACAATTTCCATTCACCTCAGTTTTGTCACTGTTTTTGTCAGTTTTGTAATGGGACTGGTTCTGTATCAGTTCCTTTTAGGTTAGTTGGGTGACATGTCACAAAATATACAAAGTGTGACTCATTCTGTGACGGATCTTTTTGGGTTAGTTCGGTGACATGTATCTTTAAGTCAATTAGGCGACATGTCCTTTTTGGCTAGACCTGCGACATATCGAAAAGTGTCTAATCTGTGGCAATACGTCATTTCCAATGACAACGCCATGTTAAAGTGATATGTCTCTTTCCAAGAAAAAGACCGATCAACGACCTGTCTCTGCCCCCTTGGGACCTATCCTGCGTGTCATCTGGGGCCGGTCCCTTTCCCCGTACGGTACCTAGTTCCAGCAGTTTGGGCGAGACATTCGCCTTTTGGTCCTACCTGTAAGGATTACCAAAAATCCAGTCTTAGTGGATGTCTACGACAGAGGAGGAACCTTTTCACCAAATTTCAACTTCTTATCTCCAGCGGTTTGAGCAGGCCGTTAAGGGGGTAATTTTCCAATTTTGAACCCCCATTTTTACAACGTCCCTGCCGAAAATTCCAAAAATTACTTCCAGATAAGTTAGCCCATACTCCAGGTTTCCAGCCAAAGGGGTTTTGTCAGGCAGTCTAGGGGGATATTTTTCCTCTTTTTGCCCGTGCCAGTAGGAATTTCCAAAGTTTCGTCTTAGCGGACGCCTACGCCAAAGATCCAGAAATTTTGTCTTAGTGGAGGTATCTGTATGGGAGGAAAAAAAGTACTATTTTCAAAATCTGTTTTTTTAAATGGTACTTTTTTTTAAATGGTAGTTTTTTTGGAAAAAGGTACTTTTTTGTGGACAAAGTACTTTTTTGGTAGAAGGTAGTTTTTTTGAAAATGGTACATTTTTTGCAGAAAGGTACTTTTTTTGGAAAAAGGTCTTTTCAACTTCGTAGCTCCAGCGGTTTGGGCAGGCCATTAAGAGTTACACTTTTTCCCTTTTGATCCCCCAGTTTTACAACGACCCTCTCCAAAATTCGAAAAGGTACTTTCCAGATAAGTTAGCCCATACTCCAAGGAATACATATTATAAATTTCATCTTTCTAGGCAAAGGGGTTTTGACAGGCGGTCAAAGGGGGGGATTTTTTCCCTTTTTGCCCGTTCCGGTACGAATTTCCAAAAATTCCCTCTTACTGGCCGTTAACGCCGTGGGACGAACCTACGTACCAAATTTCAACTTCCTAGCTTCAGCGGTTTGGGCTGGGCGATGTTGAGTCAGTCAGTATCTCACGTTATTCTTATATACAAAACTAGCGGGCGCAGCCCGCTACGTTGTTAGCGTGCCTTAAAGTTTAGAATTAAATTTCTTTTAGATAAAATAAAACACAATATTTGTTGTTAAGGTAAAATAATTGTTAAGGTAAATTTATTGTAATGTTTAAGTACAAACACTATTTTTTGCCTCTTCATTTTTATATAAATAAATCATTTAGTATGCCAACACGTGAGCATGTAACAACTAATTATCTGTTGTTCAACCATCGGCGTAGATAGGTCGTATTCGACCCCTCCACAATTTTTTTAAATTCGTATTTAAAGTACAGTTTTTATAATAAAAGCCTTCACGCAGCCACCACAAATAAATAATTCTGCACAACAATGGGTTTAAAATAAATAAATATTTGACCACTTTTTCTCATGAAAGTGGATTGTTAGTTATGAATCCATTACGTGTGTATGTTAAGATAATTTGGTAGAGTGCGAACTTAGGTAGATAGACCCGTAAGTAGTTTTGTTCATTTGTGAATGAAAATAAATAACGTAAAGCAGGGTTGGAAAGCATTTTATAATAATAAAGATAGCGGGCAAAGCCCGCTACGTTGTTAGCGTGCCTTAAAGTTTTTTTTTAATTCCAGTTTATGTAAAGGTAGACCTGGCAATTCAAGTAAATTCACAAATTCAGTTGGAAAATTTACTGCGTCGGTTTCTTCCACCGGTGCTACGTTACCTGCAGTTTAAATATCGGAATATATAGGTTCCATTGCTTTTCTAAGGTTTTTTCTCTTTTAGAAAATTTGTTTAACTTTTTGGAGAGTATGTTTCAATGCTACATAAGTTTCATATTCCGTGGATAGTGTTTGAACAGGTAATTAAAAGGGGTTCTTCACCCCTTTTTGTTCCTCCCAGTAAAAATCCCAAATATATATAATCTTGCCTCAATCGCATGCGAAATTTCAAGTACCAAACTCCGGCAGTTTGAGTCATTAAAATTCCATTCCATTTTGTTTAACAATTTTAGTGTTCCAATGCAACTCCTTCCAAGATTCCATTTCGTTCACCATTCCATTGTATTTCGTTCCCATTATCTGTTATTCCAATTGCACTCGTCCCCCTTTTGAACCACCATTTTTCCCACGTTCCTGTCCAAAGTCCTAAAAATGCTTTGTCGATAAGTTAGCCCATACTCCAAGGGAAACATTATAGATTACAGGTTTCTAGCCAAAGGTTTCGGTTATGCCATCAAGGGGGAGAATTATTCCGTTTTTACCCCCCCCCCCGGTAGGAATTTCCAAAAATACCGTCTTAGGGGACGTCTACGTTGGAGAAGGAACCCAAATGCCGAACTTAAACTCCCTAGTTCCAGCAGTTTGGCCAGGCCGTTAAGGGGGAGACTTTTCCTGTTTTTGACCCTACCTGTGTAAACTTCAAAAAATCTCATCTTAGCGGATGTCTAGAATAGAGGAGGAACTTTAATACCAAATTTCAACTTCCTACCTCCAGCGGTTTAGGCAGGCCTTTAAGCGGCACTTTTCCCTTCATTAATCCCCATTTTTGCAATGTCCCTGTCCAAAATCCCAAAAAGCACCTTCCCGATAAGTGAGCCCATACTCCAAGGAACATATGTTTTACATTTCAGGTTTCTAGCTAACTTTTACTATTTGTGCCCCTCTCGGTAGGAATTTCCGAAAATCCATCGACAGGGAATTTCAGCTTCCTAGTTCGAGCAGTTTGAGCAGGCTGTCAAGGGGGACACTTTTTTTTTTGTCCCTCCCGGTTGGAATTAGGCTGGAAGAGGAACCTAAGTACCGCATTTCAGCTTCCTAGTTCCAGCAGTTTGGACAGGTCGTTAAGGGGCCGCTTTCCCTTTTTGAGCCCCCATTTTATAACGACGCTGTCCAAAATTCAAAAAAGTATCTTTCTAATAAGTTAGCACTTACTCCAGGGACCCAAATTTTAAATTTCAGGTTTCTAGCCGAAGGGGTTTTTACAGGCCATCAAGGGGAGGCTTCCTTTTGCCCCTCCCTTTAGGAATTTACAAAAATTCCATCTTCGCGGCTATCTGCGATGGATGAGGAACATTCATACCAAATTTCAACTTCATTGCCTCAGCGGTTTGGGCAGGCCGCTATTGGGGACATTTTTCCCTTTCAAACACAATTTTTACTATGTTCCTGTTCCAAAATAGAAAAATTACGTTGCCGGTGAGTTAGTCCAACTCCAAGGAATACATATTTAAAATTTTAGGTTGGCCAAAAAGGATTAGGCAGGCCGTCAAGGAGGAGACTTTTCCCCTTATTTCCCCTCCCGATAGGAATTTCAAAAATTCCGTCTAAGCGGACGCCTACACAGAAGGAGGAACTCACATACCGAGTTTGCTTTTGGGATATCCTGTAGGGAATTCCAAAAATACAAACTTAGTCGATGTCTACTACAGTGGAGGAACCTTTATACCAAATTTCAACTTCTTACCTCCAGTGGTTTGGGCAGGCACTTTTCCAATTTGTGAGACTGTTTATGGGGAGACTTTTTCCCTTTTTGCCCGTTCCGGTAGGAATTTCCAAAAATCCCGTCTTAGCGCACGTCTATGCCGAATATCAAGAAACCTTGTTTTAGTGGAGATATCCGTGGGGGGAGGTACTTTTTGGACAAAGCGAAATTTTTTGGAAAAAGGTACTTTGTTTTTACAAAGCACTTTATTTGTACTTTTTTTGAAAAAGGTATTTTTTTGGAAAAATGTATTTTTTTTTGGAAAAAGGTACTTTTTTTGGAAAAGGTACTTTTTTTGAAAAAGGTATTTTTTTGGAAAAATGTATGTTTTTTGGAAAAAAGGTACTTTTTTCGGAAAAGATACTTTTTTTGGAAAAGGTACATTTTTTTAGAAAAAGGTACTTTTTTTGGAAAAAGGTACTTTTTTTGAAAAAGGTACTTTTTTTGGAATAAAGTACTTTTTTGAAAAAGGTACTTTTTTCTGAAAAAGGTACTTTTTTTTGTTTTGTCCCCTTTTTGCCCCTCCCTATAAGAATTTCCAAAAATGCCGTCTCAACGGACGTCTACACCGGTCGAGGAACCTACATACCAAATTTCATAGCTTCAGCAGTTTGAGCAGGCCGTCAAGGGGGAGACTTTTTCCCCTTTTTGCCCCTCCGTAAAAAAAATCCCGTCTTGGTGGATGTCTACGATAGTGGAGGAACCTTTATACCAAATTTCAACTTCCTACCTCCAGCGGTTTGGGCAGGCCGTCAGGGGGGCCTTTTTTCCCTTTTTAACCCCCATTTTTACAACGTCCCTGTACAAAATTCCAGAAAGTACTTTCCAGAAAAGTTAGCCCATACTCCAAGGAACATATATCTTAAATTTCAGCTATCTAGCCAAGGGGGTTTTGGCAGGCCGCCAAGGGGGAGACTTTTCCCCTTTTTGCCCGTTCCGGTAGGAATTTCCAAAAATGCCGTCTTAGAGGGCATCTACACCGGAGGAGGAACCTACGTACCAAATTTCAACTTCCTAGCTTCACCGGTTTGGGCTGGGCGATGTTGAGTCAGTCAGTCAGTCACTCACGTTAAAAAAATCAATTTTTTTTGTTTTTTGTGGACAACATCTGAGCATCGAATGAGACCTATCCCATGCTCTCCTGACCATAGGTCCCTTTCTATCCTTAGGTCCCTTTCTATCCTTAGGTCCCTTTCTATCCTTAGGTCCCTTTCTATCCTTAGGTCCCTTTCTATTTTGCGCGTCACATATAGAGATAGCGGGCAAAGCCCGCTACGTTGCACAGTGGTTTGAAACAAAAAAAAAAGTGGTAATAAATCTGTATCTTCTAAACTATAAGTCCGATTGCATCAATATGTATAAGAATAATATAATAATTGTTAAGAATGAGCCAGACTTTCTGAATTTTGGATTCATGGTTACCCTGTGTTATCACAGGGTGACTTATAGGGCATCAAAGTTGGAGAAACGAAGAAAAAACATGCTTACTTTACTATAATAATTGTTATGGGTTTTAAGATATTTCATTTCAAAAATAAAAAAAACTCATTTTTCTCTTCGACTTTTTTAGTTCTTGGCCGATTGTGAATTCGATATTATAACGATAATTTTTTAAAAAATACTGACATATAGGCAACAGTTTAAGAAATAAAACTGTGAAAACCTTTTTTAAGTATCTCGAACCATTAGTGTTGAGAAATTTCCAAAGTCAAACATTTTTCGCTGATCGAAAAAATTGCATTTTTTTCTCAAAAAGATGCTATCAATTTTTCAATTTTTACTGAGAAGTTAATTAATAAAAGTTAATGTTTTATTCTATATTCATAGAGAATGGGGTTCTAAGATGCTTTTAATCTAAATTTGAAGTCGGTACAACATTCACCCTACGTACAGCATTGACCGAAATTGGTCTAATTTTTATGAGAATTTTTGAGTTTTCGATCATATAACAAAAAAGTCACGCCGATTTTGATACTTTCTGAAAAACAGTTATATATCACCATATATTTTGTTTAGATTTCAAAAATAAAAAGTAGCGCCAATTCATAAACGAATCCAGAAAACATGATTTTATAAAAAATGGCAAATTTCCATACACCATAAAAAAGGATAGTTCGGTTTATTTTTTTAAAATTATTTTAATTGTTTTACATGAACAATAAAATAGTTTTTATTGGTGCAAAAAATCATTCACGTACCTTGGACAGTTTTTAAGATATTGAAAGTCAACTTTCAAAGATAATTTTGTAAAAAATACACTTTTTAGTATTTTCGTAGATTTTTCCCAGAAGCGTTTAAGGTTTTTTTGATTGTTACTTAAAAATTAACAGTGCAATAAACTAGACATGTTTTCCTTTTCATTGATGTATTAAGCATATAAAAAGTATTGATAACAGGTAAAATTATTGCATTTAAAACACACACCTCAGGTCAAAAAATAGAACCACATGCAAATTTTTTGCAAATATTCACTTTCTTGTTTTTTAGTTTTTTCGTAGATTTTTCACAGAAGTGTTTAAGGTTTTTTTGAATGTAACTAAAAACTTAACACTACAATAAATTAGACATATTTCCCTTTCCATTGATGAATTAAACATATATAAAAAATATTGGTAACAGGTACAATTATTGCATTCAAAACATACACCCCAGGTAAAAACAAAACATTTTTCAACATGTGACAAATATTTTACAGGTGCATATTTGAAAGTATAATAGTGGTATTCATCTAACTGCATTTATACCCTCGTAAACCGTGTATTTTTTTAATCGCGTATATTTGTAACTTTACCTGTTTATTTGAATGAACGCACCTTTTAAGACTATTTACATTTCAATTTTGCATTTAGCCACTTTTTTGATCTTTTCATTAATTAAATACAGAATTTTTTAAATTTGTATCATATAAAAACAAATAAAACAGAAAATAAAAACAACAAACAAAACAATACAAACCCTATAAACATTTTCACTGGAATTCAAGTTGAAATCAAGTTCAATTCCAGCCCTGTTTTCCAGTTTCAAGGCTTGAATTCAACTTTTATTACATTTTATTTCAATAGCATACTCCAGCAAAAGGGAAACAAAAATTCAAGTTTGAAATATTTTTGTTAAGAAAACAAGTGCTAGAATTTGAAATATACTTTACTTCAAGCAAAATTTAAAGCACTTGAATTTTCAAAACCTATGTGCTTATTGGGAAAATAATTTTATTTTTGACAATATTCAAATGTGTGTAAAATACGAAAAAGTTTACACATGAAAGTTTAAGCGTATATTTACGATTGCTCGTAAACTAGTTTTGACATTAATCGAATAAACTTACAAAATATACACGTACGTAAGTACTTTAAATGAATAACTTTAATATAAATAACTAATGATTGATTATTTACTCTCAGGATATTTTGCGCAACCCTTTTGTTAAAAATAGCTTAATACGTGACTAAATTTTTACCTGTTAATACGTGACTACATTTTTACCTATTACATCTGCGGGAAATATCAAAATTGAAAAATTTTATAAAAGTTATGAAAAGAAATACGAAGCTAAGATGTCAAAGACACGGTTTAAGGAGAAATATAATGATTGATTAAATATGGAGCTCAATGTAGAGATCGGCGGAAAGAAATTAGGTTGGCCAAAAAAGGATTACGAAAATGTTCGACAAAAAAAATAAGGCAAGAAGGAGTCGTTAAAAATTTTTCTTCTAACGAAATAAAGGATTCCTTCAAAGCAGTTTTAATACAAACACAACCAAAAAAACCTGGAAAAATTGTAGACGTATTACCAACAGCATCTCCCGAGCGATTGAATCGTATGGTGCAAAGTATTTCAACTCTAAAATCATCAAAATCTTTCACAGAAGAAGATGCGTTAGCTCTAATAGTAAGCTTAGGATTATAGAGAAACAAGTATGGTATTTTGAGAAAAGCACTACAGGAAAAAGGATACGATATTTTACCAAACAGTCAGTCAATTAAAGAAACGGAAAACAAAATTGTGCCATCACCAGTAGAAGTAAACTCTAAAAGTGGCAGTGTTGAACTTTCCCAATTACTAGATAAAACAGGGGCTGCGATGGAACGTCTGGATTTACTGAATACAAACAACAAACTACACGCAATGAAGATGTTGATTATTCAAGTGTTTGTATGACATCTTTGGTACAGCTCAGAATGCGGTTATTTAAGGAAGACACTTCCCCATCAACTTCCTCCGCATTAAATAAGAATTACGAAGACTTATGGACAAATTTTACACCAGGTTCTAAGTTTTTATATCGGCCAGTGCGTTTTGAGTATGTGAAGGAAACTGTAAGCTCAATTTTCAACTTATCTCCTTTGTACGTGGAAATAAATTGATGTATCCTAAAGATTTCATTTCAACTAGTTTTTACGATGATTGATGGGAAAGTAGCCAATGCCCTCACAGATACCGCTTTGAAATTTGGAATATCTCCTCTTCATGCAAGGATACGATTTATGGAATATTGTTTACATTTAGCATATGATATAAAACATCGGCAAATTCCAGGAAATGAAAATAAAAGTGTAAAAACTAACACAGATTTGCAAAACATTCGATCGGAGGAAAAGAACCGAATTCAAAATGCATTTAAGCAACAGTTGTGTCTAATTATGGATAAACCTCTTCACGGTTATTGAAGCTCTAATGATGGAAACGCAGCCAGGCGTTTTTTGAAGATCCTGAGACAACATCTGAAATAACAGGTTTCGACGAAACTTTAATCAAACGTTTTAAGATATTGTTAGAGGTGATTAATAACAAAAAACGTATAAATTCTGATAAATTCAATATGTTTGCTAATGAAACTGAAAATTAAAATATTATCCCATGAAAAAACAATAATAGAAAATAGTATCCCGCCTTTAGGAGAGCTAAGAGAAGAAGCGCACGAAGCTAGAAAAAGCGACGCTAAACACTATTGGAAATTTAACACACGAAAACATTAAAAAAACTGCCCAAAATTCTGATCTAATGCACCACTTACTTATACCTTCAGATCCAGTCATTTATTCTATTAGAACGAAATGGCTGCCAAAAATAAGTTTAGAAGATGATTCCGAAGCCAAAAAAATTAAAAATTTAGGGGTTAGTAATTAATTTATTAAAAAATGTGAATATTGCTAATGGAAAAATAATAAATGCAATAATTGTACCTGTTACCAATATTTTTTATATATGTTTAATTCATCAATGGAAAGGGAAATATGTCTAATTTATTGTAGTGTTAATTTTTTAGTTACATTCAAAAAAACCTTAAACACTTCTGGGAAAAATATACGAAAAAACTAAGAAACAAGAAAGTGAATGTTTGCACAATGTTTGCATGTGGTTCTATTTTTTGACCTGAGGTGTGTGTTTTAAATGCAATAATTTTACCTGTTATCAATACTTTTTATATACGTTTAATACATCAGTGAAAAGGAAAACATGTCTAGTTTATTGCACTGTTAATTTTTAAGTAGCATTCAAAAAAACCTTAAACACTTCTGGGAAAAATCTACGAAAAAACTAAAAAGTGTATTTTTTACAAAATCATCTTTGAAAGTTGACTTTCAATATCTTAAAAACTATCCAAGGTACGTGAATGATTTTTTGCACCAATAAAGACTATTTTATTGTTTATGTAAAGCAACTAAAATAATTTTTAAAAAATAAACCGAACTATCCTTTTTTTGCAATTAAAATTATGGTGTATGGAAATTTTCCATTTTTTATAAAATCATGTTTTCTGGATTCGTTTATGAATTGGCGCTACTTTTTATTTTTGAAATCTAAACAGAATATATGGTGATATATAACTGTTTTTCAGAAAGTATCAAAATCGGCGTGACTTTTTTGTTATATGATCGCAAACTCAAAAATTCTCATAAAAATTAGACCAATTTCGATCAATGGTGTACGTAGGGTGAATGTTGTACCGACTTCAAATTTGGATTAAAAGCATCTTAGAACCCCATTCTCTACGAATATAGAATAAAACATTAACTTTTATTTAATAACTTCTCAGTAAAAAGTGAAAAATTGATAGCATCTTTTTGAGAAAAAAATGCAATTTTTTCGATCAGCGAAAAATGTTTGACTTTGGAAATTTCTCAACACTAATGGTTCGAGATACTTAAAAAAGGTTTTCACAGTTTTATTTCTTAAACTGTTGCCTATATGTCAGTATTTTTTAAAAAATTATCGTTATAATATAGAATTCACAATCGGCCAAAAACTGAAAAAAGTCGAAGAGAAAAATGAGTTTTTTTATTTTTGAAATGAAATATCTTAAAACCGATAACAGTTATTATAGTAAAGTAAGCATGTTTTTTCTTCGTTTCTCCAAGCTCATTCCAAAATATAAAATTTCAACCATATTGGGCAATAATTGAAAGAGCTACACCGTCCAAAAGCTATTTTACTTTTGAGTTGGTCTACGTTGACGCCCTATAAGTCACCCTGTGATAACACAGGGTGACCATGAATCCAAAATTCAGAAAGTCTGGGTCCTCCTTAACAATTATCTCATACATACTGATGCAATCGGACTTATAGTTTAGAAGATACAGATTTATTACCACTATTTTTTGTTTCAAACCACTGTGCGTTGTTAGCATGCCTTAGGCCTAGTTTTTCGGATATTTTTACATTATTGCTCATAACTTTTTTATTAATTATTTTAATGGAATGATATAAAGCCTATGTCTATCCCTAAGGACTACTCTAAATACTGAAAAAAAATGTCACATCAGATGAGTAGTTACGGAGATTACCTCCTACAAACAAATATACACACATTACTTCTTTATTATATTAGTATAGAAGTATAGATAAGATTGCGTTATTGCTCATAACTTTTTTTATTAATTACTTTAGTGGAATGATATAAAGCCTATGTCCGTCCTTAAGGACCATTCTAAATAGGGGAACAAATATTTTTGAAATCAGATGAGTAGTTACGGAGATTACCTCCTACAAACAAATATACACACATTACTTCTTTATTATATTAGTATAGAAGTATAGATAAGATTGCGTTATTGCTCATAACTTTTTTATTAATTACTTTAGTGGAATGATATAAATCCTATGTCCGTCCTTAAGGACCATTCTAAATAGGGGAACAAATATTTTTGAAATCAGATGAGTAGTTACGGAGATTACCTCCTACCATACATGAGACTAATTAATTATTTGGACAAATTAATTGGTGATTTCATTACCATTAAATTGAAACTAATGCTAATGAAATTTTTGGCATTATTATTACTTAGACTAATTCTAATGCTTTGAAATACATCGATTTCATTACTAATACCAATTGTATATTAAATTCATTTCGATTACTAATGCCTCAATTACAAGAAAGAATTGGCATTTGTAAACGTCATTTTATAGATTTCATAATCATTTCTGAGCTTGCAAATGCGGAATGCGAAAAGGGTTTGTGGTATAAAAAATTAATTAAAATACTTAATCAGCGATTTGCATTGTGCAAAGAAATATATTGATGCAAGAATTTTACTTTTTGCAAAATTATTTTCGCAAATTTTTTTTTGCAAACTACCCACCAGTCTTTCGTACGAGTTATGGGTATTATAGTAACCAGATTCTAATTTAAAAAAAAAACACACACTTAAAAAATTGCAAAATAATGGAGGAACGCGAAAAAAACTTTATGGTACAAAAAATTAATTAAAAAACCTAATCAGCGAATTTCATTCTGCAAACAAACATACTGATGTAAGAATTTTCCTTTTTGGAAATTTTTTTTCAGCGACTTTTTCGCGATTTCTTTTTTCAATTAATCACCGAACTTTGTTTTTTGAATAGGGTATTATAGTCCCTAGATTTTAAATTTTAAAAAACCACACTTAAAAAATTGCAAAATAATCGCGGAACTCGAAAAGACTTTATGGTACAAAATTTTAATTAAAAAACTTAATCAGCGATATTCATTCTGCAAACAAATATACTGATGTAAGAATTTTCCTTTTTGCTAAATTTTTTTTCCGCGACATTTTTTCGCGCTTTTTTTTCAACTAGCCACCGAACTTTGTTCTATGAAATGGGTGTTACAGTCCCAAGGATTATTTATTTTAAAAACCGCACTTAAAAAATTGCAAATTATCGCGGAACGCGAAAAAAGACTTTATGGTACAACAATTAAATTAAAAAATTTAATCAGGGATTTTCATTCTGCAAAAAAACATACTGATGTAAGAATTTTCCTTTTTGGAAATTTTTTTCCGCGACTTTTTCGCGATTTCTTTTTTCAATTAATCACCGAACTTTGTTCTATGAATTGGGTATTATAGTCCCTAGATTATAAATTTTAAAAAACCACACTTAAAAATGTGCAAAATAATCGCGGAACGCGAAAAAAGACTTTAAGGTACAACAATTGAATTAAAAAACTTAATCAGCGATTTTCATTCTGCAAACAAACATACTGATGTAAGAATTTTCCTTTTTGTAAATTTTTTTCCGCGACTTTTTTCGTGATTTCTCATCAGTATATTTGTTTGCAGAATGAATATCGCTGATTAAGTTTTTTAATTAAAAGTTTGTACCATAAAGTCTTTTTTCGCGTTCCGCGATTATTTTACATTTTTTTAAGTGTGGTTTTTTAAAATTTATAACTAAGGGACTATAATACCCAATTCATAGAACAAAGTCCCGTGATTAATTGAAAAAAGAAATCGCGAAAAAAGTCGCGGAAAAAAATTTCCAAAAAGGATAATCGGTATGTTTGTTTGCAGAATGAAAATCGCTGATTAAGATTTTTAATTAAATTTTTGTACCATAAAGTCTTTTTTCGTGTCCCACGATTATTTTTCAATTTTTTAAGTGCGGTTTTTAAAATTAATAATCCTTGGTACTATAACACCCATTTCATAGAACAAAGTTCGGTGGCTAGTAGGGATGCCAATCGGGATTGATATTTGAAAATCCCGGGATTCGGGATTTTGTATAAAACCCCGGGATCCCGAGATCGGGATCCCGAGATCGGGATCCCGGGATTTTCGGGACTACAGGATTTTTCGGGATCCCGGGATTTTTCGGGATCCCGGGATTTTACGGGATTTCGGGATTTAAATTTTCCTTTATTTGTAAAAATTTTTATGTTATGTAACTAATTTTTTTATAGAATAAAGCGTTTTATAATTATTTAGTAGTTAATTAATAATGTGGTACATTTTATGAATGTTGAAACATCGCAGTCAGAAATTGACAGCGGTACACAAAATCAAGTACCTGCATACCACTGTATAACCGCAATGTTAAAAATAAATGACTGGCAGAACACTCATTTGGGACGCTTTGCAAGCGTTTGCAAAAATCGTTTTGCCAGTATTTGTTTTACAAAACATCACAGCAGGGCCAAAAAAAGATACATATGAACTTTTTTTGAATTTTATTTTGGAAAATATAAATATATACCACCTATTTATTGGTTTTGGCAACGTTTTGCCAAAGTTAAAAATGCTGTTTCTCCAGTGCTTTTCCGGCGCTTTTTGAACTGCCGGTCCTTTTGTCTATTAACGTTATCATATTGGAAATGGGAAAGCAATTATTGTCAGTACTTGTACCACTTGTTAAAATACCTTGCCATCGCTTTTCCGTTTGTATTTTTCTGGCTGGGATAATATATGAAAGCCTGCCATTAACTACACTTGCGCCCACTATTTTGTAAGCAGATTTTAAAACAGATTCGTTGCGACGACCTTGCCCACTAGATCGTGTAATTACAGCAACAAAGTTATTTGGTTATCATTATCAAATGTTTTCATGGATGAATTCAAACTTACAGTGCCAGCGAAAATTAGGTTTCAGAAATCGAATTTCGCTTGGAAGAATAAACCGGTAAAATAACAAACTTGATTTTTCACATGAATTACTCAAAAACTTAATATTGTTTACCAAATTTTAAAATTTTTCTGCAAAGTCTTTGCATAGTTTACTCGAATAATCTACTTAATTAATAATTTTACCAATATCTTGGTATCAATTTCTTGTCAATGTGAGAAAATTCAAGAAAAAACGTAGGTAATCTAAAATTGCTCACTTTGTTTATTTGCGTTTATATTAATATTAAAAAATAAGAAAATCCCGGGATTTTTGAGAAATAATCCCGGGATTCGGGATTTTGCCAATCCCGAAAATCCCGGGATTTCGGGATTCGGGATTTCCCGTTTGGCATCCCTAGTGGCTAGTTAAAAAAAAGCGCGAAAAAATGTCGCGGAAAAAAATTTAGCAAAAAGGAAAATTCTTACATCAGAATATTTGTTTGCAGAATGAAAATCGCTGATTAAGTTTTTTAATTCATTTTTTGTGCCATAAAGCCTTTTTTGGCGTTCCGCCATTATTTTGCAATTTTAAGTGCGGTTTTTTTAAGTCATAATCTGGGGACTATAATACCCCATTCATTCAACAAAATTTGGTGTATAGTTTGCAAAAAAAAAAATTTTAAATCGCTGATTAGGTTTTAATTGCATTTTTTCAGAGAGAGAGAGAGCGAGAGATCCCAATTGATTCCGTATTTATAAAACAGCCAATAGAAAGCAATCTATCCAACCCCTTTTTTTGTAAACAAATGCTTTTTTTTGCTCAATTGTTATTAGTTTTTAAGGCATTAGTGCGATTTCATTAGCATTAGTATTACAAATTCTAATGTCAGAAAATTTCAGTAGCATTAAATGGTAATGAAATTTTTTTGCCATTAGCATTAGTCAACTAATGATATTGAAATTTCAATGCCAATGAAAAAATCCCAAGTATGCCTCCTACAAACAAACAAACAAACAAATATACACACTGTTCAGTCCACTGTTGGTCTTTGCGTAAGTTAAACGTGCTTATAATGTCGGAAAACAAAATAAATTGTTCAATGTGTTTTACAAATGTCTCGAAAGAGGTATTAATTACGTGCAACATTTGTAACCGAAATTTCCATAATATATGTGTAAATATAAACGAAGAATTTATATTAAAATCATTAAATTGTAATAAAAATATAGTTTTCAATTGCAATAAATGTCTAATTTCTGGAATTGAGCTAATTTGAACGGTCTCTGCATTATCTATGGAAGTTAAAGAGCTAAGGACATTGTTATTTATACTCTTAACCAACGTTAAATCTAAATCTATTAATGTTGATTCTCAATCCGCCTTTAAATCAAATGCTAAAAACTCTTAAGCAAATTACACTCTTGCTGTACAACGTTGTAATGATCTTGAAGTGGCTGAATTTATGAGATCTTCAGTTGGTGTTGGTGGTATAATCAATAATGATGTAAATGTGGATATAAACAATCGCTCAATTAATTTAATATGCAGCCTGTAAATACACCCCGTTTATCTAATGTGGAGAATGCCTATAGCCGACAAACTATAAACCTGTTTCTGTTGATGTAAATACTAAAGGGCTGCATGAGTGCAATCGGTTTGTTGTAGTCATTAAATCACATGGTGCTAGTGTGTGTGCATTACGATTCAAACCACCCTGTTACGACTAGACAACAAATCAAAACGTAACCCCCAGTTTCCACATGCAAGTAAATGGTTGCAAGTTGAGAATATATTATCACCGAAAATTTCGAAAATTACCGAAAAAACATGAAAATTTTACATGTGTCCACACTACTTGCTGCAAGTTCATTTTTAAAATGTCGTCGAAGGCATAAGTTGTCACTAAATAGCACTCCAGTATTGCCAAGTATTCAATATTCTAAAAAAGCTGGGAAAAAATTTGTTCTTAACAATTTTTTTTTCAAAACTTTTTAAAATTGATATTTTAAATTACCATTAAGATATGCCGTTGTGTTCTTTTTTACTTTTTTTTACAAATAAATACAAAATCAATTGCATTACAACTTTTACTTTACCAAATACTAGTAAATTAATAGAAAACACTACTAGGCAACACTGTTTTCTTCATTCTGTCACTTCACTTGCCGCAATTATCAAAAATCCACTGTCTTCTAAATTTACTTGCAAGTTGAGCCGCAAGTCGTATGAGTGTGATAGTATTAGTGAAAAAGTGTGAGTGTATTGAGTTTTTCGAACTTGCACTTGCATGTGGAAACGGGGGGTAAGCGAGCTTAAGCATTAGACATGGCAACGAAAAAAACAATAAGTGATTGTTGTGACACACGATCGTTCGCTACCATAACATAGCAATTAGTACTTTGAACTAGTGTTTAAGTATCGCAATGAATGCTATGGTGCGATGGTGTGTTGTGTTATAATATGTAGGTTTTATAAAACGAAAAAGTATAAAAGTACACTCAGATAAAAAAGTTAGTAGTTAGTTAGTTAGTTGTTCTTTATTTTCAATTCAATGTTTGTTTTACAATTTTTATATTATGATATAAAAAAAGTTAGTAAAAAAATAAATTAATAATGTTAATGCATAATAAATTATAAAAACAAAAAAAAATAACTTATATTAAGTCTTATTAAATACAAGAAAGTTAAAAATCTCTGCGTTGTAATTTTTTTTAATATAAACAATTATAATGCAGAGATTTTTAAGTTCTGTGTACTTATTTTGTCAAACAAAGCGACATAGACCTACTCTGTTGACAGGATTTTTTTTTGTTCGACTTTCGAATTGTTCTTCATAAAGCTTTTTGGCGATTTTTTTAATGTCGATGATTTTCGACGATTTCTTTAATTTTGCCGATTTTTGTTTTTTTTCTAAATTTTGCTATTTTCAAAATTTTGGCCGTTTTTTATAATTTTTTCAAATTTTGACAATTTTTAAATTTAAACGATTTTTTTAATTTTGGCAGTTTTTAAAATTTTTAACTTGGTTGGCAAACACTAACCTTAAAATACCGTTAACGATTCGAAACCCTTTCAACGAACTATTTTTAACCCTAAAATACCACTAACGCAATAACTTAAAATACCGTTAACCTTAAAATATCATAACGAAATAAATTAAAATACCGTTAACCCTAAAATAACTTAACGATATAACTTAAAATACCGATAACCTTAAAATAACCTAACGAAATTCTATAAAATAAAATTTACCAAATTCATTCCAAAAAAAAAAACATTTAAAAAAATCGTTAGTATAATTAAACAATATTGAAAAATAAAATTAAAAATAAATAATATAATAAAACCAATACGTAGTAGAGTTTGCTAAAAACCCTACTCAATGTTCCTTAATGTATTCGCCGCTTTAGAGCTTTTTTTTTTGGTATCATTATAGTATTTCACATAGTAAATAGTTGAAATATTCATTACGATCAACTAAAGAATTTTTTGGGGGTAGCCATTTGTCTATTTTAATTTTTTCATTATATATATATCAGTGGTCGTCACCCATAGCCACCAGTGGCCGATCATAATCGGCTTTTCATACGTTCACAGTGTTGCCATATAGCCAGTTTTAACTGTTTTTTGCAGTTTTTTGGGATGCCTAACAGTTTTCCAGTTTTTTCATGTAAAAACCAGTTTTTTTAAATTCATACATTTTTTTACAGTTTTTTATATTAAATCGGCACATTTGTTTCATTAACAATTTCTTTTTTTTATTTTTTTAACTAAAATTTAAGAATTAAAATATAAAAGTGCTTATGCATAATAATTTTAAAACTTTATAACACGATTATAAAATGAATTTTGTATAAAATATTTGTTTTATAAGCCATTTATAAACTTTGAAAGTGGTTATGCATATGACCCAAAAATTACAATAAAACTTGCAAATTATCAGAAATTAGGTACAAATCGAAACATAAAAAAATTTAAAAATACCAATATAATACTACAAAATATGCTTACTGGAAAAACGAATCATTTTTATAACAAATTTCATCAAAAATTAGCACGGAATAAAATTGGCTAAGCCATATCTGACAAGTCATAGACCCGATGGACATTTTTTAGCCGAACTTATAAGATCATTTAGAAATTTATATTTTTTGAAAAAATTAAAACAATGTCTCATCGAGAAAGGCCAAAATTGATTTTTTATTTTTTTTAAATAAATATTTGCCAATTCTGAATAACAATTTCCTACTATTTTTTCAATTATGATCAAGGACAATTCCAAAAACGTAATTTTTTCAAACAAACAATTCCCGACATAACAATACTTCAAATGAATATCAATTTTATGTGGAATGCAAATCAATAAAGTATATTTTGAAGTACAACATTGACCAGTAAAGTATTCTATCCTAAGTTAGGGGTTAATCTCGGAAGGGTGATTCGATGAACTTTTTCTAACTTTAGATTCGGTTTTTAGGAGGCTATGCAAAAAGTCGATTACTATAAATGCCAAAGGCAATTAAATTATTAAAATTTCGATATTTGGAAAATTGATACCCTGAGATAATATTTTAGTCCCAGGATACTTCGGGATCCCAGAATTTCTTCTGATTTTTTAAATTTTTTCGAAGAACAGTTTTTCTATAAAGAAACAGTTTTTATTTACAGTTTTTCTAAAAAAATATATGGTAACACTGTACGTACATAACACGAATGACAACAAAACTCTCAACCAAGAGAATAAAAAATAAAAATATTCCGTCATTAGCATGATAGCTTTCAACAAAGTAGGTACGTATTTCGGTTACATACATTAGTGTTGCCAGTTTTTTCATACCTTATCCCCAATTTTCAATTTGCCATCCCAAAAAATCCCCAACTTTTATTTTCTGGAAAAATTCGTTTATTTTTTCGACAAATTAATGGAAAATACCATATTCGTTTATTTTTTGCGGTAAGTTGTACACTCAGACTCAATAAATTTGTGCTTGCAACAAATTATAAAAAAGAACAAATAAATTTAAATAACAGCAAAGAAAATTTGAACCAAAATATTTCATTTTAAATATTTAAGAATAAAAATTGTCTGATTCATCAGCTTCAGACATTTTGTTGTGCATGGTACTGCATTAAAAAGTTTTAGCATTTCAGCAGATGGATTAAACTTTTGACAATTGAGTAACTTGTAAAGTATATATTTAATTTAAGAAGAGCTTATAACTCTTATTAAATTTAAATAACTTTAAAAAAATTATCAGGATTAAATTCTTAAATTCATAAAAATATGAAAAAGCAATACATAATATATTTTATCCCCAAATGATACCCTAAAATTTCGTATCATCCCCAATAAATCCCCACTTCTACAAACGGAAGTTTTTATCCCCATTGATGATAAAATTCCCAATTTGGGGATAAATCCCCAAACTGGCAACACTGTTATACATAAGTTTTCAGTAACACTAAAACGATGGTGTTGATATTGTGTGGATTGCTTAAGTTCACAATAATATGATGTGGTAATGTACTGTTGTCATCCGCGCTAAACGATTCATGATGTGATTCGTCTCACTATCCATATGCTTTTTTGCCTTGGTGTTTTTTTTTTTTTGTTTGTACTGATTCAATCGTTATAAAAAGTAAAACCACACAACTCGTTATGGCTTGCAGGCTATCATGTGTCTTGAAATCTCATTTAAGATGAATCGTTCAGCCCTTTAGTAAATACCCAAACAAGCACACAGTCTTCTCTTAATGGTTAAAATTAACAGTCAACAATCAAACTCTTTTTCTCTTAATACTACTATTGCTGATTGCCATCGTTCATCAAATGTTGTTGTTGAAGGGATGGGCAAACAAGCTCGTGATGCAGATGTTGTTTTTAATAATAACACACAAAACAGGAATATTCAAATTTCTAATGAAAATCTGATGTTAGATGGTCTTTCAACATCATATCATAAAGATGTTCAATATGGAACTGAATGAATTAATGTTTCGAATAAAAATAAAACTAATTATAATAATAATAATAATAATAATAATAATAAAGGAAATGTTCAAACAGATGTAATCCCTATCAAAAGGGGTATATTTCAAGGTGATTCTTTGAGTCCTATATGGTTTATTTTGGCCCTAAATCCACTTTCGAATCTATTAAACGACACAAAACTTGGATTCGAGATAAAATCTGTGGGTCAAAAACGTTTTACTATAAATCATCTTGCTTATATGGATGATATTAAACTATACGCAGCAAACCAACAACAACTTTCAAGACTAGTTGAAAGAATCCAAATGTTTTCAAATGACATCAAAATGAAATTTGGATTGGATAAATGTAAAACGCTCAGTATCGTACGCGGTAAGTTACAGCAAGTTCCGTAGGACTTATCAGATAGTGATAAAATAAAAGCAATGAGAGACAACGAAATGTACAAGTATTTAGGAATTAGACAATCTACTCGAATAGCGCAACAACAAATAAAAAATGAACTAAGTATAGAGTTTTCAAAACGCTTAACTAAAATTATGAAAACCAACCTTAATGCTAAAAACATAGTAAAGGCGATAAACACATATACAATACCAGTTCTTACCTATTCACTTGGTGTAATAACATGGAGCAAAACTGATATTGAAGCGCAGCAAAGAAAAGTTAGAACCATTATGACAAAATATAGAAAAGAAAACACCATCCAAAATCTGCTGTTGAACGTATAACCCTACCAAGAAATTTGGGAGGAAGAGGACTTGTTGATATCGAAAACAGCAGACAAAAAGAAATAGATTCTCTAAAAAAATTTTTTACAACAAAAGCGCAAACATCTATGCTTCATCGCGCAATATGTGATGCAGATAAAACATCTTTACAACAGATTAGAAATGAAGAAAACTACCACAACGAAATCGAAAAATATAATAAATGGATAAATAAACCATTACATGGAAGACATCCTAATGAAGTTAACCAGGACTATGTTGATAAAAATGCATCAAATTATTCGCTTGTAGCTGGCCAATCATTCCCTGAAACAGAAGGTTTTATGATCGCTATTCAAGATCAAGTTATTGCGACAAGAAATTATTTGAAATTCATAGTTATGGATCCAACAATTGATAGTGATCAATGTAGATATGGTTGTAGAGCAGTTGAGTCTATCCAACATATTACTTCAGGATGTACAAATATGGTTAGTTCAGACTACCTCGAACGTCATAATTCGGTAGCAAAAATAATTCACCAGGAACTGGCAATGAAATATGAGCTAAGAACTTCAGAAAAACAACCATATTTTAAATATCAACCAGATCGTGTGATAGAAAATGAAAACTTCAGATTATACTGGGACCGTACAGTTCTAACGGATCGTACTGTCAATGCAAATAGACCAGATATAGTCCTCTTTGACAAAGTAAATAGAAGAGTATTCTTAATAGACATAGCAATCCCTAACAACAATAATCTACAAAATAAATATACCGAAAAAATTAATAAGTATACCGAATTAATAGAACCTATTAAAATGCAATGGAAAGTAGATAATGTGAGAATTATTCCAATTATAATATCAAGTACAGGATTAATACCGAAAAACTTACATGAAGGCCTAAAAGAACTTGGGGTTCACGAATCTTTATGGATGGAGATGCAAAAAGCTGTTATTATTGCAACCACTAGAACTGTCAGAAAGTTTATAGTAAATTAAGTTATATATAAAATAATGTTAACTATTAGTATTATATCGTGCTTTGATAAATTAATCTGTACACATATTACTATAAAAATGTAAAACCAATATAATATTGAGAAAATAAAGAAATAATAATAATAATAATAATAATAATAATAATAATGGCTATGAAAAATGTAAGGCAGTAGATATGGTTCGGGGTAAAGTTATCCATTCAGATGGTTTTGTTTATAGCGATTGGGTTATAGAAATGCTGGAGAAAAGTGAGAGCTACAAATACTTGGGTATTTACGAAATGCATGGCCTATTGCACAGCTCTATGAGGGAAAGGTTAAGAAGTGAATTTGAAAATAGGATTAACCTGATATGCAAAACCAAACTTAATGGTCGGAATTTAATAGCAGCCGTTAATGTATACACTCAGGGAATTATGTAGGTAAAATCAACTGCAAATGACAGTTAAAATAACTGCATTTGCACTTAAAAAGGTGTAGACTACATTTGCAGTTAAATTAACTGCAATATGAAGTAATTTTTAACTGTTAAAAATCAACTGACAAATGTAGTAAAAACAACTACAAATGCAATTGAAACAACATACATGCAAATTATTGTAAAACTGTACAAACAACTTGCAAATGTAGTTAAAAAAACATAAATAAAAAATTTTTTTTTAAATTATTAATTTAATAAAAAACACAAATTTATGTAAACACTATTAACTTAATTTTATTCTATAAAAAATTTAAAATTGAAAAATCAAAATTTACACTTAATGTCACTTTTTTTTCACTATTAAGATATTGTTGTACATATCCGTCTGTGAGGGATGAAATATGATGGTGTTTGGCTTCCTTTTTTTCTCCAGGTAGAAAGGGATGAGAATATAAAAGAACTGAAAGAAAATAAATAAAATATTTTTTTAACATTCCCCGTAAATAAATTTATATTAGCTGTGTTTGTGCGGCAAGCTATCAACGTTGGCTTATGTCGTTCCCATATAAATTTGACATTAGAAACTTTGAGAGTTAACACTAAACGTTGGCTAATGTCAAATTTATATGGGAATGACATAAGCCAACATTGATAGCTTGCCTCACAAACACAGCTATTATAAAACTTACCTTATTATTTTAGTTATTTAATAAAAAATACATTCATTTTCCGTATTACGCGTGCTCACTCTTTGGCGTTGTTTTATGACTAAGACAAGAGAAAACATGTTATACTCATATTCTTTCACTAGAAATTTCTAAACAAGTGATTCATACACATACTTCTGTTTGCTTCGTGTGTGTGCATACACACTTGAAAATTTAAGTATTTGTAAATAAAATTCAAAATAACTGCATAAAATAAATGTTACTACAATGTAGTAATTTTTGTAGTTTGTTTAAAAAAATAACTGTCAAAAACATTGAAAAATTTTGTTCTAAGTAAGTTAACTACAATTGTAATTAAAATAACTACAACCGCATTACTACATAAATAACTGTCATGTAGTAACTGCAGAACTCTTCTGAGTGTATGCTATTCCTGTGATTTCTTACTCATTTGGGATTAAAAAATGGTCTGACACCGACTTGGAAGCATAGTTATCACCACCCTAGGTCTGCTATTGAGAGGGTATGTCTACCGAGGGCTGAAGGTGGGCAGGGTCTTATTAGCGTTCACAATATGCACTATAACCAAATCGATAACCTCAGAAAGTTTTTTTTATGGTCATGAGAGTATGTGGTATAGTATGCTTTGCAGGCTTGACGTTCGTTCAACCCCACTGAATTTAAGCGATCGTGAATACCAACCTAATGCGCTCATTTTCCAAACATCGAATATAATTGATCAATGGAAGCGAAAATCAATCCATGGTAAATACCCTCACACCCTTAACAGTATTGGAATCAATAAGGCAGCATCCACAATTTGGTTAACGAACGGAAGGTTGTTTGCAGAAACAGAAGGATTTGCAATAGCGATACAGGATGGAATTATCGCAACACGACTATGTTGGCGCATTGTGAATATTTGCAAAGGCACAACAATGTCGCCAAAATTATTCACCAAGAACTGGCATTTAGATATAATCTGGTTGAAGGAAGAAAGCCCTATTATGAATATGATCCGACTGAAGTATTTTCTAATGGAGAAGTAAAATTATACTGGGACCGCTCAATTACGACTGATCGCACAATTTTGGCAAACAGGCCTGATATAGTTCTGATAAACAAATCGGCCTATTAATAATAGAAATAATAAAAAGGTAAAATTTGTTGTAGGTCAGAGTGATAGCAGAGAATTAGATATTATTTTACGGAAAAAATGGGTACATTAAACCATCTGTAACAGAAGATCAAATCATATCTTATGTTGCTAAAGCTATTAACATTAATGCACAGAATATTGCGTGCTATAAACTAATTAAAAAAGAGACTAATTTAAATGACGTGAGACAAATTAATTTTAAATTAGGAATTTCCTCTCCATTTTATGATACTTTGTTTAATCCTTCAATATGGCCCTCAGATATAAGAGTGCGCCCATTTAAAAATTTTCAAAAGGGTATAATAACCCAGCAGCAAATTTAGTTAAGCACAATAATAAGTTAAGTGTTTTGCGTATTCATTATCAAAATGTTTCGGGGATGAGAACTAAATCATCCCAAGTTCGTTCATTTACATCGCAATTAGAATATGATGTTTACGTAATAACTGAGACTTGGCTTAACGAAAATTTTTTTAATGGTGAATATTTCGATCTTAATATATTTCAAATTTACAGAAAAGATAGGGAGGGATCCGGTAAAAACTGGACATGAGAGAGGCGGAGGCGTTTTAATAGCTGTAAATCATACTCTTAATTCTAAATTGGTGTGCTTAAGCAATGAAAATTCTCTAATAGATCAAATTTGTATATCTATTACTGGTAGTTCAAGCTCAATTTTTATTTGTGTTTCTTACATTCCGCCAAACAGTTCGGCAAATTTATATAATATGCATGTTGAAAATGTAGTTAATCTAATGGATTCAAATTATATTGATTCTGAAATATTAAGTTGGTCTCATATTCATGGGAATGAAACAGTTTTTCTACCGGCTAATGTTAATGAATTACATGAAATAAATCTAATTGACTCCTTTTTAAGTCTTAACTTAAGACAAATCAATCAAATTTATAATAAGTTTAATCAGGCACTATCCACGGCTCTCATCTGAAAAACTGAACTGGTTTTAAGAGAGTTTCAATGTAAAATAACAAAAAACGTGAAAAAGTGGTATTTTTAATTAATTATTTTTATTGTTTTTAAGCAATTTTAATTAAATTGTAAAGTGCAGTTGTGTTGTTTGATATGTTCTCTGCATTAGTTTTGCATAATTAGCACAAAATTTTGCTTATTAATATTAAAAAATACGCGTTAAAAAAAACACTGAAAACTGTTTCTCTTAAAACCAGTTTGCATATAAAATTAAAGAGACTTTTTAACAGCAGTTGAGGCTGGTGGTTTGTCTTTAGTCTATATAGTCGTTGGTTTAATAGAATTTTGGATTTAGTCTTTGTCTCTAATCCTTTAAGTATTGTAGTTGAATTATAAAAAATATAATGTTTAATGATAGTGTTTCTTTTAATTTTAAAGCTTGTGATTATGATGTTATTAATAAGTCTGTTCGGGTACTCAACATTGGGATCCCGCGGGATCCCAATTTTACCAAAAAGCGTTTTCTTACTGCACAATTGGGTAAATGAGAGCTGTTATGAGAGAGTAATATTCTTGTTCTTCTTGCCCGAAGAAGCCCAAACTTTTTTTTCGTGTAAGTTTGGGTAAATTGTTTTTATCAGCTGTTATATCATCTGTTGGATTCAACTAGTTCAATTGAACTATTCACTTATTTGAACCAAAGACCTAGTTCACAACTAATAGCTCTTTTAGTTCAATCGCTCATTTTATTCATTCAGAAAAATATGTGTATCATTTACAAAAATTAGCGTAAAAGTTGCAAAGGCATATCGGTAATGTTACAACTCCATAAAATTACCGACCATTTTTTGAAGACGCTTGTTTAAATGTGTTAAAGAGATAAATATGTAAATAAATCAAACCTTTTGTTTAATATTAAATTTTTTTCCAGATTTAAGAAACTATGCATTCCTTTTTGTATATAAAAATGCCTGAGAAGGAAATTTTTTTAAAATTTTTTATTTAAAAAGCGGTTTAACTAGAAAAGCTATCTAGATTTTTACAACAAATTGAACAAGAACTAGAAAGAGCGCTCACCAAATCGAACTATAATGCACAAATCTATTGACGTTTGTTTTTCGGGCTTCAAATATGGTTTTTCGCGTTCGTTTACTTTTGGGCATTTTTGTCACTTCGTGAGAGTATTTCTTGTTAACTCTCATTTTACCGAACTTTACCCAAAAAGTAAAGAAACATACCTAATGATATTTTAAACTCTAGAGATTGGATTGATCTTTTTAGTTGAAAAAATCTTTCAGATTGCTATGAAATTTTCCTTTTGAATATCTATGAGATATGCTCGTTATATATACCAAGGGTAAAACCCAATGTTTATAAGTTGCCTTGGTATACCAGAGGCTTAAAAAAATTAAAAAATTTGAGAAACAAATTCTTTAGGAAACATAAGAGCACTAATAATCCGGAACATCTAAGATTATACAAACATTATGTGTGTTCCTGTACGTTACCGCGGGTACCCGCGGGAACCCAAAACAGCCCAAAAAACAACAATTTACACGCAATTTTGAATACGGGAACGGCTTTGGGCTAGTTTGGGTAACTTCAGTAAAGTACGGGAACAGACATATTATCTTAGGGAGTTTAACTTTTTGGATAAATTATTGTATGATCAGTATATTCTGGGCTTTGAGGATTCAATTAATGTAAACCCAAAATCTTTTTGGTCATTTATCCGTTCGAAGAGTGATAAATCTTCAATTCCTTCAATTTTTTATGGCGATACAGTCTCAGACACACCTATGCAATCTGCTAATCTTTTTGCTGAATTTTTCAAGTCTAACCTTACTTTTTCTTCCTCTGCTTTTGATAGTTCAATTTTAGATAGTGTTACTACTGCTGGTCATTTTGCTAATCTTCAATTGTCCATCTCTGACGTAACTTCAGGGATTTCGCTTCTGAACAACACTCTTGGGTGTGATTCAGACGGCTTATGTTCGTATTTTATTAAAAAATGTAGCTCTTCTTTATCTCTTCCACTCCAATTCATGTTTAATCAATCGCTGAGACAGGGAATATTTTTGGATAAATGGAAGCTTTCTTATATTACACCTGTTTTTAAATCTGGAAACAAGCGTAATGTTAGAAATTATAGACCTATTTCTAAACTTTCAACCGTCTCTAAACTTTTTGAGCATTCCATATCTTCTAAATTATATTTTTTTGTTGATCCTATTATGATTAAGGAACAACATGGTTTTCTAAAATGTCGCTCAACGACTTCGAACTTGGCAGTTTTTACTCAATACTGTATTTCAAATTTTGAGTTAGGTTTTCTGGTAGATACCATTTACACTGTTTATTCGCAGGCTTTTGATAGTATTTCACATAATATCCTTATTGCGAAATTAGAAAAAATTGGTTTCCATTCAAAACTTTTGGAATGGTTAAGTTCTTATTTAAGCAACCGGATTTGCTATGTAAGTATAGATGATTGTCTGTCCCTCCCTTATGTTACTACCTCTGGTGTATCTCAGGGTAGTGTTCTGGGACCATTGCTTTTTAATCTTTTTATGAATGATATAGCTTCTTACTTTGAAGAAATTAAATTTTTATTATATGCAGATGATTTGAAGGTATTTTATCGTATTAGAAGTAATTCGGATGCATTAGAATTACAAAAGACCTTGGATGAATTGACTTATGGTCCAATCGAAATCTTTTGCACTTTAATATTGATAAATGTTTTTATGTATGTTATCATAGAATTAAAAACAGATTGCCCTGCAATTATTCTATGTGTTCTAGATCACTAAGTGAAGTGAGTGAAATGCTTGACTTGGGAATTCTATTTGATAATGGTTTGACTTTTGTTGTGAATCACTTGGATTACATAATCCCTAAATCATATTCTATTTTAGCTTTTGTAAAAATAGTAGGGATTTCAGAGATCCTTATACACGTAAGCTATTGTATTGTTCTTATGTTAGATCTAAACTGGAATATGCTTGCCCAATATGGAGCCCTAGCACAAGTGTTGGTATTAATCGACTGGAAAGGGTTCAACGAAGATTTACAAAATTTGCTATCTCTTCCTTTACATCATCTAATTCTATGCCGTCTTATGAAGTGCGATGTAATATGATTAATTTGAAAACACTGTCTAGTAGGAGATCAATCGAATCTTTTTTTTATTTTTATATGATATATTTGATTCAAATATTAATTGTCCAGTTTTGTTATCTTTAGTTAAATTAAATGTTCCCCCGAAACCATTAAGGTATCATAATTATTTTTTTATAGGTCTACATAAAACTAATTATGCTTTAAATGAAACTTTAACAAGAACTCAGGATAGTTTTAATAAGTTATCTAGCAATGAAGTTTTAGATTTCAGTTTTTCTAAAGAGAAGTTCAAATTACTTCTAGATAGTTTAATTTAATATATTTAAGTTTATTTAAGCGAATAGTATGTAAGGATCATATGTAATCCATAGACTTTTATAAATAAAAATGAAATGAAAAAAACGAAAAATGAAACATTACCTCTTTATTATATTAGTATAGATAAACAAAAAGAATTGACTGTAAAAAACAGTAATTTCTACCGATTTTGTCAGTTGTTTTGAAATTTTTGTAGTAAAATTTTATCAGTTAATTTTAAGACATTGGTAGTTATTTTTAATGCATTTGTTAGTTATTCTATATTATTCTATAAGTGTACTTTTCAGCTATGGCACGGTACAGTTACATCACATTTACGTTTACGGTCCCATAATCCGCCCTTTATTGTTAGTTTTGTTTCCTTATTGTTTTACCAAGCAACAACTTGGGTAGGGCTATAATACATACTAAAACTAGCTAACTTATACCCTGATTTTATGTGATTTCCCCCTTTTTATTTTTTGCGTGGTGTTATTTATCTTATAATACATATATAATTGGCCATGAAGGCTTCCTTTGTATTGATATTAAATAAATAAAATAAAAATAAATAAAAAGCTACTAAAAATTAGTTAAAAATAACAAAGGAAACTGCTGAGATTAACAAATGTTTGTAAAGGCACATGTACACGCGAGAGAAAATTGCTAGAGATAGACCAAAAAGCAACCGTAAATAGCTTAAATCATTCACAATAGAGCTATTTAGAGGTGTTTTTTGCTATATATCTAGCAGTTTTCTCTCTCGTGTACATGTGCCTTAAGATAACAGCAAAAATAAAGCTGTTTAATTTACAAAATTTTGGTTAAATTTGAGTTTAATTTCAGTTCATTAAAAATAAAAAATTTGTCAAATCTGCAGAATATATTAATATTAGTAAACTAAAGATATCAAAAATAAACTGTTCTAAGTATGTACAAAATTTTTGTTATATTTAAGTTAAATTAAGTTGAATAATTCTAAACTGCTGATTTGAGTAGGGTAGATTTTTATTCGCATTAAAATAATCGAAGAAAACCTTCCAAAATTTAAAATTTTTTGCAAATTTTTAGGCTAACTTCCATTAAAAATAAACAAATAACCTAAAGTTAACACAAACTGAAATTAACTGAAATTAGGTTAATTTGTTAATGGCCCTAAGTTGTTAATTTTTGTTACTAAAATTGAACTCAAATATAACTAAAATTTTCAGTTTGAGAGTTTGGTTTTGAGAGTTAGGTTTTGCTGTTCCCATCTTTACTAAAATTTTGGAAAAATAATCTGAATTTCAGCAGTTTTTCAGCAACATAATTTTTAACAAATTTTTAGTAGTTTTAACTAAAAGTTTTACTTTTTTCTATTGATGCATTTTTTATGAGTTTTTGTTTGTTAATTTATATTAATAAAAAAATTAAAAATTTGTTTGGTACTATAGAGGTCGAAATAAACATTAGAACAAGCCAAAATAAGCTAGTAGGTACAAACGTATCCCGGGTGTGTGTTTACGTAGGTGTCGACTTGGGAAGCTCTTAGCTCCTGAACCACTGGTCCGAATTGGATCAAATATTCTTTAAAAATAGAAATTACTTATATTTTACAGCACTGCAAAGTTGCAAGTGGATACATTTGTACCCGGGTGTGTGTTCTAGGGTTAAGAAATATTTAAGAAACAAATCGATCTTATTTCTGATTATAAAACAGGCTCTAAGATGTTTTCTTTAAGAAAAATTATAAGAATCACAGATTTATTCAATAAGCATCTGAAGGTATTTGATACGAAAATGGAAAAGGATTTTTAATAGGGAAATATCGCAGAATATTTTTGGTCAGATAAATATCTTAGATTTAATAGTTTTTTAAAGAAATAATTAGTTAATATCTAACAAGGAAGTTACTTCAAACTAAACAATACTATTTTATGAAATTTCAATATGTTGTAGACAAAAACTCTAAAATAAACATTCCACAGTTTTTGGCCACCTCTGTAATGTAAGTGGTTAAAATATGGGGTTAGAATGGGTTCGTCCGAGGTGGACGAAAAAATGAGACAGATTGAGCTCAGTAGTGGGATTTTCAAAACTAAAAAAGGAAAAACAGAAATTCAAAAATGGAATTCCAAGAAATTTCTTTATTGTATACGCACTTTTATCAAATTTGGAACCATTTCATTAAACTTTATTTGTTCCAACATGTATAATGGATATAAAATTGAATTCAAATCGCTATTTATATACAGGGAGCATCGGCGCCACTAGATTTTAAGTACCACCATTTTTTTCTAATTCCAGAGTGTCATATTTTTACCTATACCCACTGAGTTTTTACCGCAATATTATTAAGTATGTTTAAATTTTAACAAAAGACTTACCAATTGTACCAATAAACTTAATATAGTTATTTAGATTAAATACAACGACTAGTATTCACCTTCATAGTTTATCCATACCACAATACTAAAGTTCTTTGGTAAATTTAAAGTTCTAATTTTCGCAATATTAAAGAATATTTTTATCGAAAATGTTTAACAAGGAAACAAATATTTTCTTACAAATTTAATTAATTAAAATTTGAACAATAAAAAAGCTCGACTGTATAGAAAAAATTACGCGAAAAAACTAAACAATGTTACCAAATGTAAAAAACAGTACTCAAAAGTACTGCCATTTAAAAGGTTTGGCTACACCGAAAAAAATATTTGTGTATATTGGTAAAATCGCTCTAACCATTTTTATTTTCGTAAACATCACAAAGGCTTTTACATTAAGCGGAGAATACACACAGGAATATTGAGTAGGGAACAAAAAATATCAAAAAATTTTGTAAACACGAATGGCACGATGTCAACACGCACACACACATAAACACATTCACACATTCACAAAAAAATGGGCATTTTTTCACGAATGTTCGCTCGTGTACTCTCTGCTTTACTTGTAGTCTACACGAGACATCGATTTGTTCAACCAACGAACAAATTCTTTTTCGCCCATGAATTTGTCTCGTGTGGACCACTCTTGTTCATGTTTTGTTCTTGTTCAGACAACGTTGTCAGCACAATTGTTATCACAACTATGTGCAACAACAACCACGATGCCAGATCTAATTTTTATTTAGTGGCATTACTAAAAAATAAAGAAAATGAATAAAATGTTAGAAAAAAGTAAATAGTTTGTATTATTATTGAATTTAATGCAATTTACTTTTTATTATTGGAAAAAATTAGTGAAAAACACATTGAAAACATGAAAATAAATAGTTTCGTTTGTGACCTACTCCAACAAAAAATAATGAATTGTCTGCCATTACGTATTCTCCACCCAAAACAAATGGACAAATTTTTTCCCGTTATTCTGCTGACGATTAGTTTTTGGGCAAACAAATCAATGTCTCGTCAAGACGCTAAGTTAGACTTGTTTTGTTGCTCAGACTTTAAGCCCTCCATATATTTGCAATATTATGTCCAATATAATGGCACATTATTTTTTTCGTTTTGCCACACACCATACAATAAATTGCAATA
The DNA here is from genome assembly GCA_949987735.1 of Leucophora obtusa. Classification (NCBI taxonomy): domain Eukaryota; kingdom Metazoa; phylum Arthropoda; class Insecta; order Diptera; family Anthomyiidae; genus Leucophora; species Leucophora obtusa. The sequence continues at coordinate 228,504,788 of OX465297.1, forward strand.
TATATGTTACAAAAGATCGCCTCAATTTTTTATGCAATGCAATATATGAATTAAACATAACCTCAAAATGCGCACAAACATAAACAGCGCAAAATTAAAATTGCACAGTGTTGCCAATAGATTATGCAATATTTCATTGTCCAATAAAAATCAAAAGTATTTTGATTCACTACGTAATATTGCTCAACCTTCAATTTAATACATACGCGGTCAATATGCTTGCACCACTTGAAAAGTTGTACCATAATATTGCAAATGTATAGTCCGCTTTACCACGAATATGAAAAAATGAAATTATCAGCACTGAAAAAATTGAAAAAGTTAACACTTAACAGTGAGGTTACAGTGAGGTTACATGATCAAGATTTTGCTTTCAAGTTGATAACACATACTGCTTGTCAAATTCAGTTGAACTTGAAGCTGTGACGTAGGCTGCATGCAACTTGATAGTCAAGTTTGCTTTCAAGATGCCGTCGTCAAGGAAAGAACTAAAAATGCTCGCCTCTGAGGGCTGTTTCCGCACTGTAGGCTGTTCGAAAAGACTTTATTTTTTCTTCACATATTCCACAGACATTTTCATGTCAGCAGAAATTGATTTTTTATTTTTTTTATTTTTAAATCATTTCGTCGATATACCGAAATATTCACATTCCGTATTTTATCAATCGTGTTTTATTGCGGTACAATATTTGTAAAAAGAAAAATAAATTTACAAGAAATTAATCAGCTGTTTAAAACTTGACCGTCAAGTTTTCCCAAAACTTGAAAGCAAAAATTGATATCAAGTTGCTGTTCAATTTTTAAAATGTGAGTGTGTTAGTAAAAAAATGTGAGTGTATTGAAACTTGAAAGGCAAAAATTTATCGTGTAACCCCTATCAGTGAGGTTACATGATCAAGATTTCGCTTTCAAGTTGATAACACATACTGCTTGTCAAATTCAGTTGAACTTGAAGCTGTGACGTAGGCTGCATGCAACTTGATAGTCAATTTTGCTTTCAAGATGCCGTCGTCAAGGAAAGAACTAAAAATGCTCGCCTCTGTGGGCTGTTTCCGCACTGTAGGCTGTTCGAAAAGACTTTATTTTTTTCTTCACATATTCCACAGACATTTTCATGTCAGCAGAAATTGATTTTTGTATTTATTTTTATTTTTAAATCTTTTCGTCGATATACCGAAATATTCGCATTCCGTATTTTATCAATCATATTTTATTGCGGCACAATATTTGTAAAAAGAAAAACAAATTTACAAGAAATTTATCAGCTGTTTAAAAACTTGACCGTCAAGTTTTCTCAAAACTTGAAAGCAAAAATTGATATCAAGTTGCTGTTCAATTTTTAAAATGTGAGTGTGTTAGTAAAAAAATGTGAGTGTATTGAAACTTGAAAGGCAAAAATTGATCGTGTAACCCCTATGTATGTTACACGATCAAGATTTTGCTTTCAAGTTGATAACACATACTGCTTGTCAAATTCAGTTGAACTTGAAGCTGTGACGTGGGCTGCATGCAACTTGATAGTCAATTTTGCTTTCAAGATGCCGTCGTCAAGGAAAGAACTAAAAATGCTCGCTTCTGTGGGCTGTTTCCGCACTGTAGGCTGTTCGAAAAGACTTTATTTATTTCTTCACATATTCCACAGACATTTTCATGTCAGCAGAAATTGATTTTTTATTTATTTTTATTTTTAAATCATTTCGTCGATATACCGAAATATTCACATTCCGTATTTTATCAATCGTGTTTTATTGCGGCACAATATTTGTAAAAAGAAAAACAAATTTACAAGAAATTGATCAGCTGTTTAAAACTTGACCGTCAAGTTTTCTCAAAACTTGAAAGCAAAAATTGATATCAAGTTGCTGTTCAATTTTTAAAATGTGAGTGTGTTAGTAAAAAAATGTGAGTGTTTGAAACTTGAAAGGCAAAAACTGATCGTTTGTATGGGATTTCGTAACACGTATACACGCAAAAAATTAGCGTATGTTGTATTGTACAAACATGCTTGGTAAAAACGATTTCCTATAGAAAAAAATAGTTTTCATTAGCTTAGTTTATTTCAATCAAACCCTAAAATTTTTATATAAATCACCTAAAAATATAACTTTTTATTGGTACATTATAAATTCTTTTCACATTATGTTAAGTCACTTTCCTTTTTTATCTATTTAAAAAACTGTCAATATTTAGTTACATTATGGGAAAATGATAAAAAGTTTCATGTACGCGACTCAAAATAATCTTATAACGAAGTTACATTATGATCGAAATTGAGTTAAAAGTAGATTTCGACGGAAATCCAATAAAAATTTGGGATTTCAAACAGATTTCATATAGAAATCCAAATTGAAATCCAATTTTTCTCCCATATTTGCAGAAAAAGTGGCAAGAATAAGCAGCTGTTTGTCACAAAAAATTAATAAATAATAAATTTTAATAACTTTAAAAAAATAAGGAATAACATAATAAAGTCTGTTATTTTTATTTGAAAGAAATATTTAAAGTTGAAAATGGCTATTTTATTATATCCGACGAAGAGAAACTATGAAAAATAATTTGATGGCGCCGGCAAGACCACTGACAAAACATTGAATATTTTAGCTTTCTACTAATCATCCCTATAATTAAACACATTTCTTTGCAAATATAACATTGTATCTTTCATAATATAAATGATTTTTGTGTTCCGCCATTAAATAAAATGGTTTTTAGAAAATCTTTTAATTTTGGTTATTTTTTAAGGTTAGTTTGTTTACAAAAAAAATTGTTGTTGGCCGATCGAAATCCCATTTATCTGTCAAATATTCTAATGTAAATGATATAGATTTCGAATTGGATTTCAAAACGAAATCTAGTGATAATTTTAACAATGTAAATTCGCTATTATAGGTAGTTTTACAATGGTTTTACAATTCATTTATTTGTTGCCAGATGTTTATAAAATGTGTATAATTCCTAAAAATAGCATTAAAATTGCCAAAGTTGAAAATTGTTAAAAAAAATAAAGATAAACCAATATGGCGAATAGTAGATGCCAAAAGTGAAAAAAGTTAGAAAAAAATATAAAATAATATAAAATATAAATTTTAATTTTATGCTAAATTTCATATGGAATTGTCGGTGGGTAAGGCTAAAGGACAATCTCATACGGATATGGCTTTATATTCACATAAGACACAGCTATCGGTGAGTTTACAAATTTATCGTCCACATTTTCATCAATGGGTTCACCTAAAACTTTCGGTTAGTAAAACTATTACATAATCAAAATAAAATAGTTAATAACTTTCATTTTTATTTGAATTACAATTTAAGTTTTCAACAAGTTGATGCCATCTGGAAATGGTTGACTGATTATCCAGAATATGCTGATTGTCATTTTTTATGGTTGCAGTCAGAAGCTGAGGGTGATCAACATTTTTTAGACTTGAAGGATGTTATTTATATGGCCCAACGATTAAGACTGGAAAAGGAATTAGTATTAGAATAGCACAAGCTGACAATGCTTTGTTTGGAATGGTAACAAATTAAAAATTAGTTTTTATATTGTAATTAAATAGTTTTCCAAATTTAATATTTTAAACAAAAATGAGGATTATAATGCTTTAATTTGTATCCAACTATTAATACCAGTAATAATTATAAAATAAATAATTAAATAAATTAATCAAATTGTTTTAATAAGGGGGAAGGAAAGAACTAAATAATTTAACGTAAATTAATAAATAAAATATGGTTTAAGTTTAAAAAATTAGTGCTAGCAATTCCAAAAACAGAATAAGAAATATTTACCAAGTTTTTTTGTATAGTTGTTAGTTTTTGTTTTCTTATTTTATACCAAGCAAATTATATAAGTTATACCCAAAACTTGGGTAGAGCTACATATAATACATACTAAAACTAGGTAACTTATTTTATGTGATTTCCCCCTTTTTATTTTTGCGTGTCCATTAAAAGAAACAATAAATTAGTTAAAGTTTAATAGCGAATTTACATTGTTAAAATGTTCACTAGATTTCGTTTTGAAATCCAATTCGAAATCTATATCGTTTACATTAGAATATTTGACAGATGAATGGGATTTCGATCGGCCAACAATTTTTTTGTAAACAAACTAACCTTAAAAAATAACCAAAATTGAAAGATTTTCTAAAAACCATTTTATTTAATGGCGGAACACAAAAATCATTTATATTATGAAAGATACAATGTTATATTTGCTAAGAAATGTGTTTAATTATAGGGATGATTAGTAGAAAGCTAAAATATTCAATGTTTTGTCAGTGGTCTAGGCGGCACCATCAAATGATTTTTCATAGTTTCTCTTCGTCGGATACAATAAAATAGCCGTTTTCAACTTTAAATATTTCTTTCAATTAAAAATAACAGACTTTAATGTGTTATTCCTTAATTTTTTAAAGTTATTAAAATTTATTATTTATTAGTTTTTTATAAAATAAACAGCTGCTAAATGTTGCCACTTTTTCTGTAAATTTCCCTACTTTTCTGCAAATATGGGAGAAAAATTGGATTTCAATTTGGATTTCGATGAGATTTCGCTGAAATCCAAATTAGATTGGGATTTCATTTCGTATGGGAAATCTGTTTGAAATCCCAAATTTTTATTAGATTTCAGCCGAAATCTCTCGAAATCAACTTTTAACTCGATTTCGGGCATAATCTAAATTCGCTATAACAGATTATTTTCACGATGGTGTTTTGCACACAATGCAAGTTCGCACACTTTGCTGCCAACAACTAAATGCGTCACTAAATATTTATTTCTTAATTGCATTTCCTTACAAAAACCATCTTTAAAACATATATGTGACCTTCTCCGAGAAAAGGGACCTAGTGTGTAAAAATGAAGTTTTGAGAAGAACGCATTTAAATAATAAAATTTTAATATTTTTCTCATTTTTATCGATTTTCCCAAGTTCCCGTTTTTTGACACACTACACAGAGAAAAAAAAACCATAAATAAATCAAATATTTTTCATATTTGATTTAAAAATATAAGATTTTGAAAAAACATTTCTAAAATAAATTTAAATGTACTTAAAAAGAACGTCATTGTTGAAGTTATTGTTTAATAAGTTGTGTATATATTTTTAATTTCAGGTTTTGTAAAAGAACTAACTTGATAGCAGCATTGATCTTGGGCAATAACCATCATTCTTGCACTCAGGGAATTATGTAGGTAAAATCAACTGCAAATGACAGTTAAAATAACTGCATTTGCACTTAAAAAGGTGTAGACTACATTTGCAGTTAAATTAACTGCAATATGAAGTAATTTTTAACTGTTAAAAATCAACTGACAAATGTAGTAAAAACAACTACAAATGCAATTGAAACAATATACATGCAAATTATTGTAAAACTGTACAAACAACTTGCAAATGTAGTTAAAAAAACTTAAATAAAAATTTTTTTTTAAATTATTAATTTAATAAAAAAAACAAATTTATGTAAACACTATTAACTTAATTTTATTCTATAATAAATTTAAAATTGAGAAATCAAAATTTACACTTAATGTCACTTTTTTCACTATTAAGATATTGTTGTACATGTCCGTCTGTGAGGGATGAAATATTCTGTTGTTTGGCTTCCTGTTTTTTCTCCAGGTAGAAAGGGATGATAATATAGATGAACTGAAAGAAAATAAATACAATATTTTTTTAACATTCCCCGTAAATAAATTTATATTATAAAACTTACCTTATTATTTTAGTAATTTAATAAAAAATATATAACCTTTTCCGTATTACGCGTGCTCACTCTTTGGCGTTGTTTTATGACTACACTCAGGGAATTATGTAGGTAAAATCAACTGCAAATGACAGTTAAAATAACTGCATTTGCACTTAAAAAGGTGTAGACTACATTTGCAGTTAAATTAACTGCAATATGAAGTAATTTTTGACTGTTAAAAATCAACTGACAAATGTAGTAAAAACAACTACAAATGCAATTGAAACAACATACATGCAAATTATTGTAAAACTGTACAAACAACTTGTAAATGTAGTTAAAAAAACATAAATAAATTTTTTTTTTTAATTATTAATTTAATAAAAAAAAACAAATTTATGTGAACACTATTAACTTAATTTTATTCTATAATAAATTTAAAATTGAGAAATCAAAATTTACACTTAATGTCACTTTTTTTCACTATTAAGATATTGTTGTACATGTCCGTCTGTGAGGGATGAAATATGCTGTTGTTTAGCTTCCTTTTTTTTCTCCAGGTAGAAAGGGATGAGAATATAAAAGAACTGAAAGAAAATAAATACAATATTTGTTTAACATTCCCCGTAAATAAATTTATATTATAAAACTTACCTTATTATTTTAGTAATTTAATAAAAAATATATAACCTTTTCCGTATTACGCGTGCTCACTCTTTGGCGTTGTTTTATGACTAAGACAAGAGAAAACATGTTATACTCATATTCTTTCACTAGAAATTTCTAAACAGGTGATTCATACACATACTTCTGTTTGCTTCGTGTGTGTGCATACACACTTGAAAATTTAAGTATTTGTAAATAAAATTCAAAATAACTGCATAAAATAAATGTTACTACAATGTAGTAATTTTTGTAGTTTGTTTAAAAAAATAACTGTCAAAAACATTGAAAAATTTTGTTCTAAGTAAATTAACTACAATTGTAGTTAAAATAACTACAACCGCATTACTACACAAATAACTGTCATGTAGTTACAGTGAGGTTACATGATCAAGATTTTGCTTTCAAGTTGATAACACATACTGCTTGTCAAATTCAGTTGAACTTAAAGCTGTGACGTAGGCTGAATGCAACTTGATAGTCAATTTTCCTTTCAAAATGCCGTCGTCAAGGAAAGAACTAAAAATGCTCGCCTCTGTGGGCTGTTTCCGCACTGTAGGCTGTTCGAAAAGACTTTATTTTTTTCTTCACATATTCCACCAACGACTATATAGACTAAAGACAAACCACCAGCCTCAACTGCTGTTAAAAAGTCTCTTTAATTTTATATGCAAACTGGTTTTAAGAGAAACAGTTTTTAGTGTTTTTTTAACGCGTATTTTTTAATATTAATAAGCAAAATTTTGTGCTAATTATACAAAACTAATGCAGAGAACATATCAAACAACACAAGTGCACTTTATAATTTAATTAAAATTGCTGTAAAACAATAAAAATAATTAATTAAAAATACCACTTTTTCACGTTTTTTGTTATTTTACATTGAAACTCTCTTAAAACCAGTTCAGTTTTTCAGATGAGAGCCGTGGATAGTGCCTGATTCCATAGACATTTTCATGTCAGCAGAAATTGATTTTTTATTTATTTTTATTTTTAAATCATTTCGTCGATATACCGAAATATTCACATTCCGTACTTTATCAAACGTGTTTTATTGCGGCACAATATTTGTAAAAAGAAAAACAAATTTACAAGAAATTGATCAGCTGTTTAAAACTTGACCGTCAAGTTTTCTCAAAACTTGAAAGCAAAAATTGATATCAAGTTGCTGTTCAATTTTTAAAATGTGAGTGTGTTAGTAAAAAAATGTGATTGTATTTGTTTTTCTTTTCAGAGGTTACATGATCAAGATTTTGCTTTCAAGTTGATAACACATACTGCTTGTCAAATTCAGTTGAACTTGAAGCTGTGAAGTACACTCAGGAAATTATGTAGGTAAAATCAACTGCAAATGACAGTTAAAATAACTACATTTGCAGTTAAAAAGGTGTAGACTACATTTGCATTTAAATCAACTGCATTGTGAGGTTATTTTTAACTGTTAAAAATCAACTGAGAAATGTAGTAAAAACAACTACAAATGCAATTAAAACAACATACATGAAAATTATTGTAAAGCTGTACAGATAACTGCAAATGTAGTTAAAATAACACAAAGAAAAATTATTTTAAAAATTATTAATTTAATAAAAACAATTTTATGTAAATAGTCTTAAATTAATTTTATTCTATAATAAATTTAAAATTGAGAAATCTAAATTTACACTTAATATCACTTTTACTGTTCACTATTAAGAAATTGTTCTAGATGTCCGTCTGTGAGGGATGAAATTATTGTTTGGCTTCCTTTTTTTCTACAGGTAGAAAGGCATGAAAATATAAAAGAACTGAAAGAAAATAAATACAATATATTTTAATACTCCCGTAAATAAATTTATATTTAATATTATAAAACTTACCTTATTATTTTATTAATTCAATAAAATATATAACCTTTTCCGTATTACGCGTCATTACTCTTTAGCGTTGTTTTATAACTAAGACAAGAGAAAACATGTTGTTCTCATATTCTTTCACTAGAAATTTCTAAACAAATTTTCGTACACACATTCTTCTTTACTTCGTACACATACACACTTGAAAATTGAAGTATTTGTAACAAAATTCAAAATAACTGCATAAAATATATGTTACTACAATTTAGTAGTTTTTGAAGTTTATTTAAGAAAATAACTGTCAAAAACATTAAAAAAGTTTTCTCTAAGTAAATTAACTGCAATTGTAGTTAAAATAGCTACAACCGCATTACTACACAAATAACTGTCATGTAGTAACTGCAGAACTTTTCTGAGTGTAGACTGCATGCAACTTGATAGTCAATTTTGCTTTCAAGATGCCATCGTCAAGGAAAGAACTAAAAATGCTCGCCTCTGTGGGTTGTTTTCGCACTGTAGGCTGTTCAAAAAGACTTTATTTTTTTCTTCACATATTCCACAGACATTGCCATGTCAGCAGAAATTGATTTTTTATTTATTTTTATTTTTAAATCATTTCGCCGATATACCGAAATATTCACATTCCGCATTTTATCAATCGTGTTTTATTGCGGCACAATATTTGTAAAAAGAAAAATAAATTTACAAGAAATTGATCAGCTGTTTAAAACTTGACCGTCAAGTTTTCCCAAAACTTGAAAGCAAAAATTGATATCAAGTTGCTGTTCAATTTTTAAAATGTGAGTGTGTTAGTAAAAAAATGTGAGTGTATTGAAACTTGAAAGGCAAAAATTGATCGTGTAACCCCTATGTAATAACTGCAGAACTTTTCTGAGTGTATTGTCTTGACTAGCCATGGATCTGTGCGACCATGAAACAAATCACACGTGAACCAACAACAAATCTTATATAAATTGATTTTATATATATTTTTTTGCGAGTGATTTTCTGACCGTGATAGAGTGCAGACGTTAATTTTGATCTCTTTTCTATAATTCTAAGAAAAAAACTTTTATTTTAATATATTGTATCAGTGTTGCCATAACGGCGATTTTCTCGTCAGATCTAGCGATTTTATTTCGCCCCTAGCGGGAAAAATTGTCCTGTAGCTATTAGCCAAAAATCCAGCGGGTTTATTTATCAGCCGTAATATAATTTTTAAAACTCGGTTTTATGTTGAAAAATATTATAAAACTGGCACATTGATATTCCTTTATTATAAAACACAATATCTTAAACGATTTTAGTAAAAAAAAAACTATAAAAATACACATTTCGATAAAAATATGGGTATGCACTTTTTCATCGTACAACGCCCTTAGTATTCTCAATACTAAGATTAATTCAATGAAAATCAGGACTCATTATTTGAAGCTTAATCGTAAAATTTTTCATTATTTAAAAGTTTATAACACTTCTTATTAAAATATTAAAGAAATTTTTGAGTAAAAACTGCTTTAAAGCTGCCTACACACTAGGGAACATGGTTGAGGGAACAAAAAATATCAAAAAATTTTGTAAACACGAAATGCACGCTCTCAACACGCACACACACACAAAAGCACTCACACATTCACAAAAAATGCTCTCTTTTTTTCAGTATGTTCCCTAGTGTGTAGGCAGCTTAAGAACCATTTTTCAACAATCTAGCGATAAAATCGCTAAATATTTACACTGTTTATAATCTAGAGATTTTCTAGCGATTTTTTGGGTCTGATCTAGCCATTTATTATGAAAATTTGTTGGCAACACTGCATTGTATATTGAAATCAGAGCTTTGAAGAATTAATTCCTTAATTCAATTTTTCAATTCTGAATTAAAAATTCGATGAATTAATTCACTAAGTACCATATATTGAATGGAATTAATTCATATTTGCTTTCGTTCGATTTATTTTGTTCCGAATTAATTCAATTGCAATAGTTCTTTTTATTAAATCAAATGAATTAATTCACTGGTGAACACGTTCAATTTTATAAATCGAACGGAAAAAAAGTGAATTAATTCCTTACTGAATTAATTCACTACTGAATTCGTTCAATTTCATTTTCGTTCAGTGAATTAAAAAAAAATAAAATTACGTTCAGTGAATTAAGAAAAAATAGAATTACGTTCAGTGAATTAAAAAAAAATAAAATAAGTTCACTGAATTGAAAAAAAAATAAAATAAGTTCACTGAATTCAAAGCCTGTTTTCTGCCGTTCAGTAGAAGAAAACAATAATGTACAAATAAAATTTTTAAATAAGCAATTTTACAGCGTGTGCTAGTAAAAATAAGCAAATTAGAAACCGGATGCTGTTTATCAACCTACATGATTCAAAAATAAAGCCTTTTACTATTAAAAATAAAAACTTTACAGATATAGATACATTTGGAAAAAAATATAACTATATAACTGGTTTAAAAAATTAATAGTTATATTTTTTTTTCCAAATTTATCTATAAAAGTATAGTTTTTATTTTTAATAGTAAAAGGCTTTATTTTTGAATCATGTAGGTTGATAAACAGCATCCGGTTTCTAATTTGTTTATTTTTACTAGCACACGCTGCAAAATTGCTTATTTAAAAATTGTATTTGTACGTTATTGTTTTCTTCTACTGAACGGCAGAAAACAAGTTTGAATTCAGTGAACTTATTTTATTTTTTTTCAATTCAGTGAACTTATTTTATTTTTTTTGCAATTCAGTGAACTTATTATTTTTTTTTTAATTCACTGAACGTAATTTTATTTTTTTTAATTCACTGAACGAAAAGTAAATTGAACGAATTCAGTAGTGAATTAATTCAGTAAGGAATTAATTCACTTTTTTTTCCGTTCGATTTATAAAATTGAACGCGTTCACCGGTGAATTAATTCATTTGATTTAATAAAAAGAACTATTGCAATTGAATTAATTCTTTGAATTTGTTGTTTGATGAACGCGTTCATTTGAACGAATTCAGTGAATTACTTAAGAAAAGGAATTCATTCAATTCTAGAGAAAATTGAATTCGATTGGTAGTGAATTCATTCAAAAAGGAATTAATTCTTCAAAGCTCTGATTGAAATCAACAACAAATTATTAAGCTGCCTACACACTAGGGAACATACTTAAAAAAAGAGAGCATTTTTTGTGAATGTGTGAGTGCGTTTGTGTGTGTGTGCGTGTTGAGAGCGTGCATTTCGTGTTTACAAAATTTTTTGATATTTTTTGTTCCCTCAACCATGTTCCCTAGTGTGTAGGCAGCTTTACTTATTATTAACTAGTAAACAAAGGGATTAATATTCTGCTATACTAATCCTCTGCTGTTACAGCAGAATGGATAGTAGCAGCGAGTCTACTGAAGAAAGCGATATTGTCTGGTAGACAGTCGCTGAAAACAAAACATCGAAACGACGACAAAATCGATCACCAGAATTAGTTAAGCATGCAATCAAAATAACAAAAACTACCAACTAGAGTTGTAAAAGTATTGAGTATTCCGGTACTGAGTACTCAATACTGCCTGTTTTTTTGAGTACTCAATACTAAAACGGTACTACTCAATACTTTTAAAGATGCAATTTTCCGTAGAAATGTGCATTTTTCGTAGGAAAATACAACTCTAAAAATACTACTATAAAAATACAACTCTGGAAATACTCTATTTGTGAAGCAAAGAAATTTGAAATGAATTTTTGGGAAAAATTATATAACTAATTTATTTAAAATGTTTTAAATTTATTAAAATGTAAGTAACAATAGTTATTTAACACGTGTATGTGAATTGTTATTATTTTTCCTTATAAATACGAACTCATAACATTTTTATTTTTAAAATCAAAAAAACAGTTAAAAGTATTGAGTAGTATCGAGTACTCAATTGAAAAGTATTGAGTAGTATTGAGTATAGAGTTGTGAAATTTCGATACTTTTTGAGTACTCAATACTACTCAATACTTTTCAATTGAGTACTCGATACTACTCAATACTTATAACGGTTTTTGGAATTTAAAAATAAAAATGTTATGAATTCGTTTTTTTTAGAAAAAATAATAACAATTCACATACACGTGTTATATAACTATTGTTACTTAAATTTTAATTAATTTAAAACATTTTAAATAAATTGATTAAATAATTTTTTCAAAAAATTCGTTACAATTTCTTTGCTTCACAAATAGAGTTGTATTCTCAGAGTTGTATTTTTAAAGTACTATTTTTAGAGTTGTATTTTCATACGAAAAATACAAATTTTTACGGAAAATTGCATCTTTAAAAGTATTGAGTAGTACCGTTTTAGTATTGAGTACTCAAAAAAACAGTCAGTATTGAGTACTCAGTACCGGAATACTCAATACTTTTACAACTCTAATTGAGTACTCAAAAAGTATCGAAATTTCACAACTCTACTACCAACAATGATGATTAGGGCAAGGAATTCCATGCAAATGCTATTTCTCGATAGTCCAAAATTAATATGGACTAAACATTTATCCGACTCATCAAATTTAGAACAAACTGGCATCGATTTGTAGTTGCATATTTTGACATAAATGCATGTTTTTGCATATTTCGACTTTAAATGCATATTTGGTGGCTTTTTAATGCATATTTTGTGCTTTTTAATGCATATTTGTGCATATTTTTCATTTTTAGTAGCATTTTTTATTTTGTAAAAAAATATAAAAAATTGATAGTTTTTCATATTTTGATTCAATCAAAATAAACATTTTTAAAACTTTATTGACCTATGGGAAATCTTCGAGTTCTGTGTCTGTTTGCAAAATAACTAACTTAAATTAATTTTTAAGTTTTAGAGTGCATTATTTTTGCAAAAATAATAGTTTTTAGTGCATATTTCTTATATTTTTAATGCATATTTTTCTTTTTTAACCGCATATTTTAGGCATATTTCCATTTTTAAGTGCATGAAATTCCTTGCCCTAATGATGATATACCAAGTACCTACTAGCAACAACATGTTTGCTGCACTTGTTGTAGACAATAATGATGATGATAATTATATTAACGATAATGCTAACAAAGAACTTTCTGAAGAAAAACCGCCTCCAATAATAATTCCAAATGTTTCAGATATAAGAGCGATGATGAATAATTTTTCAAAAATAGTAAACCTTGAAGATTATTCGCACAAATCTTTGAGAGATGGTCAGGTAAGAGTAATGGCAAAAAACGTAAAGGCATATAGAGTACTGTTTCCAATTATTCGACATAGGCGGTTAACCGGTTATTGCATTATTCGAAAAATCACTAAAACTGATTAACCGGTTATTCGGGTCAGTTATTCGAGAAAATTGGCGATTAATCGATTAATCGTTTAAAACAAAATTAATGTATTTTCTTAACTTTTTACCAACAAAAACAATAACAGCTTCCTGTTTTTGTTAAATATCAACATGACACATGAACACGATGTATTTAAAAAAATTTCAAATTAAAAAAAGCACATCTACATTAGAGAGAAAATGCTAGAGATAAAACAAATATCACCTCTAATTAGCTCTATTTTGAATGAGTTTAGATATTTTGGAGTGTTTTTGCTCCATCTCTAGCAGTTTTCTCTCGCGTGTAAATGTAAATTAAGATTGAAAAGTTTCGGAATCTGGGATTATCTAAATTGAAACATTTCTTAAGGGCGGATTATGGGACCGTAAACGTAAATGTGACGTAACTGTACCGTGCCGTAGCTAAACTGTACCGTGCCGTAGCTAAAAGTACACCGTAAACGACATTACTATTTAGCATCTATTTCATGTGGTTTTATATTTTATTCTAAATTTTTCCATTTAATTGTTATCTAATTGAAACATTATCTAAAATGAAACATTTCTTATACTAATAGAAAAATTTATGTAAAATATATTTGAAGCTATTAAAAATTAGTTAAAAATGGCAAAAAAAAACTGCTGAAACTAGGAGATTTTTTTCTAAATATTAGTAAGTTAAAACGAGTAAAAAGGTTAAAGTCGGGCATGCCGACTATACAATACCCTACACCAGTCTGGTGTATTGTTTGGATCCGAAATTCGAATGGGTTAAAATGGGGCTTATGTCAAAATTTTCTATAATGTGAGTCAGCGCACCAAATTTCATTAAAATATCTTAATATTTGCGACCTGCAGTTTGTAACCAAGCCAATTTTGGGGGGACCCTTATATGGGCACTAGTTCTAAACATGGACCGATGTTCACCAAAATCAATAGGCTTCGTCCTTGGGCCAACATAGGTCTATGTACCAAATTTCATCAAAATATCTTAATATTTGCGACCTGCAGCGTATAAACAATATAATTTTGGGGGGACCCTTATATGGGCACTAGTTCTAAACATGGACCGATGTTCGCCAAAATCAATAGGCTTCGTCCTTGGGCCAACATAGGTCTATGTACCAAATTTCATCAAAATATCTTAATATTAATACCTGCAGCGTATAAACAGTATAATTTTGGTAGGACCCTTATATGGGCACTAGGTCTAAACATAGACCGATGTTCACCAAAATCAATAGGCTGCGTTATTGAGCCAATATAGGTCTGTGTACCAAATTTCATCAAAATATCTTAATATTTGCGACCTGCAGCGTATAAACATTATAATTTTGGTAGGACCCTTATATGGGCACTAGGTCTAAACATGGACCGATGTTCACCAAAATCAATAGGCTGCGTTATTGGGCCAATGTAGGTCTGTGTACCAAATTTCATCAAAATATCTTAATATTTACGACCTGCAGCGTATAAACAGTATAATTTTGGTAGGACCCTTATATGGGCACTAGGTCTAAACATGGACCGATGTTCACCAAAATCAATAGGCTGCGTTATTGGGCCAATATAGGTCTATGTACCAAATTTCATCAAAATATCTTAATATTTACGACCTGCAGCGTATAAAAAGTATAATTTTGGTAGGACCCTTATATGGGCACTAGGTCTAAACATGGACCGATGTTCACCAAAATCAATAGGCTGCGTTATTGGGCCAATGTAGGGCTGTGTACCAAATTTCATCAAAATATCTTAATATTTACGACCTGCAGCGTATAAACAGTATAATTTTGGTAGGACCCTTATATGGGCACTAGGTCTAAACATGGACCGATGTTCACCAAAATCAATAGGCTGCGTTATTGGGCTAACGTAGGTCTGTGTACCAAATTTCGTCAAAATATCTTAATATTTACGACCTGCAGCGTATAAACAATATAATTTTGGTAGGACCCTTATATGGGCACTAGGTCTAAACATGGACCGATGTTCAAAAAAATTAAACTTGTTCGTCCTTGGGCCAACATAGGTCTGCGTACCAAATTTCATCAAAATATCTTAATAGTTGCGACCTGTAGAGTGCGCACAAGATTGCATGGACAGACAGACAGACGGACGGACGGACGGACATCGTTAAATCGAAATAAAAAAAAATCTGAACCGATCGGTATACTATAAGGTGGGTCTACGACCAATATTTTTTGGTGTTACAAATATCAGCACAAACTTATAATACCCTGACCACATAGTGGTGTAGGGTATAAATAGCATAACTCAAGGTAGATTTTTTACTTACGAATTTTTTTTTTTAATCTGTAAAACTTTGGATACAAAATTTCTTTGAATGCATATTTAATCAATACTACAATAAATATAATATTGCATTTAAAAAAATTATTATCCAAAGTTCTTCCTCCTCCCCTGAAGAAATAAAAAGCATTTAGTTCCATTTGAGTAAAATATTAGTTAAATGAAAATACCAATTTACTCTACAAAAATTTGCAAAAAAAATTTCTGAATAGTAGAGTTAGTAGACTAAAGAATAAAAGCAATTGTTAAATTTCTCAGTCTTTTTTCCGTTTTTAAGGGCCATTGACAATAAACAAAATTATCCAAAGTTTGAGCTAACATTCCCTTCTGTATTTTTGTATTTAATAAAATTCTAAATTTTTCCAAATGTATTTCAGAAATTTCTATTTTTATTTTAACCCTTTCGACCCCAACTTTAAATGGCTGGGAATTGCTGCCGGTCCCGAACGGGTTAAGATTTTTTAGAAATATTTAATATTTTTTGTATTACTAAACTCTACATAAAATTTTTTATTTTTTTGAATTTTATTCATCACAAAATTTTTAAGACTAATTTAAACAAAAAATTTATTTTTCCTTAAATTTTGCTGTGAGAAAAAATGTGTGTTGACACTATGAAAAATATCTCGAAAATCAACACTATCAAAGACTGCTAAATGAAATGCAATGAAATGTGCAAAGAAATTTGAAAATAACACACAAAGCAACAACAAAATTATTTTCGTTGTTGTTGTTTTGTGTGTTATTTTCAAATTTCTTTGCACATTTCATTGCATTTGAAGACACTAGGTTAGCCATATGCTAATAAGTAGAAAAGTCGAAAGCAAAAGTCGACTTTTCGACTTTTGCATCACAAGAAAGTCGACTTTTAAAAAGTCGAAAATTTTCGCAAAAAGTCGATTAGTCGAAAGTCGATTTATAGAACCCTACCAAAAACGGACTTGTATATCTGTCTAAATTGACTAATTTAGAGTAAATTTCTTTTTATTTTTAATAGATTTATTAGTAACGATATTATTTACATTTACACTATATTTAGTACCTCAGTTTACCTCTTTATCTAGCGCATCAATTCACGACAGTCACCCATAATAGAATCGATCATCTACACGCAAAAGAAAAAATAAATTAGTTATGGTTTAATTGATTGTA
Source organism: Leucophora obtusa (assembly GCA_949987735.1). Lineage (NCBI taxonomy): Eukaryota > Metazoa > Arthropoda > Insecta > Diptera > Anthomyiidae > Leucophora > Leucophora obtusa. The sequence goes on from OX465297.1 coordinate 228,521,760, forward strand.
TTTACGATGGCGTTTTACTCGAAACAACAACAATTTACACACAATTTAGGAAAAATTGCGTAGCCGCGTTAACGTACGTGGAACAGAGCTTTTGTTATAAAAACAAACGATCTTACATAAACCACAAACCATTGTAAAACACGCACTAAATTTTATTAATCTTACCATCTAATATATGTATGCGACTTGATGATGTGTTGATTATGTTGTGTTGGATATATTCTAGCTACCGCCACCAATTTATCGCCACAAAAAGTTTTTAAAAGAATTTAGTTGTTTTTATTTTGAACACAAATTAAAATCCATTAAGTCCGTATTTTACGGTACGGAAACGGAGCTAAAACGTATTATGTTCGAAAATCCGATTACACGGTCCGTTAATGTTCCGTATACGTACAAGCTTTGACGGATACGTTTATTACGGACCGTTAATGTGCCGTAAAAGCCGGATTCATGATTCCGTATGTGCCGGAGTGTCCGTAAAAATGTTTCTTGGGATGTTTACGAAAATAAAAATGGTTAGAGCGATTTTACCAATATACACAAATATATTTTTCGGTTTTGCCAAACCTTTTAAATGGCAGTACTTTTGAGTACTGTTTTTTACATTTGGTAACATTGTTTAGTTTTTCGCGTAATTTTTTCTGTACGGTCGAGCGTTTTTATTGTTGAAATTTTAATTTATTAAATTTATAAGAAAATATTTGTTTCCTTGTTAAACATTTTCGATAAAAATATTCCATAATATTGCGAAAATTAGAACTTTAAATTTACCAAAGAACTTTAGTATTGTGGTATGGATAAACTATGAAGGTGAATAATAGTAGTCGTATTTAATCTAAATAACTATATAAAGTTTATTGGTACAATAGGTAAGTCTTTTGTTAAAATTTAAACTTACTTAATAATATTGCGGTAAAAACTCAGTGGGTATAGGTAAAAATATGACACTCTGGAATTAGAAAAAAATGGTCGTACTAAAAATTTAGTGGCGCCGGGCGCCGATGCTCCCTGTATATAAATAGCGATTTGAATTCAATTTTGGATCCATTATACATGTTGGAACAAATAAAGTTTAATGAAATGGTTCCAAATTTGATAAAAGTGCGCATACAATAAAGAAATTTCTTGGAATTCCATTTTTGAATTTCTGTTTTTGCCTTTTTTAGTTTTGAAAATCCTACTACTGAGCTCAATCTGTCTCATTTTTTCGTCCACCTCGGACAAACCTATTCTAACCCCATATTTTAACCACTTACATTACCGAGGTGGCCAAAAACTGTGGGATGTTTATCTTAGAGTTTTTGTCTCTACAACATATTGAAATTTCATAAAATAGTATTGTTTAGTTTGAAGTAACTCCTTGTTAGATATTAACTAATTATTTCTTTAAAAAACTATTAAATCTAAGATATTTATCTGACCAAAAATATTCTGCGATATTTCCCTATTAAAAATCCTTTTCCATTTTCGTATCTGTGATTCTTATAATTTTTCTTAAAGAAAACATCTTAGAGCCTGTTTTATAATCAGAAATAAGATCGATTTGTTTCTTAAATATTTCTTAACCCTAGAACACACACCCGGGTACAAATGTATCCACTTGCAACTTTGCTCTTTTATTCAATTAGGAATAAAGCTGCATAGAGAGAGCTTTCTGGATAAAATTTCAATGAATTCCCATTACGCCCATGATTCCGTATGTGCCGGAGTATCCGTAAAAATGTGAACAGTATTATTGCCTCGTCATGTTTCTCTAGGAATTGGAAAATAGCAAGGGTTGTCCCTATAAAGAAGGACGGTCAATCTAGTGATTTTGATAATTAACGTCCTATATCAGTACTACCGGTCCTTTCTAAGGTGGTTGAATATATTTTGGAAGACCAAATTATCGAGCACCTTGATTGCAACTCTCTTATTCATCCATCCCAATCAGGCTTTCGAAAGTGTTAACGGATTCTATTAGACAGTTTTTGGATGGCCGTAAGAATATTGTATTGCTTTCGATAGACTTGTCTAAGGCATTTGATAGAGTAATGCACTCTAGATTACTATATAAATTGCTGTACGAGTTCCGGTTTTATTATTATTATTATTCTTTATTTCAGTCTATAGATACAATATTATCCTTACAGACTAGCAACTTATATCTAAAACTAATTATTTATAACAATTTATTTAAAAAGAGTTTTAAACTTAAAATTAGAAATACTTAAATCTAAATTTTCACAAAGATTATTGAATAACCTCATTGACTTAGTAATTGGTTCATTCAAAGCATAATCAGTTCTATGAATATCTACATGGAAGAAATTATTTCGCCTAAGAGTTCTCTGCGGAACTATAATTTTAATTAAATGCAATAAATCAGGACAATCAATTACACCACAGAAAATGCCGTGCAAAAATAATAAAGCCGTAATTTTCCTACGAGATTCAAGAGATTTCAAGGAAATCCAAGAACATCTATGCTCATAAGATGTAAAGGGAGTTGAAAAATTCAAAAAAGAAAAGGTAAACTTTAGGAATTTTTTTTGAATTCTTTCCACACGGTTTATGTGGGTTTTAGCATTAGGACTCCAAATGAATGAAGCATATTCCAATCTAGAACGGACAAATGATGAATATAAATTTTTTTTAGTATGATAATCAAACAGATTACCAGTGTTACGGCGAATAAAACTTAGGAGAGAATAAGCCTTTGGTACTATGTAGTTCAAATGACTACAAAACGTAAGCTTAGAATCAAATACTACTCCTAAATCTAAAATTTCAATAATAGATGACAAAACTTGACCACCCATGGAATATTGAGCTAACAAGACGTGATGGCATCTATGAAATGTCATGTAATGGCATTTAGCTGTGTTAAAAAAAAGGCCATTAAGTTCAGACCACAACACCACTCGATCTAAGTCATCCTGCAATTCAACTATATTAATGCTATTAAATATAGGCTTAAAAATCTTAGACATCTAAGTATTTTTGAAAAATCATTTCAAACTCGTGTGTCGAGTTTATGGAATGATTTGCCTAGGGAACTGAGAAAGTTTACTTATTCGCTGATTGTGTTTAAATCTAAATTAGTATAATTTGCACAATTGCATGTATTGGAGTCTTAAGTGGAAATTATATGTTCCATCTCTTTAGTCTGGCCATACACTTGCAATATAGTTGTACAGCTTCTCGTTTTAGTTCTTTGTTCTAATACCATGTGTGTTAGTAGATTGGGGACTTAAATAGAGAGGTTGCGCAATGCTATTGCTGATGTATGGATAGTATGTACGCCTTTTTAATGAAACTTTGAAAGCTTATCTTGTGAGAGTTCAGCTGTTTCTAGAATTTATTCTTGCAGCATTATGTGCGTTCCCGTACGTTACCGCGGGTACCCGTGGGAACCCAAAACAGCCCAAACAACAACAATTTACACGCAATTTTGAGTACGGGAACGCCTTTGGGCTAGTTTGTGTAACTTCGGTAAAGTACGGGAACAGACATATTATGTCTGTTCCATATTATTTTATTATTTATTTTTTTTTTTTAGATCTAATTAATTTTTAAATATATTATTTAATTAATTGATCTCATGTAAATGTTAATTTTTTGAATTTTGTGTTTATATATTATTATTGTATGCATTAGCCTTAACATATATTTATATAGAAGTCTGTTATATATTTTTTAGTAGCTTTAATCTCTATATATAAAAGAATAACGTGACTGACTGACTGATTGACTGACTGACTCAACATCGCCCAGCCCAAACCGCTGAAGCTAGGAAGTTGAAATTTGGTATGTAGGTTCCTCTTTCGGCATAGACGTCCGCTAAGACGGGATTTTTAGAAATTCCTACCGGAACGGGCAAAAAGGGGAAAAGTCTCCCCCTTGGCGGCCTGCCAAAACCCCTTTGGCTAGAAAGCTGAAATTTAAGATATGTGTTTCTTGGAGTATGGGCTAACTTTTCTGGAAAGTACTTTCTGGAATTTTGGACAGGGACGTTGTAAAAATGGGGGTTAAAAAGGGGAAAAAGTCTCCCCCTTGACGGCCTGCTCAAACTGCTGGAGCTATGAAGTTGAAATTTGGTATGTAGGTTCCTCGACCGGTGTAGACGTCCGTTGAGACGGCATTTTTGGAAATTCTTATCGGGAGGGGCAAAAAGTGGACCTTTTTCCAAAAAAGTACCTTTTCCCAAAAAAAGTACCTTTTCCCATAAAAAGTACCTTTTCCCAAAAAAATTACCTTTTCCCTAAAAAAGTACATTTTTCCCAAAAAAGTACCTTTTTCCAAAAAAAGTACCTTTTTCCAAAAAATATTCCTTTTTCCAAAAAAGTACCTTTTTCCAAAAAAAGTACCTTTTTCCAAAAAAAGTACCTTTTTCCAAAAAAACTTACCTTTTTTAAAAAAAGTACCTTTTTCCAAAAAATGTACCTTTTTCTAAAAAAATGTACCTTTTCCAAAAAAAAGTACCTTTTCCAAAAAAAGTACCTTTTCCCAAAAAACATACATTTTTCCAAAAAAATACCTTTTTCAAAAAAAGGATCTAGGGAGCTTAAATTCGGTATTTGGGTTCCTTTTCCAACGTAGACGTCCCCTAAGACGGTATTTTTGAAAATTCATACTGGGAGGGGTAAAAAGGGAAAAAACTTCCACCTTGATAGCCTGGCCAAACTGCTGGATATAGAGACCTAAAATTATGTATGTAGTAGGTTCCTCCTCCAATGCAGACGTCCTCTAAGACGGAATTTTTGGAAATTCCTACCGGGAGGGGTAAAAACGGAATAATTCTCCCCCTTGATGGCCTAACCGAACACTTCGGCTAGAAACCTGTAATATATAATATGTTTTCCTTGGAGTATGGGCTAACTTATCGACAAGGCATCTCTAGGACTTTGGACAGGAACGTGGTAAAAATGGTGGTTCAAAAGGGGAAAATTGCCCCCCCCCCCTCTTAACGTCTGCGTCTTTAGCTAGAAACCTAAAACTTAAAGAACAAGTGTATATGGAACACTAAAATTAAGAAACTAAATAGGAAACGAGTGGAATTGAAACACTACATAAGTGGAACGAAATGGATATAAACGTTGAACGAGTGGAATTGAAATTATAGACAATGCAAATGGATTGGAAGAGGAAATTACCTGTTCAAACAAATTTTCTAAATAAGAAAAAACCTTAGTAAAGGAATGGAACTTATATATTCCGATATTTAAACTTCATGTAACGAAGCACCGGTGGAAGAAACCGACGCAGTAAATTTTCCAACTGAATTTGTGAATTTACTTGAATTGCCAGGTCTACCTGGCATAAACTGGAATTAAAAAAAAAAAACTTTAAAGCTCGCTAACAACCCTGCTTTACGTTATTTATTTTCATTCAAAACACAAATGAACAAAACTACTTACGGGTCTATCTACCTAAGTTCGCACTTTACCAAATTATCTTAACATACACACGTATATTGCAATTTATTATGGATTCATTACTAACAATCCACTTTCATGAGAAAAAGTAATCAAATATTTATTTATTTTAAACCCATTGTTGTGCAGAATTATTTGTTTGTGGTGACTGGGTGAAGGCTTTTACTATATAAAAACTGTACTTTAAATAAAAAGCGAATTTAAAAAAATTGTCGGCTGCGCCCCCCCCCCCCCCCCCCCCCCTAAGCTTTAAGGCACGCTAACAACGCTAGTTAGCCATATAAGGCCTTAAGGGCTCGGTTATGTAAATGAAGATTTAATAAAAATAAAAAAAAAATAAAAAAATAAGTAGGAACATTACTTAGTGTCTTCAAATTAGTGTTTCCAATTCGGTTAATCGATTAACCGATTCCTCGATTAATCGCCTCTATTTCGGTTAATGTCGAAACAAATAATTCAAAACTCAAATAATTATTCGATCCGAATAATCGGTTAAAACAGGCCGATTAACCGGTTACAATTTTAATATGGAATTTATCCCTAATTTTTTTCTCAAAACTTCATAATTTTTTTAACTTTGGCTAAAACATTACACGAAACATAAACACAAATATATTTTATTTGTATTTAAGAAAATTCTATTTGTCCAAATACATTTCAAAATTATTCACTTGTATTTAAAAATTTGTAATCTGTATTTCAAAATTGTAAAATTGCATTTAAAATAATTCCATTAGTATTTCAAAATTCTTCAAATGTATTTCAAAAGACTCTATTTGTATTCCAAAATTTTCCAAATGTATTTAATAAAATTCTAATTGCATTTCAAATTTTTCCAAATGTATTTCAGAAATTTATATTTTTATTTTAAAAGCATTTTTACAACCATGCTGTTTTCTCTTTCGTAATGAAAATTTTATAGGAATTGTGAGACATGTACGTTAGTAAATATGCTTTTAAAATAAAAATAGAAATTTCTGAAATAGATTTCGAAAAATTTGAAATGCAATTAGAATTTTATTAAATACATTTGGAAAATTTTGGAATACAAATAGAGTCTTTTTAAATTCATTTGGAAATTTCTGAAATACATTTAGAGAATTTTGAAATACAAATGGAATTATTTGAAATACATTTTGAAAATTTTGAAATACAGATTTAAATTTTTTAAATACAAATGAATAATTTTGAAATGTATTTGGACAATTTTCAAATACAAATAGAATTTTCTTAAATACATATAAAATATTTTAAAATATATTTGTAATACATATTTTAAAATATATTTATATAATTTTGAAATACATTTTGAAAATTTTAAAATGCATTTTGGACAATTTTGAAATGAATTTTGAAACGTTTTTATACTATTTTAAACAGTGTTTGGACAATTTTGAAAATTTAAAACATTTTTGGAAAAATTGAAAACATTTTTGGATCATTTTGAAACCTTTTTAGGCAATTTTAAAATATATTTGGAAAATTTTAAAACATTTTTTGACAATTTGAAAACATTTTTGGAGGATTTTAAACAATTATAAAATATATTTGGAATTTTCTGAAATAAAACTGAAAAGGGTGTAGAATAACCGTTTCACTGAAATTAAATTTTTATTCGCATTTGTGACATTAATAATAACGAAATAACCTAAAGTTAACACAAAATTAAAGCTAAAAAAATCAAATTTAAATGGAATTTGACATTTGTAACTGTACACTGAGAGAAATGTCTACATTCTATTTATGAATTTTTACATTGATTCAATGAAGTTTCGCTAAAGTTCGTACATTGAAAATTTTTATGAAGCTTTCCATTCATTTTTTTTTTTATTCCATTCATTTTGTTAAGAAAACTTTATTAGTTTAGTGGAAATTTTCATTAAAACTGGAATAATAAAGATCCCTGTGCGTATGTTAGCTCAAACTTTGGATAATTGTTTATTGTCAATGTCCCTTAAAAACGGAAAAAATACTGAGAAATTTAACAATTGTTTATGATATTTTTTAGTCTACTAACTCTATTATTCAGAAAATGTTTTTGCAAATTTTTGTAGAGTAATAATTAATTAATATTTTACTCAAATGGAACTAAATCTTTTTTTTTTTATTTCTTCAGAGAAGGAGGAAGAACTTTGGATAATATTTTTTTTAAATGCAATATTATATTTATTGTAGTATTAATTAAATTTGCAATTAAAGAAATTTTGTATCCAAAGTTTTACAGATTAAAAAAAAATTTCGTAAAGAAATAGAAAATCTACCTTTAGGTTATGCTGCTTTTAACTTACGAATTTTTATGAAAAAAATCTCCTAATTTTTGATAGCTTCAGCTATATTTTTAAATAAATTTTTCTATTAGTATAAGAAATGTTTCAATTTAGATAATCTCAGATTCCGAAACTTTCAACCTTAAGGTATATTTATACGCGCGAGAAAACTGCTAGAGATGGAGCAAAAAACACTACAAAATAGCTAAAATCATTCAAAATAGAGCTAATTAGAGGTGATTTTTGTTTTATCTCTAGCATTTGTCTCGTGTAGATGTGCTTTTTAATTTTAATTTTTTTTTTAAATACATCGTGTTCATATGTCATGTTGATATTTAACAAAAACAGGAAGCTATTAGTGTCTTTGTTAATAAAAAGTTAAGGAAATACATTAATTTTGCTTTAAACGATTAATCGATTAATCGCCAATTTTCTCCAATAACCGACCCGAATAACCGGTTAATCAATTTTAGTGATTTTTCGAATAATGCAATAACCGGTTAACCGCCTATGTCGAATAATTGGAAACAGTACTTCAAATGCAATGAAATGTCCAAAGAAATTTGAAAATAACACACAAAACAACAACAACGAAAATAATTTTGTTGTTGCAACGAAAATAATTTTGTTGCTTTATGTGTTATTTTCAAATTTCTTTGCACATTTCATTGCATTTGAAGACACTAGGTTAGTGGTATTCATGTAACTGGGTTTATTCCCTCGTAACCCGGTGTCTTCAAATGCAATAAATTATATGATATGAAATGTCAAAACCATTGCAGCGAAACGTCAAAATGATATCAATTGCAGAGTGGTGGAGAACACTTGACCATTTCATGGATAAGAAATATCATAGATTTTTCTTCGAAAAACACCAAATTTTATGTTTACCGACAAATAATAAAAAAACTAAGCACTTTTCCATTCCTTTTTACCAAATTTTTTGTTGTTTTTCTATTACAAAATTAAAATGAAAACTAAAAGTGACATTTGATCTCTGACATCACTGCAAGATCCGATGGCAAGTCAGCGATATCATGATATTGCAAAAAATTGAAATTGAGTATCTTCACTTCAGATGAGAGCATTTTGACAATTGCTTGCTATCATTTTATTGCATGTCAAGACACTGGTGAACCGTTATATTTTTGTAATCGCGTATATGTATAACTTTACCTGTTTATTTGAATGAACGCACCTTTTAAAACTATTCACATCAGTGATGGTATTTGAGAATTTTCGTTTGGTGCCTCAATGATGAGAAAAAAGTGCCAAAAATGCTTTAAAAGTGCCAAAACAAAATTAAGCAACATATAATGTTTCAAAAAAAAATATGTTCAGCTTTTATTTCAAATATTTATACATTTAGTTACTTTAACCCTTAAATGCATGGTGTAGCCATTTGGCAACATACCAGTTTCTTAATAAAAAACGCCACTTGATGCATAAAACTCAATTTTTGGGCATTGGGGCCCTTTCTGCACAAAGTGCTCTTATAAACTATAACTCAGATTTTTTAAATAGTTATAGGAAAAATCTTGGTTTTGCTTCGTATGTTTGTGAAAAATCTAAAACACGCGTTTTTTTTACAAAAAGTGCAATATTCAAAAATATTTGTTGAAATATTTAAAGTGGTATTCTCGCAATAAAATTAATTTTGGCAACAATAAGTGTATAATTAATATTTCATATATTTTTTTTTTTTGTTTCTTTTTTTTCATACATGTTAAAATAATCACAATTTAGCTATTTGGCAATTTTTTTGGTATTTTTCTTGAAATGTACACGCCTTTAGAAATCATATATAAAAAAATGGTTAAAATTGTAGAGATCATGCATTTAAGGGTTAAGTAAAAAGACAAAAAAAAGGCGGGCAACTTATCTGAAAAGTAACCCGAGTTTAACATTACCTACCACAAATATTTTCATATAAAAATGCCATTCTTAACTATAGTAAAGCACTAAACTTACGTTATTTTAAGAAAAAAACGCGATATCGACCTTTTATCAAATTATATAGAAATTTTCGTAAAAAGTGCCAAAATTCTATGGAGAGTGCCAAGGTGCCATTGAACATTCAATAGTGCCACAAATGGCACTTTTGTGCCACTTTTACCAACAGTGATTCACATCCTAATGGGTGCGTTCCGCAGATACACTTTAATAGTTAACAGTTCTCCAACAGTTATACAACTATCTGCTGAACAACATGATCACTAACCGTTCAGTCTGAGCGCTCAGGTAGAGCTGTCATATTTTAGTAGCGTACAAAATGTTTGCTACTTTTGATCATTTAGTGATACATTTGTTGTTATTCATTTACAATAAAAATTGTTTTGTAAGAATGACGAATAAAAACAAATATAATTCGAAAACAAAAATTTAAAAAAAATAAAAGGAAACTATAGAAAAAGTGTATTTAAAATCAAAACAAAGAAAACATCGTTCAGCAGAGTAAGTAATCACAAAACGCTACAAGTCACCGGTATCAGTTTAAGGTGTACGGGAACGCCTTTGGGCTAGTTTGTGTAACTTCGGTAAAGTACGGGAACAGACATAATATTTGTTCCACGTAATTTGTTCCACGTAAAGTCTGGTAAAATGATAGTAAACAAATAATTATCTCAAAAAATGGTAAAATTGCTCACAATACCTGGAACGCACAAAACCACATTTCAAGCCCAAAAATTAACGTCAAAGTTATTCATATAAACAAAAGCTATTTTTAAGAATAAAATATCGAAGGTAATAAAGAAAAAATGTTAGGACGTGGTATTTGTTAACGATATTAATTATTGTTTACAAGTTTTGTTAATATATAAATTATTTTTACAAATTTAAAACAGCTGATTTACAAACAACTAGTGATTTGACAGTTTTGCCATTTTACCCGCAAAAAAAGTACGGGTAACTTCTGGTAAAAAGAGAAACAAATTATTTAAATAAAAATATTACGAAAAAATATAACTATTAATTTTTCAAACTAGTTATATAGTTATATTTTTTCCAAATTTATCTATATCTGTAAAGTTTTTATTTTCAATTGTAAAAGGCTTTATTTTTGAATCATGTAGGTTGATAAACAGCATCCGGTTTCTAATTTGTTCATTTTTACTAGCACACGCTGTAAAATTGCTTATTTAAAAATTTTATTTGTACATTATTGTTTTCTTCTACTGAACGGCAGAAAACAGGCTTTGAATTCAGTGAACTTATTTTATTTTTTTTCAATTCAGTGAACTTATTTTATTTTTTTTCAATTCAGTGAACTTATTTTATTTTTTTTCAATTCAGTGAACTTATTATTTTTTTTTTTTTAATTCACTGAACGTAATTTTATTTTTTTTTAATTCACTGAACGAAAATGAAATTGAACGAATTCAGTAGTGAATTAATTCAGTAAGGAATTAATTCACTTTTTTTCCGTTCGATTTATAAAATTGAACGCGTTCACCGGTGAATTAATTCATTTGATTTAATAAAAAGAACTATTGCAATTGAATTAATTCTTTGAATTTGTTGTTTGATGAACGCATTCAGTTGAACGAATTCAGTGAATTACTTAAGAAAAGGAATTCATTCAATTCTAGAGAAAATTGAATTCGATTGGTGGTGAATTCATTCAAAAAGGAATTAATTCTTCAAAGCTCTGTTTACAATTAACGGGAGGGTCGCGCGATGTTAGTGCTGTCTTTTATTAAATTATTTTTTATTATTTGTATTTTGTAAAAAAAACAATAAACAACACCGTTTGTTACGGAATCAAAACTGATGAAAAACGGTGAAGTCAGTATTCAACGGCATGGAAACGGATACAGCAAAACGGAGTCAAAACTTAGTTTTCGAAAAAACGGTTATACGGTCCGTTAATGCTCCGTTTACGTACTAGCTTCGACGGATACGTGTATTACGGCCCGTAAACGCTCCGTAAAGAACGGATTCATGATTCCGTACGTGTCGGAGAGTCCGTAAAAAAGTTTCTTGGGATGGCATATTGGTTTTCTTATATTTTGGAGAAATACAAAAATTGCAATATAACATATAATCAAATGAATCTTTGCACGATGTCGAAAGTTGTATAAGAATATTGCGTGGGGTACATTTAGCTCCAATTATTGAATTTCAAATTCTTTTGTGTGCTATTTTCAAATTTCTTTGCACATTTTATTGCATTTGAAGACACTAGGTCAAATGCAATGAAATTCGCAAAGAAATTTGAAAATAACACACAAAACAACAACGAAAATAATTTTGTTGTTGCTTTGTGTGTAATTCGTAAATTTTATGGCAATTTTTATTGCATTTGAAGACATTAGGTTACATACATAAATGCACATTCGTAAAAAAATGGGTATTTTTTCACGAATGTTCCTTCGTGTATTCTCCTCTGTCCAGTTGCGCCGTGAGTTGAGAAAAACATCGGCGGACCCGCTTAGCCGACATTCGCACCCTTCGGCTTGCTCCTCTGCGGCTTGTTGAAACGGTAAAAAAAAAAACTCGTTCATTCTTTTAACGCTCCCAGTGGCATCCGCAACGTAAGTTCCTAATTATTTTCGTTTTTTTTATAATAAAGAAGCACATTGAAATGTTTATATTTTTAAATTAATTGTAATCGAAAAGGTGCATACAGTGTTTTAAGTAAATAATATATACCACATTTTTACTTTTAACACTGAAAAAAAAAATCACGTGGTAACTTGTTATAGTGTGAGGTTATGATATTGAACACTATTAGTATTTTATTGCAGGTTCCGTAACTTTTAAAACGTTAAAATGTCGGGAGGCTTAGATATTTTGTCCCTGAAAGAGGAAGACATTACCAAAATGTTGGTAGCCACTACCCACTTGGGATCCGAAAATATCAATTTCCAAATGGAGCAATATGTTTATAAGCGTCGCCCGGATGGTGTTAATATCATCAATTTGGGCAAAACCTGGGAAAAATTGGTTTTGGCTGCCCGTGCTATTGCCGCCATCGAACATCCCCAAGATGTAAGTTAAAAAAAAGATAAACAACAATAAATACATTTTGTGATGAATATTCTACTAATCTTTCGGGTCTGAAATTTAATGATGTTAGCATCAAATCTGATTCATATAAAAATAATTTTTTTTTTTTTCTATCAGACAAATTTAATAATAGTTTCGTTTTTAGGTTTTCGTCATCTCTTCTCGTCCCATCGGTCAACGTGCTGTCTTGAAATTTGCCAAATACACCGACACTACCCCGATTGCCGGCCGTTTCACTCCTGGTGCTTTCACCAATCAAATTCAGTCAGCTTTTCGTGAACCCCGTTTGTTAGTTGTCACTGATCCTTTGACTGATCATCAACCTATCATGGAAGCTTCTTATGTCAACATCCCTGTCATTGCTTTCACAAATACTGACTCTCCTCTTCGTTACATCGACATTGCCATTCCATGCAATAACAAGTCTCCCCATTCTATTGGCTTGATGTGGTGGCTGTTGTCTCGCGAGGTTCTCCGTCTGCGTGGCACTATCTCCCGCAGCGTCGAGTGGCCTGTTGTAGTTGATTTGTTCTTCTACCGTGATCCCGAGGAAGCTGAAAAAGAAGAAGCTGCTGCCAAGGAGCTTATGCCCGCTCCGAAGGTTGATGAAGTTGTGGAACACCCCGTGGAAGAAGCCACCAACTGGGCTGAAGAAGTTGCTGCCGAAGCTGTTGGCGGTGCTGAAGATTGGAATGATGATACTGTCAAATCCTCATGGGGTAATGATGGTAATTTCTAAGTTGTTTCATCTTTAGATTTTGATGACGTTCTTATACAAAATATTGACCGAAATAAAAAGACAATATTTTATTTCTGTAACCTAGAATTTTTTTTATTTTACTAGCCCTATAAATCTCTGGAATCTAGGTTGAATTCCAGTTTCAAGGCAGTACAGTTTATATAACATTTTATTTCAACTGCATAGGACAAAGAGTTGTACCGTGAAGCGAGTGTGCTTAAAACAAGTTTTTTTTTTAGCATATTTATGGCATTTGTTCCCAAATGTTTATTCAGAATGTGATTTTGCATTAGCTCTGTTTCTTTACTTTTTGGGTAAAGTTCGGTAAAATGAGAGTTAACAAGAAATACTCTCCCGAAATAACAAAAATGCACAAAAGTAAACGAACGCGAAAAACCACATTTGAAGCCCGAAAAACAAATGTCAATAGATTTGTGCATTATAGTTCGTTTTGGTGAGCGCTCTTTCTAGTTCTTGGTCAATTTGTTTTAAAAATCTAGATAGCTTTTCTAGTTAAACCCCTTTTTAAATCGAAAATTTAATAAAAATTTCCTTTTTAGGCATTTTTATTTACAAAAAGGAATACATAGTTTATTAAATTTGGAAAAGATTTTAATATTAAACAAAAGCTTCGATTTATTTACATATTTAACTCTTTAACACATTTAAACAAGCGTCTTCACAAAATTGTCGGTATTTTATGGAGTTGTAAAATCACCGATAGGCTTTTGCAACTATTATACTAATTTTTGTAAATGATAAACATATTTTCTGAATGAATGAAATCAGAGCTTTGAAGAATTAATTCCTTAATTCAATTTTTCAATTCTGAGTTAAAAATTCGATAAATTAATTCACTAAGCACCATACAGAGCTTTGAAGAATTAATTCCTTAATTCAATTTTTCAATTCTGAATTAAAAATTCGATGAATTAATTCACATAGCATCATATATTGAATGGAATTAATTCATATTTGTTTTCGTTCGATTTATTTTGTTACGAATTAATTCAATTGCTATAGTTCTTTTTATTAAATCAAATGAATTAATTCACTGGTGAACGCGTTCAATTTTATAAATCGAACGGAAAAAAAGTGAATTAATTCCCTACTGAATTAATTCACCACTGAATTCGTTCAATTTCATTTTCGTTCAGTGAATTGAAAAAAATAAAATTACGTTCAGTGAATTAAAAAAAAATAAAATTACGTTCAGTGAATTAAAAAAAATAAAATTACGTTCAGTGAATTAAAGCCTGTTTTCTGCCGTTCAGTAGAAGAAAACATTTATTTACAAATAAAATTTGCAACTTAGCAATTTTACAGCGTTTGCTAGTAAAAATAAACTAATTACATATATATATTAAGTGCTAGAGAAAGCCGATGCACTTTATCAACCTACATGATTAAAAAATAAAGCCTTTTACTATTAAAAATAAAAACTTTATAGATATAGATGAATTCGGAAAAAATATAACTATTAATTTTGAAAACTTATGCTTCCCAGTAAAATGTAGATGCTTGACTATGACGTATTTCATTTATACGTTTTTACAATACAATGTTTTCTTCTACTGAATGGCAGAAAACAGGCTTTGAATTCAGCGAACGTAATTTTTGTTTTTCGATTAAATGAACGTAATTTTTTTTCAATTCAGTGAACGTATTTTTTTTCTTTTTTAATTCACTGAACGTAATTTATTTTTTATTTAATTCACTGAACGTAATTTTATTTTTTTTTAATTCACTGAACGAAAATGAAATTGAACGAATTCTGTGGTGAATTAATTCATTAAGGATTTAATTCAGTTTTTTTTCCGTTCGATTTATAAAATTGAACGCGTTCACCATTGAATTAATTCATTTGATTTAATAAAGAGAACTATTGCAAAGGAATTAATTCTTTGAATTTATTATTTGATGAACGCGTTCAGTTGAACGAATTCAGTGAATTACTTAAGAAAAAGAATTCATTCAATTCTAGAGAAAATTGAATTCGATTGGTAGTGAATTCATTCAAAAAAGAATTAATTCTTCAAAGCTCTGGCACCATATATTGAATGGAATTAATTCATATTTGCTTTCGTTCGATTTATTTTGTTACGAATTAATTCAATTGCCATAGTTCTTTTTATTAAATCAAATTAATTAATTCACTGGTGAACACGTTCAATTTTATAAATCGAACAGAAAAAAAGTGAATTAATTCCTTACTGAATTAATTTACCACTGAATTCATTCAATTTCATTTTCATTCAGTGAATTAAAAAAAAATAATAAGTTCACTGAATTGAAAAAAAATCAAATAAGTTCACTGAATTGAAAAAAAATCAAATAAGTTCACTGAATTAAAAAAAAATAAAATAAGTTCACTGAATTCAAATCCTGTTTTCTGTCGTTCAGTAGAAGAAAACAATAATGTACAAATAAAATTTTTAAATAAGCAATTTTACAGCGTGTGCTAGTAACAAATTAGAAACCGGATGCTGTTTATCAACCTACATGATTCAAAAATAAAGCCTTTTACTATTAAAAATAAAAACTTTACAGATATAGATAAATTTGGAAAAAAATATAACTATTAATTTTTCAAACTAGTTATATACATAGTTATATTTTTTTTCCAAATTTATCTATATCTGTAAAGCTTTTATTTTTAATAGTAAAACGCTTTATTTTTGAATCATGTAGGTTGATAAACAGCATCCGGTTTCTAATTTGTTACTAGCACACGCTGTAAAATTGCTTATTTAAAAATTTTATTTGTACATTATTGTTTTCTTTGAATTCAGTGAACTTATTTTATTATACCCTACACCACTATGTGGTCAGGGTATTATAAGTTTGTGCTGATGTTTGTAACACCAAAAAATATTGGTCGTAGACCCACCTTATAGTATACCGATCGGTTCAGAATTTTTTTTATTTCGATTTAACGATGTCCGTCCGTCCGTCCGTCTGCCTGTCTGTCCATGCAATCTTGTGCGCACTCTACAGGTCGCAAATATTAAGATATTTTGATAAAATTTGGTACGCAGACCTATGTTGGCCCAATAACGCAGCCTATTGATTTTGGTGAACATTGGTCCATGTTTAGACCTAGTGCCCATATAAGGGTCCTACCAAAATTATACTGTTTATACGCTGCAGGTCGTAAATATTTTGATGAAATTTGGTACACAGACCTATATTGGCCCAATAACGCAGCCTATTGATTTTGGTGAACATCGGTCCATGTTTAGACCTAGTGCCCATATAAGGGTCCTACCAAAATTATACTGCTTATACGCTGCAGGTCGTAAATATTAAGATATTTTGATGAAATTTGGTACACAGACCTACATTGGCCCAATAACGCAGCCTATTGATTTTGGTGAATATCGGTCCATGTTTAGACCTAGTGCCCATATAAGGGTCCTACCAAAATTATACTGTTTATACGCTGCAGGTCGCAAATATTAAGATATTTTGATGAAATTTGGTACACAGACCTATATTGGCCCAATAACGCAGCCTATTGATTTTGGTGAACGTCGGTCCATGTTTAGACCTAGTGCTCATATAAGGGTCCTACCAAAATTATACTGTTTATACGCTGCAGGTCGCAAATATTAAGATATTTTGATGAAATTTGGTACATAGACCTATGTTGGCCCAAGGACGAAGCCTATTGATTTTGGTGAACATCCGTCCATGTTTAGAACTAGTGCCCATATAAGGGTCCCCCCAAAATTGGCTTGGTTACAAACTGCAGGTCGCAAATATTAAGATATTTTGATGAAATTTGGTACATAGACCTATGTTGGACCAAGGACAAAGCCTATTGATTTTGGTGAACATCGGTCCATGTTTAGAACTAGTGCCCATATAAGGGTCCCCCCAAAATTGGCTTGGTTACAAACTGCAGGTCGCAAATATTAAGATATTTTAATGAAATTTGGTGCGCTGACTCACATTGTAGAAAATTTTGACACAAGCCTCATTTTAACCCATTCGAATTTCGGATCCAAAAATTAGTTGGCTTTTAACCAGACTGGTGTAGCGTATTGTATAGTCGGCATGCCCGACTTTAACGTTTTTACTCGTTTTTTTTTTAATTCAGTGAACTTATTTTATTTTTTTCAATTCAGTGAACTTATTTTTTTTTTAATTCACTGAATGTAATTTTATTTTTTTTTAATTCACTGAATGAAAATGAAATTGAATGAATTCAGTGGTGAATTAATTCAGTAAGGAATTAATTCACTTTTTTTCCGTTCGATTTATAAAATTGAATTAATTCATTTGATTTAATAAAAAGAACTATTGAAATTGAATTAATTCTTTGAATTTGTTGTTTGATGAATGCATTCAGTTGAATGAATTCAGTGAATTACTTAAGAAAAGGAATTCATTCAATTCTAGAGAAAATTGAAATCGATTGGTAGTGTTTCCAATTCGGTTAATCGATTAACCGATTCCTCGATTAATCGCCTCTATTTCGGTTAATGTCGAAACAAATAATTTAAAACTCAAATAATTATTCGACCCGAATAATCGGTTAAAATTGGTCGATTAACCGGTTACATTTTTAATATGGATTTTTCCTTAATTTTTTCCCAAAACTTCACAATTTTTTTAATCTGGGCTACAAAATTACCAGAAAAGCTTAGAAAAAAGAAATACTAACTAAAATAGCATCAAATTCTTAAAAATCGTGTGAAATAGGTCCTTAAGCCTTTAAATACCTTTTTCGAGCAACCGCAAACATTGTACCATCAGACTCCCAATTTTTAATAAAATTTTGCGCAAATGTTTTAAAAAAAATATGTATCAAAGTTTCTATTTGTAAAAAAGCCTTAAGAACATAGCAAAAGGCCAAAATGAAGGTGTTTTTTAAAACTTCACAAAACACACGAAATACACGACTGGCTGGAGGATGCTTTATGAAATAAAATAGACAATTTGAATTACTGTTTCAATTCTTTTAAAAATTTAAACTAATATAAATTATATCTCCATGTCCTTTAAGACAAGGCTGCATTTGTTTTAAAACTGTTACACAATTCTGTAAGAACTTTACCTTTTCTTATTTTTCCTAAGAAAGTGTACAAACACATCGGTTCAAAACCACATCAATTCTAAAACATGTTCCACTAGAGCAACATTGAACCCGAACATGTTTCAATGAATTTAAATTCGAATTAAAACAAATAACCTAAAGTTCAAAAATTTTAATTTATATAGAATTTGACTTCTGTAACTGCACACTCAGTGAATTGTCTATATGCTATTGATGAATTTATACACTGATTCAATGAAATTTCGCTGGAATTCGTCTATTGAAATATTTAATTGAATTGATGCAATTTTTCATAAAATTTTATGATATTATTTATTAAAAATGTCATACACCCAAAAAAGTTTTTTTAGAAAGAGATTCATAAAAATTGTAAAGCTTTTTCATAAAATTTAATAAATTTGGCTTTTACTTTTTGAAGAAAACTTCATTAGCTTATTGAAAATTTTGTTTACAGCTCGTCCGATAAAATCCTCTCAGAGTAAGTACGCTCAAACTTTAGGTTATTTTTTTACTGTTAATGGCCTTTAGTAACGAAAAAGATACTGAGAAACAAAGTAAAATGGTATTCTCAATTAACTGAAATTAATCTCAAAGAGAACTCAAATTTTTTATCGATGCCTTTAATGAAAATTTCGTAGCTGTAGGAAGAATCTATTTTAAAAAAACTTTAGGTATAATAGCATTTCTTTAACCCTTTCAGACCCAGCATACACGATTGTGAGATGTGATGTTTTCTCTTAAAATTACAAATATTTTCAATATTAATAGGTTTATTTAGATAAAAAAATTTCAGTTATACTTTTAACTAAATTATATTTCATAAAATATGAATTGACACCAGGAAATTTTAATAGTTTTAGTACCATTTTATCTTAAAGTTAAAAAATGAATACATTTTTGCAAGCTAGTTGGGTCTGAAAAAGTTAAATGTAATATTAAATTTTATAGTGTCAGTATTGATTAAAAATCACATTCAAAGAAATTTTTGTATCTAAGCTTTTCAGATTTTAAAATTTTTTTCTAAATAAAAAATCTATGTTAAGTAACCGATATATAACAGTTTCAGGTTTGCTGTTCTTAACTTACTAATATTTTGTTAGTTTCAGCAGTTCTTTCTGCCATCTTCAACAAAATTTTAGTAGATTTAGCAACATTTTTACAGACCTTTTTTTAAAAAAATCTCAGATCCCGAAACTTTTCAACCTTCGAATATGAAAACTTTTTTATGAAATACATCGTATTCATATATGACGTTAATATGTAATGAAAAGAGCCATCTTTTTGTGTTTTAATTAATAAAAATTTAATGAAATACATTAATTTAGCATTAAACGATTAATCGATTAACCGCCAATTTTCTCGAATAACCGGTTAATGGTTAACGTGTTCCCGCGGCACTCGGTTCTTCGTACCGGAACGACTCGGAGCCCAACAAGCCTCGACCAAGGAGTGCCAACTCAACAAACCAACAATAGGTATGTATGCCCTCTTCTTTTTTCTAACCTGGAGCAACTTTATCCGGCGAACTTGCTCCAAATCCTTTTGGTCCGTGCCGGAATCGAACAAAATCCAGGACCATGGTTCTGCTCGGTTTGCCAGGACCGGTTACACTCTGGCGGAACATCAGTCAGGTGTAACATCTGCAATCAGTGGGTTCACCTCAGGAAGGACAGCAGTAGAAACTGCAGTGGGTTAAGAACCCATAGGGACTGGGACGGTAATTACGTGGCCCCTTGCTGTATAGGCCAACGTAACAGCTCATCGTCATCGGAGTTGTCAACGTCGGCGACATCGTCGGCCTTGACATCTCCGGTCGTGATGACCCCGATCCTGTCCCAACAGCAACAACCACAGCAACAACACCAGCTACAACACCAACAGCAGACACCACAACTAACACCACATGTGGCTGTCCCCCGACCTGAGGTGATAACACTTATGCAGTTTAACTGCAACGGCCTCCAAGGTAAGATCACGGAGATAACCCGATTCATGCAGCTCCACAAAGTCATGGTCGCTGCGGTCCAGGAAACTAAACTCAATGCCACCTGTAGACTCCAGAGTTGTAGTAATTACAACATTCTGCGCAAGGACCGCACACGGAGCGGAGGCGGGGGCCTCGCATTCATTATCGACAACACCGTGCAGTACAGAATGATCTCGCCTGACCCTAACGTACGTGACGTATACATGGAACATCAAGGTATAGCAGTAAGGTCAGGAGCTGCCGAGATCGAACTGTACAATGTGTATATTCCGCCAGTGGCCAGCTGCCCCGCAGGATATCACCCGGACATCAGATTCCTTCTGGTGGGTCATAACCGCATGGTGATGGGCGACTTTAACGCGCACCACGAGCTCTGGCACTCCAATCTGGGGGAAGACCAGAGTGGGATAGCCTTGGCGGAACAGGTCGATGACTCCACATTCTGCACACTGAATGAGGACGCCCTCACCAGAATTGTAGGAAGTTGCACTAGCTCGCCAGCAGAGAAACAAGCCGATCAAAATAATCGGCGGCGGCGGCGCAAGCAAAAAATCGGTTGAGCCGGAAAAAATCGGCGGCGGCGGCGGCTTGATCGGCTTGATAGAACATTATACACGTAATTTAAAGATGTTTAAGGTTTTTTCCAAAATATAGCAGTAGAAAATTGTACAAAAAATTTGGAATTATCAAATAAAAAATTATTTTAAGTTAAATTCATTGATAAAAATTACAAATTTAGGATTTTTAGTTTTTGAACGGACCTAGAAGGTGAGATAGTTGGGCTTTCCAAATATATTACTGTTTCCAATTATTCGACATAGGCGGTTAACCGGTTATTGCATTATTCGAAAAATCACCAAAACTGATTAATCGGTTATTCGGGTAGGTTATTCGAGAAAATTGGCGATTAATCGATTAATCGTTTAAAATAAAATTAATGTATTTCCTTAACTTTTTCCCAACAAAAACACTAACGGTGGGTCTCATACTGCAGGTTTAAACTTAGGTTAATAGTTAACCCAAAAATTTGTTGTTGTTTTGTGTACATATTTTTGTTTTTGTTAAATATCAACATGACACATGAACACGATGTATTTAACAAACATTTTAGAATTAAAAAAGCACATCTACACTGGAGAGAAAATGCTAGAGATAAAACAAAAATCACCTCTAATTAGCTCTATTTTAAATGAGTTTAGCTATTTTGGAGTGTTTTTGTCCCATCTCTAGCAGTTTTCTCTCGCGTGTAAATGTAACTTAAGGTTGAAAAGTTTCGGAATCTGAGATTATCTAAATTGAAACATTTCTTATACTGATAGAAAAATGTATGTAAAATATAGCTGAAGCTATTAAAAAATAGTTAAAAATGACAAAAAGAAACTGCTGAAACTAGGAGATTTTTTTTTATAAATATTAGTACCTAAGTTAAAAATAGCATAACTCAAGGTAGATTTTTTACTTCTTACGAAATTTTTTTTAAATCTGTAAAACTTTGGATACAAAATTTCATTGAATGCAAATTTAATCAATACTACAATAAATATAATATTGCATTTAAAATAATTATTATCCAAAGTTCTTCCTCCTCCCCTGAAGAAATAAAAAAAAAATTTAGTTCCATTTGAGTAAAATATTAGTTAAATGAAAATACCAATTTACTCTACAAAAATTTGGAAAAAAATTTTCTGAATAGCAGAGTTAGTAAACTAAAGAATATCATAAACAATTGTTAAATTTCTCAGTCTTTTTTCCGTTTTTAAGAGCCATTGACAATAAACAAAATTATCCAAAGTTTGAACTAACATTCCCTTCTGTATTTATGTATTTAATAAAATTCTAACCCCTAAATTCATAAACGCTTTGTAAAATAATAGGAGGTTTATTGAACAAATTTTGTGTGAAAATTACGTTTTGTTAACCTGCTATAACTTTAAAAAGCATTTATGAATTGAGGGGTATATTTTTCCAAATGTATTTCAGAAATTTCTATTTTTATTTTAAAATCATTTTTTCAAACATACATTCTTTCTCTTTCTCTTAATTCTCATAATTCCTATAAAATTTTCATTATGAAAGAGAAAACATGCTTTTAAAATAAAAGTCGAAATTTATGAAATACATTTGGAAAAATTTGAAATGCAATTGGAATTTTATTAAATACATTTGGAAAATTTTGGAATACAAATAGAGTCTTTTTAAATACATTTGGAAATTCCTGAAATACATTTGGAGAATTTTGAAATACAAATGGAATTATTTTGAATGCAATTTTACAATTCTGAAATACATATTTAAAATTTTAAAATGCAAGTAAATAATTTTGAAATGTATTTGAACAATTTTAAAATACAAATATAATTTTCTTAAATACAAATAAAATATATTTGTAATTTTGAAATCCATTTTGAAAATTTTAAAATACATTTTGGACAATTTGGAAATGCAATTGGACAAATATCAAAGTTTTTTAGACAATTTTAAACAATATTTGGACAATTTTGGAAGATTTTTGGATTATTCTAAAACACGTTTGAACAATTTTGAGAGTCTTTTGGACAATTTTAAAATATTTTTGGAAGAATTTAAAAATTTTCTGGATAATTTTGAAACATTTTAGACATTTTCGAAACCTTTTTAGACAATTTTAAAATATATTTGGATAATTTTAAAATATTTTTAAACAATTTTGAAATAAAACTCAAAATGGTGTAGTTGGAGATGTTGTAGAATTGATGTGGTTTTGAATCGATTATACACAGTTTCTTTGGAGATGTAAGAAAATGTAGAGTTTCTACAGAATTAAGATGACAGTTGTGGGACACATATTTGAAAAAATAAAATAAATAAAATAAAAATGCAACCTTGCCTTGAAGGACATGGAAATAGAATTTACATTAGTTTTAATTTTAAAAAGAACAGAATCAAAAATCGCCTACTGTATTGATTAAAGCCTATAGAGCACTTCGTCGCTGATCCAGCCAGACACTTCGTGTATTTTGGGTAGTTTTAGAAACACCTTTATTTTGCTTAAAAAAGGTATCTAAAGGCTTAACGGCCTCTTTTACTCAATTTTAAAAGAATTTGATGGTATTTTTGTAATTTGATGTTTATTCTAAGCTTTTCTTGTAATTTTTTAACCAAAGTTAAGAAAATTATGAAGTTTTGGGAAAAAAATAAGGGAAAAATTCCATATTAAAATTGTAACCGGTTAATCGTCCTGTTTTAACCGATTATTCGGATCGAATAATTATTTGAGTTTTAAATTATTTGTTTCGACATTAACCGAAATAGAGGCGATTAATCGAGGAATCGGTTAATCGATTAATCGAATTGGAAACACTAAAATATATACATACGTTTATACATATATTCAACAAAATTGTGTGGAAATATTTTCAAATAAAACTGATTTTCTTAATTTTTTCTTATTTTGATTAATTTCGACGGCTTTTAATTACAATATTTTGTTAAAAAATTTGTTATTCTTAATTCAGAGTAAAATGAAGTTCTACTTTAATCGCTTTAAAATTGTCAAAGTTATACATTTATTTATAAACATGGAATCTCTGCATTTATAAGAAAATTTAAAAAGTTAACCTTAATGAGTCTGCAAACAAGAACATCGAGATGTCTTATAATAGCTGAAATTAAATGTTTAGAAAAATTACGATAACTTTATCAATTTTCAATTAATTTAAACAAAAGAATCTGATTTTACTAAAAACTAAACCCACTTTCAGAATAAATTACAATAGTAAAGAATTTTTTAATACTGTAAAAAAGCTGTCAATATTTTTTAAAAAAACTTTCAACATATTTCAGTTACAAATAAATAATTCTATATACAAAATATTCCTTTTACTTTCACCAAGCTTTTTAAAACACGAAATAAAACGAAGAAAATAATTCGGATGTGGATCACAGAAGAGCAAAAAAATTCGGAATGTTTCACTTTGGAATTTTTTTATGTGGATTCGGAACTTAGAAATAAACAAACTCTATTTTCACTCAAAATTAAATGTGTTTTTAGAATAAACTACAAAAAAATATGGTTCGAAAAAAATTATGCTCGAAAAGATGTCAAAGTTGAAAAACTTAAAAGAAAAGTAAAAACATTCAGATATTCACCCCTGTTCTGAGTCCCGAAACTTTTTAATTAGAGTTGATTTGTAAAATCACACGGAATTAAAAATTTCGAAAATTTGCTGTTCCTACCAAATTTTAATATTCATAGACTAATTTTAAAATAAATTATTATATAATAATTGTTGTTAAAAAATATATATTCGTTTCACTATCATCAAGCTTTTTCTACACAAAATAAAACGAAAAAAATAACTCGGATGTGGATCACGGAACAGCAAAAAAATCCGGAATGTTTCACTTTAGAATTTTTTTGTGAATTCGGAACTCAGAATAGCGTCGATTATTGTAAATATCTCCCCAATTTTATAAGTCGGCCGAGAAATAACTTATTTAACATTTTTTTCGTCTGCAATGTCTTAAAAATGTGTCTTTTGATAATAATTTTAGGTGTACTGAAATTTCTGAAAAAATGTGATGTGATCTACTTAACCAAACCTACGACCATAGCTTCGAATGAATTAATTCTTTAATTCACTTTTGGATTTTTAATTAAAATTTACTAATATATCATTCGTTTATACCATTCCTTATGAATTCATTCACTGGCATCATTCTTTTAATATTTATGCATAGTGAATGAATTCTTTAATGAATTCATTATTTTTATAATTATCTTCACGTTTTATTCGGTTTTTAAAATATTAAAACAAATGTTTGCGTCTTTAAATTTTGGTTAATTACCTTCATTATTTTTATTATTTTATATCAATATTAAATCCCTAAAATAAGCCACATTTTTATTTAATTTGTAATTATAAACTAAAGTGTTGTCAGAATCATTGGTATATTCATACCTTACCCAGGAAAATTTTCTGTTCCAAAGAATCGGTTGTACAATAGCTACTTTTCATTCACAACCCCTTCTACTGTCGATTCTAACACCGATTCTTTTTGTTTGAAATTGTCCCAAAAACAACCCCTTCTATGGCTCCAAAGTGGAACCGGTTGCTCTAGAATCAGTTCCAGAACTAGTTCCAGAACTGATTCTAGAGCAACCGGTTCCACTTTGGAGCTATAGAAGGGGTTGCTTTTGGAACAATCTCAAACAAAAAGAATCGGTGTTAGAATCGACAGTAGAAGGGGTTGTGAATGAAAAGTAGCTATTGTACAACCGATTCTTTGGAACAGAAAATTTTCCTGGGAAGTATTGGTCACAAAATAAACTCGAAGAAATTAATTATTTAAATTGATTGTAATTATATAAGGAATGTATTCAACATAAGAATGCATTCTATTTAATATTAAACTTTGGAAATGAAACATATGAATTAATTATAAGGGAATGGTTTGATGGAATGATATATATTCAATTACTAAAGCTGAATTCGGTTTTGTGCGAATTAAGCTAAAATTGCATATCCTAATTTCAGCGAAATATGTCAGAAGTTTTCAAGCAAAACTTCCAACTTAAGAAATATTTATGACAAAAATCCTTCTTAGCTCTGACTACAAAACTGGTTCTTTTATTTCTTTTGAACTAAAAAAAATACTCTTGATGGTTCAGGAAATGATGAAGTAGAAAATTTGTTTTAAAAATGACATTTGTTTTTAATTTTGGAAAATTGATATTTCCAGCCGAAATGAGCCGAAAAAAATCGGCGGCGGCGGCAGAGGCAAAAATGACCGGCGGCGGCGGCTTAAACGGCTCACGGCGGCTGGCTTGTTTTTCTGCTCGCCAGACATAACAATTTCGAGTGCAGGTCTGATAAATTACGCCTCCTGGCGGCCGATTATATCGTTGGCCTCAGACCACCTTCCTATAGTTATCGCGCTCGATAGACCAAATGACTTCATCGTCTCTGAACGCCGTACGTACATTAACCACAAGAAAGCTAACTGGTTAGCGTTCAGAGAGTTCACCAACCGCAAATTCAGTGACCTACCCACCCCAACCGATGTGCGCTCCGCGGAAAGGAAGTTCCGTGAAATCGTCAACGCAGCGGCTGCTCGCTTCATTCCGGCTGGAAGGATCGCCAACAATAGACCAAATTTCCCAGCCGAAGCGGCAGAACTCGCAGATGAGCGGGACGAGCTTCGTTCGACCAACCCCAGCGACCCCAGGATCAACGAACTCAACCGGGAGATCAGCAAGTTGGTCAACGAGCATAAACGGAACAAATGGGTAGATCATCTGAAAACATGCAACCTCAGCACCGGAGCCAGCAAGCTATGGTCAACGGTCAAAGCTCTCTCGAACCCGTCCAAAAGGGACGACAGGGTATCGATCTTATTTGCCGACAGGACGATATCGGACCCGAAGAGGTGCGCGAGCTATTTTAGCCGGCAGTTTATAGAGCACCCCGAGAGAGACAAGGCGAAAAGGAGTGTCGTGAGGAAAATCCACGAACTCGGAGTCAATGACGAGCCATTAGCTTTTACGTCAACAGAGGTTGCCGAAGCCATCAAAAGAGCCAAACCATTTAGAGCTCTAGGACCCGACGGAATTTCCATGCTGATGATCAAAAAACTGGAGATGCCAGGAGTAGAGTACCTGACAAAGGTCTTTAACCTTTCCCTATCCACCCTAATAATACCCGAGGTTTGGAAGATGGGCAGGGTGGTACCACTTTTGAAGCCGGGAAAGGATGCGAACCAGGGAGTATCGTACAGACCAATCTCCCTACTGTCACCGGTCGCTAAGATACTTGAGGCTCTACTCCTCCCCAGTCTCACACGGCATTTTCAGCTTGCGCAGCACCAGCATGTATTCCAGAAGCAGCACAGCACAACAACAGCTTTAACCGCCATTGCCACACAGATAACCAGCGGTCTAAATCAGAGCCGCCCTTGCGAAAGGACGGTTCTAGTGGCGCTTGACCTATCGAAGGCATTTGATACGGTCAGCCACGCGACCCTCTTCAGAGACATCGCCGAATCCAGTCTCCCAAATGGTACGAAGAGGTGGATAGCGAATTATCTGTGTGGTCGCCAGTCGTTTGTGGAGTTTCGTAACAAAAGATCCAAACCTCGTAGGATTAAACAAGGAGTTCCTCAGGGTGGAGTTCTCTCCCCGATATTGTTTAATTTCTACGTTTCGAAACTCCCGGCACCACCAGAAGGGGTGGAATTGATTTCTTATGCCGACGACTGTACGATACTGGCGACGGGTCACGACATTGATGGCTTATGCGGTAGGTTGAACAGTTATCTTCATGATCTTACGAATTTCTTCACTGGAAGGAATATGCAGCTCTCCCCTGCAAAATCCTCGGCGACTCTTTTTACCACTTGGACGAAGGAAGTAAGACTGGAACTGAATGTAGTAGTCGATGGCGTACGAATTCCGACACTAAACCACCCCAAAATTCTTGGGGTTACATTCGACAGCCTGTTCATGTCCTCAGCGCAAACCACTGCAATTTGCAACAAGATGCAGAGTAGGAACAAGGTCCTCAAGTCGCTAGCCGGCAGATCTTGGGGTACGGACAAAGAAACCTTGTTGGCAACCTACAAAACAATTGGTCGGTCAGTGGTTAATTATGCTGCGCCAGTGTGGTCGCCTAGAGTCAGCGATACCCAGTGGAGAAAGCTCCAAACCTGCCAAAACTCTGCCCTCAGGACAATTACAGGATGCCTACAAATGTCCTCGGTTCAACATCTTCACGAGGAAACGAAGGTCCTAACAGTAAAGGAACACTGCCAAATGCTCTCGAAGCAGTTCCTGCTGGGATGTCATCGGAGGAACCACCCGAATCACCATCTTACGGAGGTGGATCCCCCCCCGAGGCATGTCAGAAAGGACCTTCGTATCTTTGAGGGCACGGTCCAGCGTTATATGAGAGATCCGCTGGACGAAGCATCATATAGGGCAGGTATAAACGATATTCATCGGGACACGGTAAATGACGCCATCAATTCTTACCGGATGAATATCGTTCTTGGAGGTCGCCCCCCACCTATTGCGGAGAACGAGGAGAGGACTCTCCCACGATCTACGAGAGTTCTCCTCGCGCAATTGCGTTCGGGATGGTGTTCACGCCTTAATTCATATTGGTCTCGGATCGAGCCCACCATCCCGAACACATGTCCCGCATGCCAGAGAGGTCCCCACGACGTGAACCACCTCTTTGGCTGCACGGCAAACCCGACTCACCTAGATCCCACGTCACTATGGACCCACCCGGTGGAGGCGGCCCGGTTCCTGGGTCTGGATCTAGCTGAGTCAGCAGAACAAGATGAAGAAGATTAATCATATATATGCTTACATATTTATTGTAGGAGGCGTTGCTACAACAACAACAACCGGTTAATGGGGTCAAGGGAAATTATTTCCAAATGCCAACCTCACCCACAGTCCACTTTGGACATGGTATCCCCTGTTAACGCTGACGAGGCTCTGACGACCGAGTATGGGCGGTATAACCCGGTTCCCGCGGCAATCGGACTATGTGCCGGAACGTTTCCGATGTATTCGAATTTTCGAATTTATCCGAGCAAGGATTGCCACTCCGGCTTTAAATGAGAATTATTAACTACAAATACTATTTTTAAAGCCGTTACAACAACAACAACCGGTTAATCCATTTTAGTGATTTTTCGAATAATGCATTAACCGGTTAACCGCCTATGTCGAATAATTGGAAACACTACTCTGAATGAAATGATCGATTGAACTAAAAGAGCTATTAGTTGTGAACTAGGTCTTTGGTTCAAATCAGTGAAGAGTTCAATTGAACTAGTTGCACCCAACTGATGATATAACAGTTGATTAAAACAATTTACCCAAATTTACACGAAAAAAATGTCTGGGCTTTCTCGTGCAAGAAGAACAAGAATATTACTCTCTCATGACAGCTCGCATTTACCCAATTGTGTAGTAAGAAAACGCTTTTTGGTAAAATTGGGATCCCGCGGGATCCCAATGTTGAGTACCCGAACACAGCTATTTGCGTTTATGTTTACCATGATTTGGTTCTACAATATAATAGAACAGGGCTGGCAAAACTATGACACGCGTTTCAGTAGTGGCACGCGAGTGGATTTTGGGTGGCACGAGATGTTTTGTCTAATATTTTCAAAAACTTTCCCTATGTGTGATTTTACTCTATCATGGTGCAGAGGCTATTATAGAGATAGGAAATCAAAATTTACACTACTCACCACTGTTGGTAAAAGTGCCATTTGTGGCACTATTGAATGTTCAATGGCACCTTGGCACTCTCCATAGAATTTTGGCACTTTTTAAGAAAATTTCTATATAATTTGATAAAAGGTCGATATCGCTGGTTTTTCATTAAAAGAACGGGTAGCAAAATAAAAAACAAATACTACACTAAAATTTTCTACAATTTTCTGGACCATTTTCTAGTTCTTCGGGGACAATTTAGTCATTATTTTGATTTTTAAAAATGAAAGCAATGGGGATCAAATTACAAAAATTTAACTGATTCTATTGTCCGTTACTGGATTTTTTCAAAAATTTGTTATGGTATTCTTGTTTTTTTATGACAAACAAAAGTTTTAAAAATTTCACCATACAATGGTAAAAGCTTTTTCTGCCAATATTAAAATTATCAAAAAATTGTAATTTGTCAAAAATTACGATTTTTTCGATAATTTTATGAAATCTTAAATGAAATGAAAACTTGAAAAATGTCCAGGAACCGCAGAACACGAGAGAACTATTTCTAAGCACTTGGAGTATCCTTTAAATTTTAGCATCAGGCATCCTGAGCTTATTCCTAACAACTTTAGCCCCAAAAATCCCATGTTAATACGTAATCTTTTGGAGGAATTTGCAGGAATTTTAGAATCGGTAAAAGGTTTGACGCATCTTAAAATAATATTTCAAAATATGAATGAGGTATTTCATATTTTATTTCTGTGAAGAAAAATTATAAAATTCTTCAAAAGAAAATAAAACTTTTATATTTTAAATTGTTGACAAATGAAAATATTTGTTTGTTATGTGTTTTTTATTACATGACAATTTTGTCAAGGTTTTGCTGTGACAATTTTTCTTAGAATACCAAAATAATAATTTCCATTCAACCCAGTTTTGTGACAATTTTGTTATTGTTATAAAGTTTAGAATAAGGGTGTAAATGTATAAATATTTGAAATAAAAGCTGAACATATTTTTTGAAACATTAAATGTTGCTTAATTTTTTTTTGGCACTTATAAAGCTTTTTTGGCATCATTTAGGCACCAAACGAAAATTCTCAAATACCATCACTGCTACTCACCGGTAGAGGGCGCTGAAATATAGTATTACCTGAGCAACTATTTAGTATCAGCTGAGCCTATATTTAAAACTCAAAAACTGCTCAAAATCAGTGTTTAATAACAAGTTTAAAAAAAATTTGCCTCAACTGGTGACTGTGCTTAAAATAGTTCACACTTTCATATTCAACCATTAACTTGCTTATTTCATTCTAACTGTGTAAGTAAATTTCAAATACACACACAGTCATCATTTACATTTTTTAATTCAAACTAAGCGCAGCGTAACTGTGTGAGTTCAGCAACAAAACAAATTGTGTTTCTTCTGCTTGCTGCGTTTTGAGTTACTGGTTAATGTGTTTTTACTTGACTGAGTAACGAAAAAAAACTGCATAGTAGACTGTGAATAGCAACTGGATAGTAGACTGGGGTCAGCAAACTATGTAGTTGGAACTTAAAGAGTTTTGTATATGCAAACAAAAGAAAAAAGAAACACTAGCAGCTTTAAAAAGAAAATACAATTAAACTTATCATATTTCCTATTTTATTTATTATTTTGTTAATTATATAATTTATATATTAATTAATTTCACACTTTATCGTAAATATGTATGTATGTATAATACTTTATTATGATCAATTGTGGTACATAGTACATATGATTTGATTTTTTTAAATTGTCATTAATATGACACTAACTTACAACAATTGATTTTTTGGACAAATTACTACACCCAAAAAATACATGGTAGTTGATCATTATTTTTTCAATTGTGTCATATGTTGGCTGAATAGAAAAATTTGTTATTTTAACAAAATTTATTCCTGTTTTTTAGCTTAAAATAAAATCTGTTAATTTTAAAACATTTTTTGTTAAATTTAAAAAATCTAAATTTAAGTAAACTTTATTTATTTATTACTATTCTTTTGTTTATTATTAATTTAACACTTTATCGTAAATATATATATTTCTCCATTGATTCAATTGGTACATATAATTTGCAGGTTTTTTTTAATTAATCCACTCTGATATATGTATGTAGGTATATGTGACGCGCAATATAGAAAGGGACCTAAGGGTAAAAACCGGTTTTTTTCAGGAGAGCATGGGATCGGTCTCATTCGATGCTCAGATGTTGTCCACAAAAAAAAAAAAAATTATTTTTTTACCCTTGGGTCCCTTTCTCTATGCGCTGTCACATATGTTAAAAATATTTCGTTTCGATAACACTACCTTACAACATTTAATTTTTTGGAGAAATTACTACACCTAAAAAAATACATAGTTGTTGATCACTATTCAATTATGTCATATGTACTACATATCTTTTTTTGTTTGGCATAATACTAACCCGTAGAGTATATACATATATAATTTGAATTAATGCATTTTCTCGATAAAATTTTATGAAATTTAGTACCAGAGATGGGCCAAAATAAATTTTCATTTGCACTGCGACAAGAAGTGATCATATGTACGTGGGCTTTTTTAATTTGCATTTTATTTTAATTTGCATTCCCCATTTATTACAATTAAGTATTAGAAATGCAAAATTTTGAATTAATAAATAGATTGGCAACAAAATTAATTTTTTTTAAATGGTTGTTGAATTTCTGGCAATTGCAATAAATTCAATTTTGATTTTGTGTTTAAAATTTAGGGTGTAATTTTGTAAAACGCAAAGCCTTGCGTTGCGTTGTTTTCCATACAAATTGTTTTTGTAACAATAACAATTTATACACAAATCAATGCAACGCAAGGCGTTGCGTTTTACAAAATAACCCACTTAATTTGTAACTTTTTATATTTTGTTTGATTTTGGCAATTTTTTATTTTACGTTGACATTTCATTTGATATCCAGTGTGTTCGTTTACTCGAAATTCTTACTAATTTTACTACAATTGGAAAGTTTTGTTTATTTTTTGAATTGAACTTTTCCTGTTGTAGTAAAAGTAGCAATTTGTAGTAAGTAAACGAACACGCTTATCGATATATTGGTTGATGAACCTATACAATATATACACCGAACATTCTATAAATATCACCTACAGGCAATTAAAAAAAAACACATTAAATATATGGGTACTTCTAAAATTTCGGATTAGCTGTATTTGACCTTAGATTTTTGTAAAGATTAACAAAAAAATAATTAAAATTTTGCATTCAATTTTCCGGCGTTTTTGGAGGGTGGCATTTATAGAATTATGACACATAAAGCATATGACAATAAGTGCGTTCCCGTACGTTCCCAATGTTATCGAAATTTACCCAAAAGCGTTCCCGTACTCGAAAATTGGGTAAATGAGAGCGCTAATGAGAGTGTATTAGTGTGTCTCTTTTTACCAAAATTTAACCAGACTTTTTCTTCGGGTAATGTTTTAAAGTGCGGTTTCTTAAAATTTATATTCTAGTGACTATAATACCCGTTTCATACAACAAAGTTTTGGGGCTAGTTAAAAAAAACCGCGAAAAAATCGCGAAAAAAAAATTTACAAAAAGGAAAATTCTTACATCAATAGATTTGTTTGCAGAATGTAAATCGCTGAATAAGGGTTTTAATTAAATATTTTTACCGTAAAGCCTTTTTTCGCGGCCCGCCATTATTTTGGAGTTTTTTAAGTCCGGTTTATTAAAATTTGTAATCTAGGGACTATAATGCCCGTTTCATACAACAAAGTTTGGGAGCTAGTTAAAAAAAGAACCGCGAAAAAAATCGCGAAAAAAAAATTCAAAAAAGGAAAATTCTTACATGAATGGATTTGTTTGCAGAATGTAAGTCGCTGATTAAGTGTTTTAATTAAATTTTTTTACCATAAAGTCTTTTTTCTCGTCCCGCCGTTATTTTGGAGTTTTTTAAGTGCATTTTCTTAAAATTTATATTCTAGTGACTATAATACCCGTTTCTTACAAGAAAGTTTGGGAGCTAGTTAAAAAAAACCGCGAAAAAAATCGCGAAAAAAAATTTACAAAAAGGAAAATTCTTACATCAATAGATTTGTTTGCAGAATGTAAATCGCTGAATAAGTGTTTTAATTAAATTTTTTTACCATAAAGTCTTTTTTCGCGTCCCACCATTATTTTTTAATTTTTTAAGTGCGGTTTCTTAAAATTTGTAATCTAGGGACTATAATGCCCTTTTAATACAACAAAGTTTGTGGGCTAGTTAAAAAAAAATCGCGAAAAAAAATTTGCAAAAAGGAAATTTCTTACATTAATATATTTGTTTGCAGAATGTTAATCACTGATTAGGTTTTTTAATTCAGTTTTTGTACCATAGTCTTTTTTCGCGTTCCACCATTATTTTGCAATTTCTTAAGTGCGGTTTTTTCAAATTTATAATCTAGGGACTATAATGCCTATTTCATATAACAAAGTTTGGTGGTTATTTGCAAAAAAAAAAATCGCGAAAAAAAATTGCCAAAACGAAACTTTTTGCATCAGTATATTTGTTTGAAGAATGTTAATCGCTGATTAAATTTTTTAATTGAATTTTTCTGCCATAAAGTCTTTTTTCGCGTTCCGCCATAATTTTTCTATTTTTAAGTGCGTTTTTTTTTTTAATTTATAATATAGAGACATACATCAAAGTTTGGTGGCTAGCTGCCAAAAAAAAATAGCGAAAAAAAATTTCCATAAAGGTAAATTTTTTAGTGTAGAACAAAGAACAAAACGTTCTTTACATCATTATGTTAAGTAATGGTAATGAAATTTCATTTGTCTACCTAGTGTAGAAAAAATGAAAATGATTTTTTGTTTTTACTACCATTGCGTATTGTAATGAAAATTATAAAAACGTTTCATTACATGTAAAGAAAACAAATGAAATTAACATTTTTTTCATTGCAATTACATTTTGTAATGGTAATGAATTTTTTTTAATTTTCATTTTATATATTTAATGGTAATGAAAACCCGCAATGGTCATTACAAAGTAATTAATTACTCCCATCTCTGGTATTTGTAATTGTCGGAAATATCAATAAATTGACATTAAGTGTTTTTGTTTTTAAAAGTATAGATAATTAACAAATTAACTTGAAGTGAGTTGCTAATTGAAGATTTATAAATTTTAATTTAAATAAATTTATATAATTTTGAAGGTTCTCAATTAAATCGTACATTTAAATTTCTGTCATTAATTTTGATATTCTCTATCTTTTTGTTATTTTGTTTAAGGAAAACTATTAATGAAAGTTGTATATTGTATTTGAATTAATTATTTAAATAAATTAAGTTATATGTTTTTGTATATAAAATGGTTCATGTGTTTTAAATAAATTATAATTTCAATTTTATATTTTATTATTTTTTATATTTTATCAAATTCATTATAAAAAAGACATTGTATGTATATTGCTTAAAAAAATTTGAAATTGGTGAAATATAAAAAATAATGAAATATAAGTCTAAAAATTAATAATAAATCGATAAAAAATTAATCAACTAAATAAAATGCATTTTTGAATTGAATAAAATGCATTGGCAAAACAACAAAATCATTATGCAATTTGATCAAATATAATTATTAAGACAACTAATTTTTGTTTATACATTTGACAATATTTTGTCAAAATAATATCACGTTCTTATATGTATACTTCCAATAGTAAAAACTAAAAACTCCAGTATCCAATGATCGCTAAAAATTTATTAAAAAATCAGGCATAAAACAAAGTTTACACTAAAAAAATCAAAAACTTCAATTCGCTTGCGCTAACTGGATAATTTTTTTTAGTCCGTTTATAAAAAATTACGGCAAGTGTTTATTCGTATAAATTTTATTCAAAATAATGTACGTGACTCTTTGTTATTTTAAGGCTTTCGATTTTGAGAAGTAATCCTGTTTATCCCGAATAAAAATTTTAATATGGTGTCTTATATAATTATTTGATGAGCTCCTAAATATAAGCAATACAATATGATTCGAAAATTGCATCAGCACTTGCATGTATCTAATTATATAAAATTAGATATAATTTTATACAATTTCATCCTATTCCGAAATTTTAGAAGTGCCATATATTTTATGTTTTTCCTTTTTTGAAAAAATTGCATGTATGTGATATTTATAGAATGTTCGGTGTATATATTTTATAGGTTCTTCAACCAATATCAAATGAAATGTCAACGTAAAATAAAAAATTGCCAAAATCAAACAAAATAGGGGTTTTTATATAAACTCGTATTCTACTCGTAAACATTTTAAAACTGGTATGTTTATGAGTTTAATGTCAAACTCCATACATAAAAAATATGGTTTTTATTTATAAAAGGTTTACAATGAATTTACGAGTTTATATAAAAACACCTAATATAAAAAGTTACAAATTAAATTTTAAACTCAGAATCAAAATTGAATTTATTGCAATTGCCACAAATTCAACAACCATTTAAAAAAATTAATTATGTTGCCAATTTATTTATTAATTCAAAATTTTGTATTTCTAATAATTGTAATAAATGGAGAATGCAAATTAAAATACAATGCAAATTAAAAAAGCCCACGTATGATCATTTCTTGTCGCAATGCAAATGAAAATTTATTTTGGCCCATCTCTGGTACTAAATCCCATAAAATTTTATCGGGAAAATGCATGAGTTAGAATGATGCCAAACAAAAAAGCACGTTTGCTTACCGAAACGAATAACGTTAAGTGTAACGGTATCAAATTTTGTTTGTTTCGGCAACGGTAAAGGTAATGGCATTTAAGACTGTTTCGATAACGTACCGGTATTAAAAAAATTTATTCTTTGTAATTTACTTGTGAAAATTGTATCATCTTTCTTTAATTTGAAAAATAATTTAAACAGAAAGTGCTATTAATTTATGATCTAGAGTCAAACTAAAAAAAAAAAACATTCATTTAAGCACCGTAAGTTGTTTTTCACGTGGAAAAATTTCATTCGAAATTTAAATGCCTCAAATTGCAATTTAATTTAAACAAATGAACAATTTTTTAATTTTATAACAAAGACACAATCAAAATAAACATAAAATGTCACATTTTCCCAAGATAAATAATAATCTTGTACATTAAATTTGCGTGAAAACAAACTCTACACAATTTTCACGTGAAACTGATTGTCGTGAAAAATCATTTTTTTTATATGGAGTATAACAGTTTTTTCACGTGAAACTCAAACAACTTACGGTGCTTTACCAAATAAAAGATCAACAATACATACCCCTCATTCAATATAGCATATTTTTAATTTTAGTTGTTAAAAATACAGATTATGAGCTATGAATTCAATGCTGGTACTTTTAATAAGTAAATAAGAAAATTTTAAAAACTGGCATTTTTTACATAAATTAATTAATACCGGGAACTACCTATAAAAATAACGATATCAGTAACGATAACGGTATTTCCAATTTTTTTTAGAGGTATTGATAACGGTATTCAATTTATAACGGTATTTTAGCGATAAAGGTGCTATAACGATAACGGTAACCGACCTTGAAAAAAAAAATATGTAGTACATATGACATAACTGAATAGTGATCAACAACTATGTATTTTTTTAGGTGTAGTAATTTCTCCAAAAAATTAATTGTAAGGTAGTGTTATCTAAACGACATATTTTTTACATATACCTACATACATATATCAGAGTGGATTAATTAAAAAAAACCTGCAAATTATATGTACCAATTAGGGATGCCAATCGGGATTGATATTTGAAAATCCCGGGATTCGGGATTTTGTACGAAATCCCGGGATCCCGACTTCGGGATCCCGGGATTTTCGGGACTACAGAATTTTTCGGGATCCCGGGATTTTACGGGATTTCGGGATTTCGAGATTTAAATTTTCCTTTATTTGTAAAAATTTTTATGTTATGTAACTAATTTTTTTTATAGAATAAAGCGTTTTATAATTATTTAATAGTTGTTAATTAATAATGTGGTACATTTTATGAATATTGCAACATCTCAGTCAGAAATTGACAGTGGTACAAAAATCAAGTACTTGCATACCACTGAGTAACCGCGATGTTAAAAATAAATAACTTGCAGAACACTCATTTGGGACGCTTTGCCAGCGTCTGCAAAAATCGTTTTGCCAGTATTTGTTTTACAAAACATCACGGCAGGGCAAAAAAAAGATACATATGAACTTTTTTTAAATTTTATTTTAGAAAATATAATTCCAAACCACCTATTTATTGGTTTTGGCAGCGTTTTGCCAAAGTTAAAAATTTAGTTTCTCAAGTACTTTTCCGGCGCTTTTTGAACTGCCGGTCCTTTTGTCTATTGACGTTATCATATTGGAAATGGGAAAGCAATTTTTGTCAGTAATTGTACCACCTACATACCTTTACATCGCTTTCCCGTTTGTATTTTTCTGGCTGGGATAATATATGAAGGCCTGTCATTAAGTAAACTTGTTCCCAGTATTTTGTAAGCAGATTTTAAAACAGATTCGTTGCGATAACCTTGCCCATTAAATCGGGTAATTACAGCAACAAAGTTATTTGGTTATCGTTATCAAATGTTTTCCTGGAAGAATTCAAACTTACAGTCCCAGCCAAAACTTACAGTCCCAGTTTCAGAAATCGAATTTCGCTTGGAAGAATAAATCGGTAAAATAACAAATAAACTTGATTTTTCGCATGTATTACTCAAAAACTTAATATTGTTTATCAAAATTTCAAATTTTTCTGCAAAGTCTTTGCATAGTTTACTCGAATAATCTACTTAATTTATAATTTTACCAATTATCTTGGCATCAAATTCTTGTCAATATGAGAAAATTCAAAAAAAAACGTAGGTAATCTAAAATTGCTCACTTTGTTTATTTGCGTTTATATTAATATTAAAAAATAAGAAAATCCCGGGATTTTTGAGAAATAATCCCGGGATTCGGGATTTTGCCAATCCCGAAAATCCCGGGATTTCGGGATTCGGGATTTCCCGTTTGGCATCCCTAGTACCAATTGAATCAATGGAGAAATATATATATTTACGATAAAGTGTTAAATTAATTAATATATGAATTAATTAACAATAACAAAAGAATAGTAATAAATAAATAAAGTTTACTTAAATTTAGATTTTTTAAATTTAACAAAAAATGTTTAAAAATTAACAGATTTTATTTCAAGCTAAAAAACAGGAATAAATTTTGTTAAAATAACAAATTTTTCTATTCAGCCAACATATGACACAATTGAAAAAATAATGATCAACTACCATGTATTTTTTGGGTGTAGTAATTTGTCCAAAAAATCAATTGTTGTAAGTTAGTGTCATATTAATGACAATTTAAAAAAATCAAATCATACATATGTACTATGTACCACAATTGATCAGAATAAAGTATTATACATACATACATATTTACGATAAAGTGTGAAATTAATTAATATATAAATTATATAATTAACAAAATAATAAATAAAATAGGAAATATGATAAGTTTAATTGTATTTTCTTTTTAAAGCTGCTAGTGTTTCTTTTTTCTTTTGTTTGCATATACAAAACTCTTTAAGTTCCAACTACATAGTTTGCTGACCCCAGTCTACTATCCAGTTGCTATTCACAGTCTACTATGCAGTTTTTTTTCGTTACTCAGTCAAGTAAAAACACATTAAACAGTAACTCAAAACGCAGCGAGCAGAAGAAACACAATTTGTTTTGTTGCTGAACTCACACAGTTACGCTGCGCTTAGTTTGAAAACTTAAAAAATGTAAATGATGACTGTGTGTGTATTTGAAATTTACTTACACAGTTAGAATGAAATAAGCAAGTTCATAATATAAAATGAAAGCGAGTGCTTTTTTTTAAGCACGTTGCTTACAAAATATGAAAATTTAACTAAATTACGACTGCTATTAGCAGTCGTTCGAAACTCTGCTCAAAATAAAAAAAAAACAATCGCGGAATATATTCAAATAATAAAATTTGAGATATCCGTTTTTTATTTTGCCTCATTGTTTATTATTATTTAAATAAAAAAAGAAAATTGTCAACTTTCTGAACAAAGTGCCATCTAGTGATAACAATCTGGCATGTGACGAAAACCGATCGGTTTAAAATCGATCGTTTCTGAAATTTCAATCTTGAATATTTCTTATTATTTTTAATTTGAAAGCGATAAGAAGTCGTGAATCGATATACCTGATACAACTACAGCGGTTAAAAACAATTTCAACCCTCTTTGCCTTTTATATTCATCATTTAATTTTTGATTTTTATTTTTTTTATTTTATTTATTATTCAAATAAACCAACTGAGCCCTTAGGGCCATATATAGTTGGTAGACTAACAAAAACAGGTTATTTTATAATATTTCTTAAAATTATAGTCTTAAAAATTAATTAAATTTGTATATAAGAGCATTTGAAAGAGACTACAAGATAAAACAATTTGTAATAAAAATTTGTTTTACTTACAAAAAATATAAAAGTAACAATAATATGGCAAAAATATATATGACAAAAAATATTGCGTTATAAAATTAATTAAAAAATAGAAATAATATGGCAGAAATAAGAAATATATGATAAAATGTATTGCGTTCTAAACTTAGAGGAATTTAAACACCCCATTACTTGAACAAAACAAGAAATGATGT
Source organism: Leucophora obtusa (assembly GCA_949987735.1). Taxonomy (NCBI): domain Eukaryota; kingdom Metazoa; phylum Arthropoda; class Insecta; order Diptera; family Anthomyiidae; genus Leucophora; species Leucophora obtusa. The sequence goes on from OX465297.1 coordinate 228,562,138, forward strand.
AAATATGCAAGAGTAAAATCAAATTAAAGAAAAACAAAGATTTGGCCACTTAAATGTCATGGACAGAAGCATATTCTACAAGTTTACTCTTGAATGTTTTCAAAGATAGATCAAAGGATCTAAGGGGACGGGGTAAATGGTTCCAAACATTTGCAACACGAACATGAAAAGATCGTTCATGAAGTGAGCATTACCTTATGATAGAATAATATCAATCGGATTTGCACAAAACTTTTAAAACTGCATCCCAAAAAATCGGAAATATACCTCGACACATGATCATGTGGTTTCAAATTGTAAACAAAGCGTATTATTTTATTAAAAAGCAATCTACACCTATTGAAGTCTTCAAGACTACATCCAGAGTAAACTTCAATACAGTATAACAAGTTGGACATTAATAATGCATGTGCTATACGTTTTTTAATAGAAAGAGGTAATTAAAGATTCAAGGAATATAGCCTACGCAAAGTAAAATTTATTTTAGAACTTAACCAGACCATAATAGAAAATTCATGTCATATTCAAAAACGTCAATGAGCTGAAGATGACCAGTAAATAGAAGTTGTATATCGTCCGCAAAGACAAAAGCATCACATTCAAATCCATTAAGTAAGGTAAAAAAGTCGTTCATATAAAGCATAAATAATAAAGGTCCTATAACTGAACCTTGAGGTACGCCACTGGTTACAGCTAAACACTCCGAATCTGAGTTGTTACAATGCACAAATTGACGTCGTCCAGACAAATAAGAAAAAATTAATCTACAAGAAGAATATGAAAAGCCGAAGTTATTACATAATTTTTGTATCAAGATCGCGTGGCTTATGCTATCAAAAGCCTTAGACAAGTCTAGAGATAACAACACTCCAACATCATTCTTATTAACTATACGCCTAATAGAGTCCGTTAGGCCAATTAAGCTATAAAGCGAAGATGTGCTATAACCTGTACGAAAACCCGATTGGAAAAGATTTAACAAATTATTCTCGTTCAAAAACATCATAATCTGATCTTTAATAGTGTGCTCAATGATTTTAGATAGGACAGGAACCAACGAAATTGGCCTAAACTCGCCACGGGAATCTTTCTTCCTAATAGGAATTACTTTTGCAACTTTCCAATCAGAAGCAAAATGCGAACTAGTAATAATATTATTTATTAAATACAAAAGTTGTTCATGAATAAAAGGAAAAATTATCCTTATAAATTTAAGAGGCAGATCATCAGGACCAGAAGCGTTAGACTTAATATTGGAAAGAGCAGTACGCAGATCTCCAAAATCAATATTACGAAAAGAGAAACCACTATCATGAAAATTTAAATTGGCATCGAAGGGGTTGAATAAATCAACTGATCTGTAAGTCGAAAACTCCATATTTAAATCATTTGGATCCAAATCATCTACATGATGGACGGTATCCAAACACCCATTAGATCTTAAAATTTTCCACATCCCGCTCGTATCTAGATCCCTAAATTTGCCAGCATGAGCCTTGCGTTTAGCGTTTCTAATAACTGTTTTAGATCTATTACGAGCCCTACAAAAAGCTCTCCAATTTTCCTGTGAGGTTACCCTGAGATATTCTCCGAATGCCAAATCTCTAATTGAGAGGTGATAATTTATTAGTGGCGTATTAAACAAATTTTCGTTAGTCGGTGAAATTCTGTATCTTTTTACAGGAACTAAAGAGTGCAAATGATTTATGCAATTCATTAGACTAGAAAGTTGATATTCTATATCAGGGTTATCATAAAAGTCTGTAAAATCGAAATTTACTACATGCTGCTCCAGAAAAGTCAAATCTAGATTATTGTAATCCTTGAATTCAACAAACCCTTCACTTGATATCAAAGGTATACTAATACTAATAAATATAAATGAATGATGGGATATAGATGGACACTGCATTTGACTCGATATTTTAACTGAAACTGAAGGACTCAAAATAAAAAATCAAGTAAAGATGTAGACGACGCAGATGCGAAATGGGTAGGCAAGTTGTTATGGTGATGCGTTAAACCCAAACGCTGACATGTCGAAAGTACAAGATGCGATTTACGTATATCAAATAAATTCAAGTTAAAATCTCCCATAATCACAATATGCTGGTATTTCACCAATAAATCACCCAAGCGATCCTCCATAATTAACCAAATCGATCGAAATCAAAAACGATCGTTTTCCATCACATGCCAGAATGTTTTTATAACTTATTTTTTTGGTGATGCCATACCCCCCGATAGTGAAAATTTTCATTGAGATTGTCAATCATCTTTTAAAATGATGAAAACTCTGTATTGACACTATTTTTTGTTTACAGAAATATGGTTAATGCAGAACTCGCAAATTCGGTCATCACAAAATTTTCCCGCGATACTGCCAAATTAAAAAAAGGTGAAATATTTTGTAAAAAAATTCTGGGAATATTTCTAAAATTCTAGATTGAAAGAAGTTTAAATGTTTCAATGAGAAAATGCCGCATAATAGGAGAAATAAAAAGTGCCAGAAAATTGTGCAAATATGGAAAACAACTTGTAATAAAATTGGATCTAAAAAAGTAAGTTCCTTTCATAGGGAAAATAGGTACTACGAAATGAAAAAAATACTGAAAAGGAGTTTCATAATGAAATAATCCCCAAAGGAAAAAGTAAAATAATCTGCAATGAAATAATGTTTAAGAAAATAAATAACAAAAAATAAATTATTTTAATGGTAATCCCCTTTGTTGGAATTTGAAATTGGGTTTTAATCGCGTTTCGCAGAGCCACATCTGAAATGGAAATTTCTCTGTTTAAATCCATAATGTTCTTTTATTAATTAATGTGCAGATAAAATTCGCGCTATTTATTTTAATCAAATTTTAGCCTGCGGCACCTTTCTCAACTAGTTTTTTACGTACCTAAATATTGTAATTGATGGTGCCGAAAAAATTTAACTTTCCAAAATGAAATAACCACCAAAAAATGGAATAACCCCCCAAAAAAATAAAAATGCGGTAATGTCCAAACTATTTTCATTGGGGTTTTTTTATAATGAAATAATCTCAATAGTTAAAGATTAAATAAACCCAAATAATGATATAACCTTTAAACATTCTACGTCATTTCTTTAATGTTATTTAATTCTTCCCTTTGGAATTATTTCGTGGGTTATCCGTAGGCTGATAAATATGTACATATCTGATGACATTTTTAAAAGAAATTTTCAAAAAGGGCTTTTAAAAGACAACTAAAATTAAGATGGCACTCGAGAAACCTTTACAAAAAAAATTGTCCGTTTCTGGCACGTAGTGAAAAAAGCCTTGCCACCCCTGTAATAGACTAATGCGGCCTATAGACTACTCAAGTTACTTGCACAATAATGAGTTTGTGCAGGTCAGTTGAACAGTGTGTGGCCTGGTTTGTGTACTTGTACAAGTATATTTTTAGACGTGAGTAAAAATCAAAATGATTTTGATTTTTACGCAATATTTTAGAACTTGTGGAAGTTATTTACGCAGTGTATGCTGAAATTAGCACATTTCAGCATTAATTTTTGAAGAGTGAACATCATAAATACGGATAAAAAAAATTAAAAGTATGAATAAACGTAAAGTACAAAATGTCAATATAAATTTATTAACATCGCCAACGAATTTCAGGTATTTTGGCTTGCGCAAAGTGTGAAATAAAGCTTTTAAAGACTAATATTTCCTCATAGCAATAACATCCGCTACATGTTTCTGCTGCTATGTGTAAATTAAAATGAATATTGCACAGTTTGAATGGTGTGTGACGAGTAAGGTGACTTGAACAAACTCGTTATTGTGCAAGTGACTTGCATAGTCTATTTGCCGCATAAAGAAAAAGTTGCTGTACAAAAAAATAAATTTCTTGAAAACAGGGGGGTTACCGCGTAACTCGATTCGAAAAAAATTTTCGAATTCGTAAATTTTGTACCTTTCGTAAAAAGAAGTTTTACCAAAAATCCTACTTTTTGAATTTTTATGTGTAGTGTACAAGGTTTGGGATAAAAATAAATTAAAAAGTATAATTTTTATACAGATATATTTTTAACAATATTTGCAAGATTTACGAATTGGAAAACTTGTTTTTCGAATCGACTAGCTACGCGGTTACCCGCCCCAGAATTTTTCAAAACAACCCAGCGTAGAAACGGTAATGACATATGTGTCATTATTTTTTTACCTTCTGCATTATTTTAAAACATATAATAATGAGTTACTGATAATGACTTATTTTTATCATTATTTCAAATAGAAAATAATTTTCTAGATTTTTTTGAAATCTATTTTTAGACTCAATATTTTTTAAACACTGGTAACGATATATGTAACCACATATTTTTTGATTTTTTGTATGTTGGCGAGTAAGCTTGTGTGCAGCAGGTCAATTATGTTTTTATCTATTAAATATAACATGTCGATATAGCTCAGATGGTAGAGCTATTGACTGGCAATCTTAGACCCAGGTTCGATTCCCACACGAGCAAAATTTATTTAAAAAAAATACAATAAAAAATAATTTTTTTTATATAATTTATTTTTTTGAAAATCTATTTTTAGACTCATTATTTTTGTCAGTACTCATAAGTACATAGGTAACGATATATTTTTTGATTTTTCGTATGCTGGTGTGTAACCATAACTCATTATTTTTCGCGACATCGCCATATAAAGGTAATAAGAAATGTAATAACAAAAGTAACTAGTTACAATTACCAAGTATGTAGTTACATAACCACATATCTGGTAATGATTTTTTACACTGGGAATGCGATAACTGCTGTGGATTAAATTGACTATTTTAGTCGTGCAAATAGTTACTCGAGAGTTTTTTTTCTTACAATTTAAAAATCGAACAAAATTTTATGTAAAATAATCACAGCAAACAAAGATAATCATTAATGACCATGGATGGTAACCGGAACGATGCGGTTATCGGTAAGGGTAACACTATATAATATTACATATTTCGGTAACGGTATTTTATGGGTATCGATATTTCATTTATTTCAATATTTTAAGGAAAATGCTATTTCAGTTATTTCGGCAACGGTATTTTAAAGATTTTGGGGAAAACGGTAGTCAGTTGAAAGGGGGTTGAATCGTTATCCAAAAACATTTTATATTTCATAATAAATACAGAATTTTTTTTTACATTAAATTACATATCCAAAGCCGTGAAGGCCATATATTAATAAAAGCTACTACAAAAAAAAATAATTTACATAAAAATCAAGGTTGGCTACCGAAACGAATAACGGTAAGGGTAACGGTATCGAAATTTGTTTGTTTCGATAACGGTATCCCGTTACCGAAACAGCGGCTGACTTCATAAACGCAGTAATGCAAAGCAACATTGCATTGCATAGTGTTCATAAACGCCAGTCTTTTTTGTGACAATGCCGTATGTTTAACATAATAATGCGATGACATTATGTCTGTTCCCGTACTTTACCGAAGTTAAACAAACTAGCCCAAAGGCGTTCCCGTACTCAAAATTGCGTGTAAATTGTTGTTGTTTGGGCTGTTTTGGGTTCCCGCGGGTACCCGCGATAAAGTACGGGAACGCACATATTATGTCTGTTCCCGTACTTTACCGAAGTTACACAAACTAACCCAAAGGCGTTCCCGTACTCAAAATTGCGTGTAAATTGTTTTTTTTTTGGCTGTTTTGGGTTCCCGCGGGTACCCGCGGTAACGTACGGTAATGCATGTCTGTTCCCGTACTTTACCGCGGGAACCCAAAACAGCCTAAACAACAATTTACACACAATTTTGAGTATGGGAACGCCTTTGGGCTAGTTTGGGTAACCGCGGTAAAGTACGGGAACATACATATTTTGAAACGTTTATGAACACTAATACTGCTTTTCGTCTGTTTTTAACTATATAAATACATACAAGTCATATAAAATCATTGAAAAAAAGCTAAATCCATTTTATTGGTATAAAAATTATGTTAAATTTTAACTTACGATAATAGGTCCATTCGATTACTTTTCTCAGTCAAGTCCAGTAAGAATTACTCAGTACAAACTTACAGAGAGTAAGAAAAGAATTACTCTCAAAATAAAATTTTCCCAAACATGTACGCGAACAGAAAATTTGCAACAATTTGCAAGTTTGTAGACACAGCTGATTACAACACCAAATATACAAATAAATTTTATCTGGTCCCTATGGAAGACCATATTTTTTGATGTTAAATCTTAAGTAGAAACCTTTTACAAGGTTTTCTTATCTTTCCCATAATATATTTTGAAAGTTTCATTGCTTTGAATTTCCATAAAATAACATAATTGTAAAATATTTTTTTTGTTTTCAATAAACGAACATATGTTTTCGAAACATATGTTTTTTTCTGCTTGCAAATTCTTACTGAGAAAACTTTGTCCAGTAAAAATTTGCAAGAAAAAGAACAAGACTTAGAAATTCTCATCATAGAACTGTCACTTTATTCTCTCTTTTTTTCTTTCTGTTTATTTGTATTAATTAATTTGTACAAATTATCCAGTAATCGAATGGACCTAATATGTCCGTCATTTCAACCGCCAAAAATCACAAAGCATCACAAATAAAAACACTGCGCAAATTTGACAAATGTTCGCATTAAAAAAGGTAATGATGCATTAATGAACATACGGCATTGTCACAAAAAAGACAATGGCGTTTATTAACACTAGCAATGCAATAGGTCCATTCGATTACTGGATAATTTGCACAAATTTGTACAAATTTTTATAAATCCATTATTAATGGTTACCCTGTTTATATAGTTGATCAATTTCATTTTACTCGTTCGATTAGAAATCCCCAGATAATACCACCTATAAGGCATTTAAATATTTTTGTGAAATCATTTCAGATTCGTGTGTCAAGAATATGGAATGCTTTGCCGAGAGAATTGAGAATGTTTAATTATACGTTGCAGTCTAAAATAGTAGAATTTGCGAAACTGCATTTGTTAGAGGGTTTGTAAAATGTATGTTTTTGAAAGTGCGAAAGGCGAAAGGAAAGAATGTTGAAATAATTGGCGTTTTTTTTAATCACTGGATTTATTTTTGGATTTATTTTATTTTGTTAAAAAATCCACATTTTGTTTTTCAATTTTTTAAATTTTATATTTTTATCCAGATATAACACTTATTCCCTTATATAATGTGAAAGAAAAAAATTAAATTTTGCGAAAATGGAATTTCTGAAATAAAATTAAGCTAAATCCAAAACGGATTTATTTATTTTTTAAATCCATTTTGGATTTAGCTTATTTCAATTGCTGTGTTCACATTTTTACAAAATCTAATGAATTTCCGGCACATTTTATTGGCGAATAAGTATAAGAATTTAATAAAAATTATAAGTTTTTCAAATTAAAAAACAAAGCATTAATTTTTTTAACAAAATAAAATAAATCCAAAAATAAATCCAGTGATTAAAAAATAGGCCTAATATGTATTTATCTTTGTGATATTAAAGCTTCTTATGGAAATTAATTCTTGGCATTCACTATGATTGTATTTTGGTTTTTTTTTTAAATATTGTAAAATTTGTAATGCTTTATTTTATGTGATCTCATATACATATGTACTTATAATTTTTTTACCTATATTGCGATTTATTATATATTGTAATAATTAACTTTAATTTTATATAGAAGTTTGTTATTTAGTTAGTAGCTTTAATTAACCATATAAGGCCCTAAGGGCTCGGTTATGTAGAAGAATTAATAAAAAAAAAAAAAATAAAAAAAAACAGAAAGAAAAAGAGAGAATAAAGTGACAGTTCTATGTTGAGAGTTTATAAGTCTTCTTCTTTTTCTTGCAAATTTTTACTGTATAAATTTTTGCCAGTAAGAATTTGCAAGCAGAAAAAAACATGTTTCGAAAACATATGATTGTTTATGGTAAATAAAAAAAATTATTGTGCAATTATATTATTTTATGGAAATGCAAAGCAGTAAAACTTTCAAAATAAATTATGGAAAAGATAAGAAAACCTTCTAAAAATGTTCTGCTTAAGGTTTAACATCAAAAATTGTCTTCTTTCATAGCGACCAGTTAAAATTTTTTTTTTTTTTTATTAATTCTTCAATTACATAACCGAGCCCTTAGGGCCTTATATGGTTAATTAAAGCTACTAACTAAATAACAAACTTCTATATAAAATTAAAGTTAATTATTAAAATATATAATAAATCGCAATATAAAAAATTCCTAATTACATATGTATATGAGATCACATAAAATAAAGCATTACAAATTAAAAAAAAAAAAAAAGAACCAAAATAAAATCACAGTGAATGCCAAGAATCAATTTCCATAAGAATCCTTAATATTAAGATAAATACATATTATTACAACATTCTTTCCTTTCGCCTTTCGCACTTTCAAAAACCTACATTTTACAAAACCTACAACAAATGCAGTTTCGCAAATTCTACTAATTTGGACTTGAATTGAAGCAATGTATAATTAAACATTCTCAATTCTCTCGGCAAAGCATTCCATATTCTTGACACACGAATCTGAAATGATTTCACAAAAATATTTAAATGCCTTATAGGTGGTATTATCTGGGGATTTCTAATCGAACGAGTGAAATTAAATTGATCAACTATATAAACAGGATAACCATTAATAATGCATTTATAAAAAAACAGTAATATCCTAATGCTAATAAAATTCTTAAAAGACGATCCAAGAAAATTAAATGTATGTTGAGATACATGATCTCTTCTTTTCAAATTAAAAACATAACGGATAATCCTGTTAAAGGTAAGGTGATATTTCCTCAAGGCGTAATTCCCAGTACCCGAAAAGATCTCCATGCAGTACAATATATGTGGCATCAAGATAGAAGTGGCAACCCGCCTTTTAACTGAACGAGGTAAATAAATATTCAAAGAATACAACCTTTTCAAAAGAAATGATACCCGTGAGGATAAATAATTAATATGTGGAGAAAAATTTAATTGATTATCCAAGACAAGACCTAAGCATTTCATTTTATCGACAAACTCAACAGAAATGCCACCAATTCTAACATCTATGTCATCAGTATCAAATCCAAACCTTATCAATTTTGTCTTTGCCGGATTGACACTAAGCCCATTATCAGACTCCCAAGATACAACTTCCCGAATTATATAATTGACACCCTCTTGTAACACATCTACAAATTCAGCATTCGAATAACAAACGAACTGAACATCATCAGCGTATACAAAAGGCACGCAAGAAACGCCATTAACCACTTGTAAAAGGTCATTTAAATAAATCATAAATAAAAGTGGTCCGATAACGGATCCCTGTGGGACACCACTAGTGATCCGTCGAGTTCGTGAGATAGCGGTACCAACAGATACATATTGGTACCTATCATAAAGGTAGGATTTTATTAGTTCACAAGCCAGATAAGAAAACTTGAACTGACTAAACAATTTAAACAGTAATCTAGTATATATCACTCTATCAAAGGCCTTAGACAAATCTAGCGAAAGTAGCACTACATTCTTACGGCCATCTAGAAATTGTCTAATTGAGTCAGTCAAAGCCAGTAGAAGAGAGGTCGTGCTATACCCCCGTCGGAACCCTATTGCGATGGATGAACAAGTGACCTGAGATCAAGGTACTCAATCATTTGGTCTTTCAAAATATGCTCGACAACTTTAGAAAGGACTGGAAGTACCGAAATAGGACGCAGATTATCAAATTCAGTAGACTGGCCCTCCTTCTTTATAGGGACAACTCTAGCTATTTTCCAATTACTAGGGAAACTAGACGATGCGATTATAGTGTTCACGAGGTGAAGCAAATGTGAGGAAATAAAAGGGAAAACGATTTTCAAAAATTTCAGTGACAGAGAATCGTGACCAACAGCATTAGACTTGATACTGAGCAATGCTCCATATAACGTGTCAGTATCAACACATGCGAAGGAGAAACCTCCTGCAATAGAATGATCCATATTGCAGCAATAGTCACCTCGATCAGGTATCTGACAAGCAACAAAATAATCGTTTATCTGATCTGGATCGGCGAAATTTAAATGCTCCTCTGACTCAAGACAACCATTATTTCTCAAAAAATTCCACATCTGTTTCGAACTAAAATTCTGGAAAACCGCTGTGTGAGCACGCATCCTTAACTTTCTTATAACTCTTTTCACCCTATTCCTGTTCGCACAGTAAATAGCCCAGTTGCGTGGGGTCTTATATCGTAGGTAATGATTATACGATAAATCCCTCAAAGAAACGTGATACGAAATTTCTCTGTCATTAAACCAATTATTACTATCCAAACCAACCCTACGACGAACTATTGGTACCAAGGAATGTAAGGTCTCAATATTCGACATGAGAATTTCAAGTTGTAGATTTACATCATCAGTCAAGTACATTGTACTGAAATCACAATCAAGGACAGCTGCTTGTAAATCCTCCATTATCAATGATTTATAATCCGGATACGATATAAAACGCTCTACAGACGGATTCTGAAAGTCAACAGCTATAAAAATGAGGGAATGCCGAGACACACCAGGACATTGCATTTGACCAGATGTGCCCAAGGAAAATGTGTTACTTATAAGAAAATAATCAATTAGAGATGTTCTATCCCAACATACATGGTAATGCGTCGGTATACAATTATGATGGTAAGCTAAATCCAATCGCTGACACACAGAACGTACTAAAACGGAATCAATTGGACAAAATATATTGGCATTAAAATCGCCCATAATAACAACATTAGAATACCTAACAATTAAATCCCCTACAGCTTCCTCAAAAGCACTTAAGACCCCATCAGGCAAATAGCAAACGCCAACCAACAACTTAATATCTCGTACAGCAATCTCTACGAGCAAAGCTTCGCAAGCATCATTAACATCAGACATAAATACTGTTCTGTACTTTATACTGTCTGTTCTGTACTTTATACCAAATTTCGCTAAATCCAACAATATCTAAGTGATTGCCTTCTTAGATATGTCTTATCTCATCAATTTTAACATCAGTCGTAGACGCACAAAAACTTGTTATATTCCAATGTCCGATTTTCAGAAAATGTTGAAAGTTGTTTAAACTGTTGCTTAAGACAGAGTTATCACTGCAAATAGGACCTAAATTAATAGCATTCATTATGATTTTCTTCAGATCAAAGAAATAAAGAAAAAAAAGTAAGAATTAAATTTTAAGAAATTGTAAACAATTCCAAAAATTTAAGTTAAAACTTAAAATAATAAAAAAAAAGCAAAATTGACACTTAGCAAAAAAAATAATAGATTTAGTTTCTCATAAAGTTATTAAGAAAATTTAAAGGAATGTTTAAAATAAATAATTAATAACTCCTTAAGTAAAGTAATAAATTACCAAATTGAAATCATAATTAAACTCAAATTTCTCAAACAAAGAAAATAAATACTATATAAACCGGCAAATAAGTGGCATAAACAAAGCAAATTAAACGTAAGATTTCTCATACAAAATTAATGAATAAAAAATACTACATTTCCAAAAAATCAGATAATTTGTAAACAGATGCAATTTTCTGATTTATATTTAACATTAAAAAACTACATAGGAACCGTACACTCAAAAAAGTTTGTTGGCAGAATCTATAAAAAATTAAAGTCCAAATAAAGGTATATGCAGTTAAAAAGGCAACAAATGTATTTGCTTTAAAATAACTAAAAACGTTTTTATTTTTAACTGCTTAAGAACAACCAACAAAGGCACTAAAAATAACTAACAATGTCGTAACGTCAACTGACGAATTCTTACTACAAAAAAAAAAGAAAAAAAAAATTTCAAAACAACTGACAAAATGGATAAAAACTACTGCTTTTTACAGTTAATTTTCCTTTTGGTATCAGCAAAAATAACTGTTCACTATAAAAGAGATATTCTGATAGTTGTTCATTATTAAAAATAACTGCTATAAACAACTGTTACGAAATTATAGTACCCTTCGTTAGTTCTCTTATTAAATAACTATCATTACAGTTTTAAAAACTGTAATTGCAGTTAAAAGCAACAACTACTGATTACTACATAAACAACAGTCATGTGGCAACTGTCAAACATTTTTGAGTGTATGTTCAAGCTGTGATTTACATAATTACATATCTACTCTCTTATCCAAAGTAAAACCTTAAATTTAGAGAATACCAATCTTTAATTACCAATTTTAATTAGCATTCATTTCAATAAAAACAATTTCCACAATGCCCAGGCTTAACTACTACTACTACTACTGGTGTTGTAATCAGCTGTGTGTACAAACTTGCAAATTGTTGCAAGTTTTCTGTTCGCGTACATGTTTGGGAAAATTTTAGTTTGAAAGTAAATCTTGTCTTACTCTCTGAAAGTTTGTACTGAGTAATTCTTACTGGACTTGACTGAGAAAAGCAATCGAATGGACCTAATGTTACTTTGCATTATTGCGTTCATGAAGTCAGCCATACGAAAAGCAGTATTAAGCCCAGTATTTTGTTCAAAAGAGCGAAAAAATTTCGCTCTATGTTTAGAGCTCAAAAACTATAATAAAAACATTAAAATGCACAGATTTTTTATGGTCTATAAAAAGTTGCAATCAAAATTTACCCAAATGTCACTTTATGGCTACATTTTCAAATGGTCCTGTCTATTAAATTGATGCGAAAAAATTCCACCGCAATTTCGCAACAATTCCACGCAAGTGAAATATAATTTTTTTTATATGTTTGACAGCTTTTTCGCAAAAGTACGAACAAAATACCGGGCTTTAGCGTTCATAAACGTTTAAAAATGTCATCGCATAAGGTCTGTTCGACCGCGGGTGCCCGGTTCGTTACCGCGGGTGCCCGCGGGAACCCAATTTACCCGAAACAACAACAATTTACACACAATTTTGACAATAGAAACCATTGGCGTACCTAGACCATTTTTTTGGGGTGGGCAAGCGACCCATTAATTTTCTGCTGTTTATTTGCCCAAAAGTGCATCTATTTTTCTGAAGACAATGAATGTGTTCCAAGCTATATTTTCAGATTATTATGATAGAGAAAAGAAATCTAAGATCAACCTGTCTAATTCGTCTACTTCGGACGAATCCTTTCTAACCCCATATTCTGATCACTTAAATTACCGAGGTGGTCAAAAACAGTGAGATGTTCATCTTACAATTTTTTTTTCTCCAAAATATTGAAATTTCATTAAAATAACATAGCAATGTTTAGTTTGAAGAAACTTCCTAGTTAGATATTAACTAATTATTCATTTAGAAAACTATGAAATCTAAGATATTTAACTCATCAAAAAAGATTATGCGTTATAAAGGGTGTTTTTTTAAGCTAGATAGAACTTTAAATTGTAAAAAGTAACACAAAAAATTAAATTTTGATGAAACATTTTTTTTTATTTGTTTCAGTATACTCTGACAAATCATCATGAATAGACTCACGCTTGAACAACGCTACGAAATTATCCAAATTTACTTTGAAAATCAGTCGTCGATTCGCGCAACTTATAGACGCAAAATTGTGTTCAGCGATGAGGCGCATTTTTGGCTTAACGGGTTTGTTAATAAGCAAAATTGCCGCATATGGAGTGAGACCAATCCACAAGAGACCCTACAGACTCCATTACATCCAGAAAAATGCACCGTTTGGTGCGGTTTTCACGCTGGTGGCATCATCGGACCTTATTTCTTCAAAAATGAGGCCGGAGCTCGCGTTACGGTCAATGGAGATCGTTACCGCACCATGATCAATGATTTTTTGTTTGAAAATATGGATGACATTGATCCGGAGGAGATGTGGTTTCAACAGGATGGCGCTACGTGCCATACGGCGAACGCAACCATCGACTTATTGAAATCAAAATTTGGCGATAAGTTGATTTCGAGAAATGGACCTGTCAATTGGCCTCCAAGGTCGTGCGATTTGACACCTCTCGATTATTTCCTGTGGGGCTACGTGAAGTCACTGGTTTATGCTGATAAACCAGCAACAATTGATGCCTTGGAGGACAGCATTGTTCGTGTTATTCGTGACATACGGCCAGCAGTGCTCGAAAAAGTGGCCCAAAATTGGACGTCCAGAATGCGCTTCGTCAAGAACAGCCGCGGTGCCCATATGCCCGAAATCATTTTCAAATGTTAATGTCACGTATTGATCTTTCCAATAAAAAAAAAATTTTGATTACAATTTAATTTTTTGTGTTATTTTTTACAATTTCAAGTTCTATCGGGCTTAAAAAAACACCCTTTATTTCTATTATTGAACAACTTTGCGATTCTAATAATTTTTCTTAAAGAAAAACTCGTATGGTCAATTTTATAATCAGAACTAAGATCGATTTGTTTCTTAAATATTTCTTAGGTAAGAATTTTTCAACCAACTTTCTTATTTAAGAAATATTTAAAACAAAAATCGATCTTAGTTCTGACTATAGAACTGACCCTTAGATTGCAACAACTTAGCTGCCTAGGAATCTAGTAGAGATTTTCCCAAACCAAAAACACAGGATTAATTGATATAAAAAAAGTAATATTATGATACTTTTTGCCATCAAAATTATAGATAAAAGAATTGTAGGTACATTTTTTTAAAATTCTGGGGTGGGCAAAAATCAGTCTAGGGTGGGCTTAGCCCACCCGTGTTGCAGTGTGTTTGTTAAAAAAAACTCTAGAGGGGCAATTCTGTAAAGGGCGGATTATGGGACCGTATACGTAAATGTGATGTAACTGTACCGTTCCGTAGCTAAAAAGTACACTTATAGATTACCGTAAACGACATTACTATTTAGCATCTATTTCATGTGGTTTTATATTTTATTCTAAATTTTTCAATTTATTTGTTAATTTTTATTCCTTATTTGTTGTTTGAATCAATTTTCTTTATTCATTTCATATTTTATCCGACTAAAATCATTCAGCTGTTTCGATGCCGGATAGAAAATTCTGATTTCAACAGAATGATCCGGCAAGTACGTTTACATTTACGTGTTAGTAACCATTCGTATACATTTCTTCTTGTGGTTTCGAAACAGCTGATTCGTTACAGATACGTTTACGGTTGGGTAACTCAGCCTTAACTTTTTAACGACAAAATTCGGTAGTTAAATTGACAAGTTTTCATAGAAATCTGACAACTTAACTACCGAATTTTGTCGTTAAAAAGTTAGGGAATCCCACTACAGATAATAAAAAATTTCAATTTTTTATATAAAGTAATAAATACCGGTAACTACCCATAAAAATAACGGTATCGGTAACGATAACGGTATTTGGATTTTTTTTTTTTAGAGATATTGTTAACGGTATTCAATTTGAAACGGCTATTTAGCGATAACGGTATTATAACGATAACCAACCTTGATAAAAATATATAAAAAATACAGTAAAACTTTCACATAAAAAATAATGAAAACATTATCTTGAATAATAAAAATAGATATTTAAAATAAAAATAATACAATCACCAGCACCAGCACCCCGTTTCTGTATTTCTCGCATCGAAAAAGTTTTCGCAAAAAACATGTGAAATGCAACCCTGCTCTGCTTGATATAGGATGAGTCGCAGACAATAAAATATATATGAAACCAAATCAGCTAGTAATGCGCTGCATGTAAGTTATTTCTAATTTAATTAGGTATTTTTCAAAACTACGTGTGTACTCGGTTATAAAAGTTACAATATCTGAAAGATTTACGACTACAACTCCAGTTTATTTTATCATCGCTTAAATCACCCTGTTTAATGCAGGATGACCATGCATTTCTCGATGAGAAAACTTCTCGCATTAGATACAGAAACGGGGTACAGATTTTCCTAACAGTGAGGTTACATGATCAAGATTTTGCTTTCAAGTTGATACACTGCTTGTCAAATTCAGTTGAACTTGAAGTTGTGACGTAGGCTGCATGCAACTTGATAGTCAATTTTTCTTTCAAGATGCCGTCGTCAAAGAAAGAACTAAAATTGCTCGCCTCTGTGGGCTGTTTCCGCACTGTAGGCTGTTCGAAAAGACTATTTTTTTCTTCACATCTTCCACAGACATTTTCATGTCAGCAGAAATTGGTTTTTTATTTATTTTTACATCATTTCGTCGATATACCGAAATATTCACATTCCGTATTTTATCAATCGTGTTTTATTGCGGCACAATATTTGTAAAAAGAAAAACAAATTTACAAGAAAGTTGATCAGCTGTTTAAAACTTGACCGTCAAGTTTTCTCAAAACTTGAAAGCAAAAATTGATATCAAGTTGCTGTTCAATTTTTAAAATGTGAGTGTGTTAGTAAAAAAGTGTGAGTGTATTAAAACTTGAAAGGAAAAAATTGATCGTGTAACCCCTATGTAAGTGCAGCAATAATAATAATAATAAAAAAAAGATAAAGTCGAGAGAGATAAAAATGGTAGCATAAACAAAAAGCTATAACTCATGAATGACTACATAATCCTTAAGCTTTCGCATAAAGCCCTGCTGTCTTTTTTAAGATAGAGAGAAAATGTAGAATTTTGCAAAAAAAAGTCTCTTGAAAGAATTTCAACATTTTCGAAGAACTTAATTCAATTTAAGCTTAAATCACGAAAAATTAAATTCAGATTTTAAAAATATTCATGTATCATTCCCAAAGCTTTAATATGAATTGAATGAATTCGTAACTTGAATCATTCAAATCACATGTTCATTCACCATTTTACTAATTGAATGAAGAAATTTTATTACCATTCACTTGGTGCAGTGTAGTTTGAAACTAACATATAATCAAAACCAAAGCATACGATACTATTTATTTCTGTTAGATGAATTTCTAACGTTTTTCGTTTGTATTATGCTAATATTTCAGCAATTACATGCAAATTTAAATTTTTCATTTGATTAAGTGAATGAAAACAAATCATTTTTCATTCACCTTTTTATTAAATGAATTCAGGTAAATTGGGTTTCATTCAGTTAGATTTCAATCAAAATAGAATGAATTCATATAATTTAAAGCTATTAGGAATTAAGCTATCGAATTAATTCCATAAGAATGCTATTAGGGAATGAAATTTAACCCAAATTTCAATAACTTTTAAAAAGTGAATTAAAGAATTAAGCCTTTTAAACCTTTGATAATAGTCCACATAGCATAGTACGTCATAGCAACGGCAAAGTGAATAAAGCCTACCTAAATGAGGGAATCGAGCATTAAGGGTCATATGCATAATAACTTTGAAAATTTTTAAGTGAATTATAAAACAAATTTTCCATACAAAATTGATTTTATAAATGTGTTATAAGGCAAATTATTGTGCATAGGCACATAAATATTTTGCATAATTATTGAACAAAGTATTGAGTTTATTGTTTTTATTGAAGTAAGTGTAAAAGTTAAAATACAATTTGATTAATAAATCAAAACAAATATTCTTAAAAACATATTAACAAATTAACAAGTATTATTTAAAGACACAATTTTAACACTTTCCCTTGTTTTTAAATAATATTTAAACAGTTAGGCAAAAGTTGTAAACGTGGTTTAGGTAGAGGTTTCGTCATTAAATCGGCAGCTTGATTTTCCGTAGAAACTTGAGTTACCAATAACACAGTACAACAGCCAATCTGGGGGGTGAGAAATTCCAAGTCAGGGTGATGGTACTAGGTCAGTATAGTAAAACCCTCAAAGGGTTTGGCGTTCGTATGTGTCATTTTTTTTTTTATGACCTTTTAAATTTTTTCCTTATCTTGATGTTTTTTCGCTTAGTTGTAACATTTTGGCAAAAACGTAGTTTAACGTAACTCGAGAACCACTTGTCCGATTTTGATGAAACAAATTTAGAAAAATTTAGAATTACAATTTCTTTAATCCGTTCATATAACGTTTTTCTTTATAATCAACAGTTTTGCCGGTAAAAATAAATTTGTGGAGAAAAAAAAATATTTTTTTGCCTAAAAATTAAAATTTTTTTTTTTAAATTCATAAAAAATCCAAAACGGAAAAAAGGATCAAGTGTTATTAATTTCATGTAAAGTCACATAACCTATAAACAAAATTTAACGCGTTCTGCTTTTATTTACAATTAAGTGAAGGTATCCCATTTTGACAAGAATATTGATATTTGTTTTTATTCAAAAAAGTGTCATTTATCGCCTTTTTCATAAATTTTCCCCAATAACTCCAGACTTCTGGCCATAAACTACTAAAAAAATTAAGTAAACATTTTTATAATTTTTTATTTTTATTTATTTATTTTTATTTATTTTAATAAATATTGCCTAGACTTTTTCGATGGTGGTTGTTCGGGACTAGTGGCATCGCATTCATCGCTATCATCAGTTTCTGAACCACACATAATGTCAATGTGTGACTCCACTGTTGGCCCTTCTGCATCTCCTGAAAATTCTTTATCATCAAGATCATCCTTGTCTTGCCACACTAACTTACTCCACCAGCAAATTTCCGCAATTATTGCACTCGGCGACTTTTTGCCTCTATATCTGTAAGTTTTTGTTTTATTAAAATGAGTTTGAAAAAATAAAAAATCAGTATTACCTCATTTCAAATGGCATAGCAACTTGATGATAGCGTTCACCTTGTTCATCAGATTCGGTAGCCAATTGTTTGCTGAAGTAGTCCAGATGATGATGTAAATAATGGATTTTCAAGGACATGTGGACACCAATTTCCGAGAATGCTCTTAACATCCTTGCGACAGAAACATCGTAGTTGTTAGAACGATGCTTTCCCAACAAGCCTTCTATTACTTCTTTGATTGCCTGCGTCAGCGTTCAGCGTCAATCAAAATATTGTTGAATGCGTCACTTTTAATCAGCTTTCGTATATCTGGACCATTTAGTACGCCTGATTGGAAAAAATTAATTTGTTAAAATGGAAAATCATGGGAAATGAATGTGATATTATAACTTACCTTCTTTAATTTTACTTTCGCTGAGTCTCGGGTAAATTAGTTTCAAACACAAGAAAACTTCATCTCTTTTGGCGACAGTTTTGATAAAATTCTTAACAATTCCAAGTTTAATATGCAGTGGAGGCAGCAATATCTTCTCCTTCGGCACTAGAGGCTCACGAATAATATTGGCCGTTTGTAACCTGCTGTGCTCTCTGAGTTTCCATCCGTGGCATGCATATTGGTCACCGGAAAATCGTGTGTCCCAATCGCACAAAAAGCACATATATTTTATATAGCCGCTTTGAAGACCGCAAAGCATTGCTACAACTTTTAAATCGCAGCATATGCGCCACATATGTTTGGCGTAGTTAACCATTTTTAAAATATTTTCCAGTGCATCATATGTTTCTTTCGTTTCTGTACTGTAGGCGATTGGAACTGAAGGTTTTTTATTGGTCTTGTGCAGTAAAACCGCCTTCAAGCTGAGTTTTGAACTGTCAATAAATAATCTCCAGTCATCTGCTTCATATTTTATTTCCATTGCGTCCATCAATTTTCCTACATCCGGGCAATATGCAGAAGTTTTTTCATCATTCACAAGGAATAAACTTTGGAGTGTTGCCTGACGACTTCGATAAGCTGTGACTTTCACACCGGGTGCCAACAAATTGTTTGATTTCAAAATGGAAGCCAGCTCTTCCGATTTATGCTGTGTTAATTCCAACTTGGCAACAATTGAATCAAGCTTATTTTGATTTATTAAAATTGGCTCATTGGATACTGATGGCTCATATGGGGAATCATCACGTGCATGATATGTCGGAGCAGTCGTAGAAGAGAAAATATCTGGGCTAGAAGCTTTTGGCACAGGAATGTGGTCCGAATGAGGCAATGGTGTTACGGCACTTGCAACACCAACGTAATTATACGATTTTCTTATCCTTTTTGCGGCTCCTTTATTCGCACATGCATAGCAATTCAATGGATTGTGACCTTCGCCAGGATTAGTCCAAGTCATTGGGATACCGAATGGCATACTTTCACGTCTTCTATTTTTCCAATCCATTAGACGGTTGTAGCAGCTTTTACATATTGGTACCCAATTTTCGTTCACTATAACATTTTGGTTGAAGTACATCTCGTATGTTTGAACAAAATCAGTACTGAAATTTCCCCTTTTTTTATGTGTTGAGACATATTGACCACAGCAGTAGCAAAAGCTATTTATATCTGGCTTGCATAGTTCCATATTCTGTTCTCTTTTGTTCACTTTTAAAAAACTGGAGAAAAATCACTTTTACTGTTCGCGTTCGTCGGCACTTGTTGAATGACAAAAATCACAGAACCAGTGTGAGAAAGAGAAGAAGTATAATGACAATGCATGTTTTATGTGAACATTACAGAACCAGTGTTGCCACATCAATATTTCTCTTTTAGTACAGTAGAAAAATATGAGAGAGTTCGGCTTGTGAGTGTCAATGTTTTCTCCAAATAATGTTGTGCATATCTGGAGCAAATTTTTGAAATTCATACATTTACCTAATTGTGAATAAATGAGAAACGCGTGCATCGATTTTCATGATCTGTGCCTTTTTTTGCTCATGAGTTATGTGACTTTACGCGAAAGTAATTAGTTTTGGCACTTTTTTCCATTTTGGATTTTTTATGAATTTTTAAAAAAAAATATTTAAATTTTTAGGCAAAAAATACTTTTTTCCCTTCATACATTCATTTTTAACTTCGAAAGTGTTGCACATATAGGAAAACGGTATAGAAACAGATTAGAGAAATTGTAATTCTAAATTTTTCTAAATTTGTTTCATCAAAATCGGACAAGTGGTTCTCGAGTTATGTTAAACTACGTTTTTGCCAAAATGTTACAACTAAGCGAAAAAACATCAAGATAAGGAAAAAATTTAAAAGGTCATAAAATATATACTGACCTAGTACCATCACCCTGACTTGGAATTTCTCACCCCCCAGACAATAATCCCAAAAATGTTCCATAGTGTAATTGACCCTCTGTAACTTTCTCCCGTATAAAAAAGTGTTTCAAAGCAATATGTTTAGTACGTTTCTGGTATTCAGGATTTTGTGCTAAACGTATTGCTGCGGTGTTGTCAATTTGTATCACTGGAATTTCTTTAAAGTTAACAATATCTTTAAATAGCCTTTTCAACCATATAACTTCCTTTGCAGCCTCGTTAGCAGCAACAATTTCAGCTTCAGTTGTAGAAGTTGAGACCATCGGTTGCCTCTGGCTTAACCATGATATTGCTCCACCTGCATAAGAAACAACGACACCAGATGTTGAACGGCCTGTAGTGAGGCATCCGCCAAAGTCGGCATCGCTAAAACAATTTAGAATCTTTGGACCTTGCTTCTTGTAAATAACACCCAAAGTTAGTGTTCCTGCAATATATCTGAACACACGTTTGACTCGTTGCACTTCTTCTTCTGTAGGATTTTCTAAGAATCTTGATAAGTATCCAACGCTATACGCCAAGTCTGGCCTGGTACCTAACATTAGATACATCAAAGCTCCAACTGCTTGACGATATGGGAATTCAGAAACTTTCCCTGATTTTGTTGAATTACCCGAAACTTTTTCCATTGGCGTAGATACTGGGCGGCAATCAGAAAAATTAAACCTTTCAAGTATTTTCTTTGCGTCAGCTTTCTGGCTTATTTTTATATAGTCATTAGTTTCTTCAATTTCCAAACCAAGGAAAAAAGTTGCACCTTTACTTACAATTTTGAATTCCGATTTAAGATCTTTCAAAAACATTTCTAAATCTTTCAAATCAGTACCAGCAACTAAGCCATCGTCTACATAGAGAGCTAGAATTAACTTCTTTCCTTTCCTCTCTCTTATATACAAACAAGTATCTGCAGAACTTGTTTTAAAACCAAGTGTATGTAAAAATTTACTCATACGTGCATTCCAGCATCTAGGCGCTTGCTTTAAACCATACAAACTCTTTTTCAAAAGACAACTTCTGTTTGTGCCATCGCTAAAACCTTCAGGTTGTTTCATGTATATAGTTTCCTCAAGTTCTCCATATAAAAATGCTGTGGATACATCAAATTGATCTGAGTGTAGCCGTTCTGTAGCAGCAATACTTAGGAGTGATCGAATTGTTGACATCTTGCAAACTGGACTAAAAGTTTGTTCGTAGTCTACCCCTAGTTTTTGCTTAAAACCTTTTATGACAAGTCTTGCTTTGTATTTGTCAATGCTGCCGTCAGCGTTAGTTTTGATTTTAAATACCCACTTGCCTGGAAGAGCTTTTGATCCTTTTGGTAAGTCCGCAAGTACCCATGTTTTATTTTCCATCAAGGAATTTATTTCGGACTTCATAGCATTAATCCAATCTTCCTTACAATCACCCTCAATAGCTTCTTTGTAAGTTGCTGGTGTTTGAATACGATTAACAAATTCTTGAGACTGCATTAAAAAATCACTATGAACTGTATTTGCAATGATTGTTCGATTACGTAACCTTTTTGCAATTGGTTCTTCTTCATTTTCATCGGATTCGTCGGAATCATATCAATGGCGCTTTTTGTTATGAGGTTCTTCGCTACCATGCGATTCGGCATCTTGCATCGCATTTTGTTCACTAACATCATTACTTTGCGATTCAGCATCTTGCATCTGATTTTCTAAAGTAACATCTTCGAAACCTTCAAAGTCTCCCATGTCACTTTTACTATCATTTTGTACACTTTCCGGTTCGTTAGAATTGAACTCGCTTGTTGTTGAATCATTTTCAATGCTGGTTTCGATTACTTCTTTATCACAGCCTCTATAATTGAATCCAATTGTTGTTGTATTATCTTCACTATTGGTTTTGGTTAAATCTATATTAGATTCTTCATGATTAAATCGAACTGTTCTTGTTGTGTCATCTTTATTTTTGATTTTTGCATCTTTACTATCATTACGTACGGTTTTGGGTTGGTACTCATGGCAATCTCTATATATAAAAGAATAACGTGACTGACTGACTGACTGACTCACTCAACATCGCCCAGCCCAAACCGCTGAAGCTAGGAAGTTGAAATTTGTTATGTGGGTTCCTCTTTCGGGGTAGACGTCCACTAAGACGGGATTTTTGGAAATTCCTACCGGAACGGGCAAAAAGGGGGAAAGTGTCCCCCTTGACGGCCTGCCAAAACCCCTTTGGCTAGAAAGCTGAAATTTAAGATATGTGTTCCTTGGAGTAGGGGCTAACTTTTCTGGAAAGTACTTTCTAGAATTTTGGACAGGGACGTTGTAAAAATGGGGGTTAAAAAGGGGAAAAAGGCCCCCCTTGACGGCCTGCCCAAACCGCTGGAGGTAAGAAGTTGAAATTTGGTATAAAGGTTCCTCCACTATCGTAGACATCCACCAAGACGGGAGTTTTGGAAATTTTTACAGGGACGGGCAAAACGGGGAAAAAGTCTCCCCCTTGACGGCCTGCTCAAACTGCTGGAGCTATGAAGTTGAAATTTGGTATGTAGGTTCCTCGACAGGTGTAGACGTCCGTTGAGACGGCATTTTTGGAAATTCTTATCGGGAGGGGCAAAAAGGGGACAAAAAAGGTACCTTTTTCCAAAAAAGTACCTTTTCCCAAAAAAAGTACCTTTTCCCAAAAAAAATACCTTTTCCCAAAAAAAGTACCTTTTTCTAAAAAAGTACCTTTTTCCAAAAAAAGTACCTTTTTCCAAAAAAAGTACCTTTTTCCAAAAAAAGTACATTTTTCCAAAAAAAGTACCTTTTTCCAAAAAAAGTACCTTTTTCCAAAAAAAGTACCTTTTTCCAAAAAAAGTACCTTTTTCCAAAAAAAAGTACCTTTTTCCAAAAAAAGTACCTTTTTCCAAAATAAGTACCTTTTTCCAAAAAAAGTACCTTTTTCCAAAAAAAGTACCTTTTTCCAAAAAAAGTACCTTTTTCCAAAAAAAGTACATTTTTCCAAAAAAAAGTACCTTTTTCCACAAAAAGTACCTTTTTCCAAAAAAAGTACCTTTTTCCAAAAAAAGTACCTTTTTCCAAAAAAAGTACCCTTTTCCAAAAAAAAGTACCTTTTTCCAAAAAAAGTACCTTTTTCCAAAAAAAGTGCCTTTTTCCAAAAAAAGTACCTTTTTCCAAAAAAAGTACCTTTTTCCAAAAAAAGTACCTTTTTCCAAAAAAAGTACCTTTTTTCAAAAGAAGTACCTTTTTCCAAAAAAAGTACCTTTTTCCAAAAAAAAGTACCTTTTCCCGAAAAAAGTACCTTTTTCCAAAAAAGTACCTTTTTCCAAAAAAGTACCTTTTTCCAAAAAAAGTACCTTTTTCCAAAAAAAGGACCTTTTTCCAAAAAAAATTCCTTTTTCCAAAAAAAGTACCTTTTTCCAAAAAAGTACCTTTTTTAAAAAAAGTACCTTTTTCCAAAAAATGTACCTTTTTCTAAAAAAATGTACCTTTTCCAAAAAAAAAGTACCTTTTCCCAAAAAACATACATTTTTCCAAAAAAATAACTTATTCAAAAAAAGTACCTTTTCCAAAAAAGAGTACCTTTTCCCAAAAAAAGTACCTTTTCCTAAAAAAATTTTCCTTTTCCCAAAAAATATACATTTTTTCAAAAAAATACCTTTTTCAAAAAAAGTACCTTTTCCAAAAAAAAGTACCTTTTCCCAAAAAAAAGTACCTTTTTCTAAAAAAATTTTCCTTTTCCAAAAGAAGTACCTTTTCCAAAAAAAGTACCTTTTTCCAAAAAACGTACATTTTTCCAAAAAAAAACAACTTTTTAAAAAAAAATACCTTTTGCAAAAAAAGTACAAATAAAGTACTTTGTAAAAACAAAGTATCTTTTTCCAAAAAATTTCGTTTTTCCAAAAAGTACCATTTAAAATAATATATAATTTCAAAAAAACTACTTTTTTTCCTCCCCCCACGGATATCTCCACTAAAACAAGGTTTCTTGATATTCGGCATAGACGTGCGCTAAGACGGGATTTTTGGAAATTCCTACCGGAACGGGCAAAAAGGGGAAAAGTCTCCCCATAAACAGTCTCACAAATTGGAAAAGTGCCTGCCCAAACCACTGGAGGTAAGAAGTTGAAATTTGGTATAAAGGTTCCTCAACTGTAGTAGACATCGACTAAGTTTGTATTTTTGGAATTCCCTACAGGATATCCCAAAAGGAAACTCGGTATGTGAGTTCCTGCTTCTGTGTAGGCGTCCGCTTAGACGGAATTTTTGAAATTCCTATCGGGAGGGGAAATAAGGTAAAAGTCTCCTCCTGCCGGCTTGCCCAATCCCTTTTGGCCAACCTAAAATTTTAAATATGTATTCCTTGGAGTAGGACTAATTCACCGGCAACGTAATTTTTCTATTTTGGAACAGGAACATAGTAAAAATGGTGGTTGAAAGGGAAAAATGTCCCCACTAACGGCCTGCCCAAACCGCTTAGGCAATGCAGTTGAAATTTGGTATGAATGTTCCTCATCCATCGCAGATAGCCGCGAAGATGGAATTTTTGTAAATTCCTATAGGGAGGGGCAAAAAAAAAAAAAAAGCCTCACCTTGGGGGCCGGTAAAAACCCCTTCGGCTAGAAACCTGAAGCTTAAAATGTGGGTCCCTGGAGTGAGGGCTAACTTATTATAAAGATACTTTTTTGAATTTTGGACAGGGTCGTTATAAAATGGGGGCTCAAAAAGGGAAAGTTGCCCCTTAACGACCTGTCCAAACTGCTGGAAGTAGGAAGCTGAAATTCGGTACTTAAGTTCCTCTCAGCCTACTCAAACTGCTGGAACTAGGAAGCTGGAATTCCCTGTCGATGGATTTTCGGAAATTCCTACCGAGAGGGGCACAAATAGTAAAAGTTGACTAGAAACCTGAAATGTAAAACATATGTTACTTGGAGTATGTGCTCACTTACCGAGGAGGTGCTTTTTGGACAGGGACATTGCAAAAATGGGGATTAATGAAGCGAAAAGTGCCGCTTAAAGGCCTGTCCAAACCGCTGGAGGTAGGAAGTTGAAATTTGGTATTAAAGTTCCTCCTCTATTGTAGACATCCGCTAAGATGAGATTTTTGGAAATTTCTACAGGTAGGGTCAAAAACAGGAAAAGTCTCCCCCTTAACGGCCTGGCCAAACTGCTGGAACAAGGGATCTTAAATTGGGTTCCTTCTCCAACGTTGACGTCCCCTAAGATGGTATTTTTGGAAATTCCAACCGGGAGGGGTAAAAACGGAATAATTTTCCCCCTTGATGGCCTAACCGAACCCTTCGGCTAGAAACCTGTAATATATAATATGTTTTCCTTGGAGTATGGGCTAACTTATCGACAAGGCATTTCTAGGACTTTGGACAGGAACGTGGTAAAAATGGTGGTTCAAAAGGGGAAAATTGCCCCCCCCCCCCCTCTTAACGTCTACGTCTTTAGCTAGAAACCTAAAACTTAAAGAACAAGTGTATATGAAACACTAAAATTAAGAAACTAAATAGAAAACGAGTGGGATTGAAACACTACACAAGTGGAATGAAATGGATATAAACGTTGAACGAGCGGAATTGAAATTATAGACAATGCAAATGGATTGGAAGAGGGAATTACCTGTTCAAACACTATCAACGGAATATGAAACTTATGTAGCATTGAAACATACTCCCCAAAAAGTTAAACAAATTTTTTGAAAGAGAAAAAACCTTAGAAAAGGAATGGAACTTATATATTCCGATATTTAAACTTCATGTAACGAAGCACCGGTGGAAGAAACCGCCGCAGTAAATTTTCCAACTGAATTTGTGAATTTACTTGAATTGCCAGGTCTACCTTTACATAAACTGGAATTAAAAAAAAAACTTTAAGACACGCTAACAACGTAGCTTTGCCCGCTATTTTTAATATTATAAAATGCTTTCCAACCCTGCTTTACGTTATTTATTTTCATTCAAAACACAAATGAACAAAACTACTTACGGGTCTATCTACCTAAGTTCGCACTTTACCAAATTATCTTAACATACACACGTATATTGCAATTTATTATGGATTCATTACTAACAATCCACTTTCATGAGAAAAAGTGATCAAATATTTATTTATTTTAAACCCATTGTTGTGCAGAATTATTTATTTGTGGTGGCTGGGTGAAGGCTTTAAATAAAAAAACTTTAAATAAAAAAACGAATTTAATAAAAATTGTGGAGGGCGCAGCCCCCCCCCTTAACCTTTAAGGCACGCTAACAACGTAGCGGGCTGCGCCCGCTAGTTCTTAATATTTTCAATAAATTTTACGTCTCTTGATATCTCAACTTTATTTTCTTCTTTAATGTAGATTCTGTACCGCTCGTCACCATCATAACCAATAAGAAAGCCTTTTACTGCCTTCTTATCCATTTTCTTTCGCTTTTGGCTGGGTACGTGGGCATAGCAAGTTGAACCAATGATGCGCAAGTGGCGAATTCTTGGCTTCTTGCCACACCATAGTTCATAAGGACTTACACCTAATACTGAAGACTTTCCAGTTCTGTTGAGAATGTAAACAGCTGATTTTGCAAACTCAGCCCACATTGCTTCTGGAAATTTCACTTCTGAATTCGAGTACTTGAAAGTCCTGGCCATCTCTATAATCGTTATATTTTCTCTTTCAGCTCCTCCATTTTGTTGAGGTGTGTAAGGGGCTGTCAGTTTTTGATTTATACCATTATTTGAAAGAATGTTCTTTACGTCAGCATTTACGAATTCTCCACCATTGTCAGAGAGCAATGTTGTAATTGTATGGCCTTGACTTTTTGCGTTGGCTATCATTTTTATTAAGGTATCCTTAACATCTGATTTGTTCTTTAAAATATAACCATATCTGAATTTTGTATAATCATCTTTGTATACGATTAAGTATTTGTATCCCTTAAATGAACTAGAAAATGGACCACAAACATCAGTAGAAATTACCTCACCTGGAAATGTTGCTGTTTCTCGTCTTCCAAATGGTAATCTGCAAGCTTTTCCATAAACACAAGGTTCGCACACATCGTTGTTGTATTTCACGTTAATACCAAATTCTTTTTGTAATTTATGTTTGATGTGGTGTTTGTCTTGATGTCCCCATCTTTCATGGTATAATTGTAGAGTTGAGTTGCTGTCAACTACTGCGTTTACTTTATTCGGAGTTATGGGAAGAAAATTTAATTTATACAACGACCCATTTACTTGACGTCGACCAGACAACACAATATCACCATTAACTTTCATATAACATTCAGTTGTAGTTGAATTAAACTCACTCGAAGAGTTTTTATCATGAGCAGCCAATACCGAAAAAATATTCCTATTTATTCCCGGAACATACCAGACATCCTTCAATTCAATTGTTAACTCTTTGTTGTTTAAATTCGATAAAACTTCTATTGTACCTTTTCCAAGGGCCTTCAACGTTTCTTTACCAGCGGCTTGAATCGAATGTGGTTTATCAAACGTTTCGTATTTAACAAAATATTCAGAAGAATTCGTTACATGTCTAGTAGCACCGTTATCAACCCACCAATCTTCACAAGAAATAGTTACATTTGCTTCACTCGGCGCTGAATGAAGAGCCACGTTGGAATGATTATTGGTTGATTTTGACTTATTTGGGCGACCATCAGCGATCCACTTTCGACATTCTTTTAACCAATGTCCTTTCTTTTTGCAATAATTGCATGTGTCATCTTTCTTATTTAATTTATTATATTTACCTTTGACAACTTTCTTTTGATTCAAAACTAAACCTTCTTGACTATTTATACCAGCACCACCATTTTCAACCTTCTTGAAATTTCGTTCGTATAAGCACAATTGCATCAATAATTCATCTAAAGACTTATCTGCATCTCGAGTCGGCATCATCCAGCTAGATTTAAACATTTCAAACGAATTTGGTAGCACGTGTATTTTGGTATTTTGCATATTAGCAATAAATCTGGCAATGTATGTTCTCCTTTCATACGTAGCCCATTATTTATTTCAGTCCAAAGGCTTTTCAATTTGGATATATGTGTGGAAACATCGTTACCCGAGTAAAAAAGTTTTGATATAACCATATATTATTTTATGTAATTGCATATAGTAACTTATAGTTACATATGGCCACATATGCTTTTAAATTCAAGCAGATATACTTTTATATAATCATATGTTAGATGTTTTTTCCTCAAAGGTTTTAATATGGAGACATATGTGATTTTATATTATTACATACTGGCCTACATATAATTGCATGTGCTATATATAAGTACATAAAGTAACATATTACAGATATAATTACATATACGTTTATATATAATTTAGTATGACACTATACATAATAATATAAAACTATATGTGGAGCCATATAAGAAATATTTCATAATTTGTGTTAGATATGATTATATATTGACGAATAAGAACCCATATATAACTTAATATGGTTCCATATCTACAATATTTCATGATTTCTTTAATATATAACAATATAACGTACTTTATAAAATCATCTATAATTATATATCATCCCACATAAGCAATTATTTCAAAGTGATTTTATATAAAAATATATAAGGTCCGTATTATATTATATGTGCTTCTATGTTAACAATGATTTTGAACTAGTTTTATATTTAGTAATTACTAGGGATTGGCGCGTGACTAGAAATGTTCGTCAGTCACGTTATTCACACGTGATCGTGAGTAATAATTACTATACTCAAGTGATTCGTGCGTGAGTCTGAGAATATATAATTCGTACTTGATTCGTGCGTAAGCGTGAATAAGAATATATAACCCGTGCATGATTCGTGTGTGAGTTTATTTTTTGCATCTTATATTTTTAGTAATTTTTACTATTTTGTAATATTTTACTATTTTTCTTATATCTTGGTTGTATAACATAATCTTATTAACTTTAAAATTTCAGTCTTGTTAACTTTATTTTAAAATTACTAAAAATAAAGAAAATTTTGTTCATGTTTAATGCACTGTCATGGTAAATCTGGATAAAAGTAATGGAAGATTTATCAAAATTATAGGATCTCCAGCAGACCTTTGGGTTAATCATTATAATTGGAAATTAATTACACATGCAATTACACAATTACCTACATGTAATTTTAATTGAAAAAAATTCAATTACAATTACATATTTGTAATTGTAATTCAAAAAAAAGCAATTACAAGTAATTTGTAATTGAACATTTTCAATTAAACATTACATATAATTGTAATTGAAAAAATGTCAATTACAATTACATTTTTTCGGAAAAGATATAATGACAAAAAGCACAAGTGAGGGGACAGCCCAGCATGACGTATTCTTTTTATACTTATCCACGCCTATCCAACCTATCAGTCCAGTCAGTTTTCTCTACAAAATTTTAACAAAAAACACTAATTCTAAATGTAATTGAAATTTGTAATTGAAAATTTTGAATTACAGTTACATGAAATATAATTAGGGTTTTTCTTTTCCCGGACTTTTTCATTTCCCGGGACAGCGGGATTTTTTTCTGAATTTCCCAGGATCCCGGGAATTCCCGCTCGTTACAAAATAATTAAATCCGACATATGTTGTACTGGAAAAACTCGATTTCTATTAAAACACCGTCCGACAAAGTTCGTCTTTTGGTTGTACCCATGATAAAATCTACTTAATATATTCTAAAATGAGAGCTAAATATAAAATATGCATGACTTCCACATTTTCTAGATCAATTCGTTTAATAGTTTAAATCGCGAATTACTATTTTGGTAATATATTTATATAGAAGGCGGTCTTAATTTTAAAATGAAATATATTAACTAAATATTAATTCGCGGTTGGAACGGTTAAACGAATTGATATAGAAAAAGTGAAAGACACGGGTATTTTAATTTCTTCCCTTCTTTTAGGGTATATGGGAATTGTTAATCGGTGCCAACTTGTGTCGGACCAGTTTTATAGTCAGAGCTAAGATAGATTTTTTGCTTAAGTATTTCTTAAATATGGAATCCAAAAATGTGTATTTCTAAAGATTTCATTTCTGTGCAGATTTTCAGAAGTATTCGTATAGAATTATTTTATAAAAAAGTTTAAATTTGAATATTCTTCACACAAATTATTACGCAAATTCTCTTAAAGATTTTTATAAAAATCGACACTACATAGAATATTATTAAATAATATTTTATTCATGTTAACACACTAGATATAGTGAAAAATATAATTTAATACGTATGCCTAATTGTTTACTATCAACATGGATTTATGTTGTAGGTTAAAAATAATTAGAATATGCATTTAAAATTAACAGTTCGTTGTCGTTCATAAATCTGTGCTTCATAAGCTGTCGATCAGAGTTGAATTCCAAGCAGCTGGATAAAAATAACATTGTAAGAATTTCGTTGATGTTAGTCTAATTGAGTTGTTTCAATTTGCTTATTTGTTTCAATTCAATAAATAGTTCATCATCAATTATTAACCCATAAAAGCATAGAATATAGAGGATGGGTTTGTAGCAGGATCCGAAAATACGTATTCTATCCTGCTGGCCTTATCGAATTTTTTAAATTTTTATTCTATGTATGTAATTTACTTGTAAAAATTTTATCATCTCTCTTTTAATTTCAAAATAATTTAAAGGAAAATGTGATAATATTTGATCTCAAATTGAACGAAAAACAGTCATTAAATAGTTCCTTAACTTTAATTGGTATCTTTTGATTAGAAATTTTTTATCCGCAACTATTTAAAAAGAAATTATTAAATTTGGATAGTTGTATTTTAAATTAACTTATACAGAAATCCAAAATAATTTGAAAATGCATCTGCATTATATTTAAAAAATACAATTGAAATAAAGGAATAGCAGTTGAAATTTAAATAAACTTATTTGAAGTGAAAAAACCTCAAAATGCTCAATTGAAAATACAAAAATATTCCTAACTTTTAAAAGCCTGGTGTTTTTGGAGGTATTTGGAACTGAGATACGGATGTTGAAGTGTTGAATATACTGTTTTATTTGAACAAAGATCACAATTTTAAAGAAACAAAATTTTTTTGTTTTCGGTTTAACTTAACCAAATTCAACTCACATCCAAAATCAATTTGGCCTAAATAATATGTTTTTTTATACTAATTCAGTTTATTAAATTTTAAATCGCATTTTTTAATATCAAATATTTCTTGTTTAATTAATTTCAATTCAATGCTTTAAATTTAAATTTATTTAGCTTCAAAAATTGCAATATTTAATAGCTAAAACTTCTGTAAAAAAATAAAAAAAATCCCGGGAAATCCCGTACAAAATTCCCGGGATTGCGGGATTGAAAAAGGGCGGGATTCCCGGGAATCCCGTCCCGGGAATTCCCGGGACATAAACCCTAAATATAATTGAGTTTTTTTTAATTTCAATTACATTTATTTGCAATTGTAATTGAAATCCCCCAGGTCTGATCTCCAGACATTGTATATCTTTTTTATTTAAAAAAATAATTTTTGTATATTGTTAGATGTGGTCATATATAATATGATCTAAAGTATAAGGTAAATTTTTAGATATAATTGTATCAAACTCTGTCCACTTTTATAACATTTTATATAATTTTATACAAAAAGATATAATTTGATGTAATTGGATGAGGACAAAATTCGGATACAATTGTATCGAATTGCATAAAATTGTATCAAATTGTACCAAATTGTATACAATTGTATACAACTCGATACAATAAGATGTTCTCATTTTTCGGATATAATTATATCTAATTACATAAAAGATTATATATAATTAAATATAACTTCATATGGCTCCATATCATTTTTTTTACTTGGGTACTTTCATTCCACTCAAATGAAAACAAATCAGTGCACATCTTGTACAACTGGTCCTTAGAAGTAGCTTCAAACTGCTGGTGTAACGCTTCCCATACCTCATAAGCAGATTCCTTATCCATCACCTTTTGATAGATTTCATCAGTAATAGTGCTTGTTATCAAACTTTTGGCGTAGCTATTTACCTTTCGGTAAAAATCGGCCTTCTTTTTATATTCTTTGGCTTGTGCATCTGTAGCAGAATTGTCTATGGGTTCTGGCTTATTTAGTTTATTTTCCGTCTTTGCAAATTCCATTTCTTTTTCTTGAATCTTGAATATTTAAATCTTGATTATCTTGAAAACGATCTTGAAGATTATCTTAATTTTCTTGATATTCTTGATTTATTAGCACACGCGCTTTTTGATAACGTTCTTGATTTTCACTATCTTTCGGACTTCAATATTTATCACGATTTTTCAAAGATTTTCTTTAAAAATTTTCTATTAAAATTTTCATTATTTGACACAATTTTCTGTTATTTTTTATTTTGGTGCGTAGCCCATAACCTATTGAGTTTATTGTTTTTATTGAAGTAAGTGTAAAAGCTAAAATACAATTTGATTAATAAATCAAAACAAATATTCTTAAAAACATATTAACAAAATAACAAGTATTATTTAAAGACACAATTTTAACACAAATGAAAAAAAATTTATTAGAAATTTTCACCTTATAAATATTTGAAAATGCCGAATTATTCGACAAAAAAAAACCGGTTTCTCGAATAATTCGAAAACCGCCCTTTTTCAAAAGCCGGTTTATCGAATAATTCGGAAACCGATTTTGACAACTCTATTCGAAATTCAACTGCATTTTTCGCCAATTATTCAAGTATAATGGATTTGGTTATTTAACAATGAATAATCTACACATTCTAAGGTTTCTGGCACAATAGATTTATTTCCGATAAGTTCAACGGCTCATTGAGTTACAGCGTAATTAACCAATTTTTCTACAACATCTCCACACACATCCATTGAAGTTTACCACCGTATTTGTCGCCAAAAACATACGTATTTCAGCATTTTTGATACCATAAAAACACGATTTTTTAATTGCTATTTAAATATTTTCAACTTTCATAATAAATTAAAGACATAATTCGAAATATTTTTATAAAAAAGAATATTATAGCGTTTTCTTAATGCGTACGTGTATTTTCATTTTATATTAACTCAAAAGCTGTATAAAATTTTTCTATGGTTGTATCTTTAAAGATACAGTGAGCATTTATGGATTAATTTAAAGTAAGAAATGTTTGACTGTTTTGACAATTCAAACAAAAACATAAATTGAAAAAGACAAACTTAAAATTTTGGGAGAAAGTTGCGATACTGAGGTTTTGTTTTGGAGAAGTTGCGTTAAATGATACAGCAATGCAAATAAATTACGAGTTGCAATAATTGCGGAGTGGCGTTAAGCGAGGTGGTGGCACTGTACTATAAAAATAACGTTTTTACTAAAAATGCAATAAAATCGAATGCCGCCGGCCGATTTTGAAAAAGTTGTTTCCGTGTTACTAGGATAATCGTAGTTTCAAATACTTACAAAAAGAAGTCACCAGAATGCATGTGCATGTCAAAAAGTTATAAAGTGCATTAGAAACCATTAACGGCATCTTATATAAGATATAGAAAAAATCAAACACTTTTATTGTCAAAAGACTTTTGACCATTTCACGTAATCAAGTGTTATAGACTACAAAAATCTGGTAAAGCTTTTTTAAATCGACTTAAGTTGTTTTGTCAATAGTCCACAGAAATAAAATACTCTAAAAGCTTATATATAACTGTTATATTTCTAGTTTATATTGATTACAAATATTATGTATTAGATGTTACACGAAAACGTCTATTAAAATGTGTTACATACAATATTTTTTTCTTTGAGTATAAAAAGAAAGTAATTACATAGGAAAAAGGCTTAGGTGTCATATTTTTTACTTTTTTTTTTTGTTTACAACTACAACTATGTAAAAATTCTTAAACAATTAAACTTTTTTAGATTACATTTTTATTAAAAGGATTTGGTCGTGCCTTAAAAGTAGCAGCTCTTCTTAATTCCTTGATGCGCTCTTCTTCTCGTTTTTTACGTTCTTCTTCTTCCTATAAGGATATGAAAAAAGAGAAAATAATATTTGTATAAGCATATTCAAAATGTTGAATTTCGTATTTCGTCCAATGCAAATACAGCTAATTGCATGTTAAATGAGAGAAAGGTGTTGGTCAAAAAGATAAGGCCACTTACATTTTGTTTTGTTTATGCAAAAATACAAATAGTATTGAATAATACCGTTCCTTAAAAATAATTGTTGCTCAAGAGCCGTTTATATTAACATCATTTGCTCTTATTTATTTATTTATTGTTAGTTCAAAATATCAATAACGTTAATTTTCAAACGCTTCAAAATGATAAGGTCAGTGCTAATAAAACTGCAATCGTTAACGCATTGTTCTTTTTGATAATTTTTTTTTACTCAATATCCAATTTGAGAAAAATGGGACGAGGAAAATCTTTGTCTGAACTTGAAAAGGGTCAGATTGAGGCATTCTTTTGACAAGCAATAGGGGAAGTGAGAAATTGCACGAAAATTATGGTAAAAATAAAAGCTCTGGTCGACGAAAAGTCCTTTCAGTGCGTGAAATTCGCGAAGCCCTTCATCTTTCACCACCTTTCAATTCTTTTCTATCCCGTTAATTAATAGGAAGAATTTCCTGAGTGTTACTTCTCTTCATAAAAAAGTTTCCAGAATGGCTTCAAACACTGTACGAAGCGCGTATATGATAAAAATGTCATGAATGCGTCAAGTACGGGTTTGATAACCATTAAAGAACAGCCCAACATTATCCGAGCTAAATTAAAGAAAGCTCCATGTTTGAATGCGAACCATAAGATAAAACGGTTGGAATTTGCGAAACACAATGTCAACAAACTGACATCAGGTACGAATTTCAGTGGCGGTTCCCTAATAGTTTGGGGTGTGTTTAGCTCAAGTAGAACCCTTTCTTCAGCGTTTGCTTCAACAAGAATGGATAGTTTGGAGTAAGTTGATCAATTCTACGCCCAACCGCATTTATAA
Organism: Leucophora obtusa; assembly: GCA_949987735.1. Lineage (NCBI taxonomy): Eukaryota > Metazoa > Arthropoda > Insecta > Diptera > Anthomyiidae > Leucophora > Leucophora obtusa. The sequence goes on from OX465297.1 coordinate 228,597,949, forward strand.
AACAATAAAGAAAAATGGTCAATGTATAAATTAAAAAAATAAATCAAGTTGTTGCTTTATTGGATTTATATGCACCGACATTTTTTTGCCGCATTTCAAAATGCACATTAATATTTTATAAATTCAACTAACGGTAAACAAATGTAGTCAAATAATTTATATATAAACAAGCTTTGAGCAACAAGCTTTTTAGGTAACGGTACTATTCAATACTATTTGTATTTTTGCAGAAACGGAACAAAATGTATGTGACCTTATCTTTTTGACGAGTCCTTACTCGTATTTTCTTATTTGATCACGAATAAATAAGCGAAAAACCACGAAATTAACAAGAACAATGTGGGTCTTTTAAAATTTTCTTCGAATGAAGTTTCTAAACATGAAATTCAAATACAAAAACAAAACGTAAATTATAAACAAAGTATTTACAAAAATAACTGCAAGTACTTTGTATTATCCAACAAACATTAATTACAACACTCCCTCTCAATTATACAATTTTAACAAATTTATAATTGAAGCAAAACTACTTTTATCTAACGCTTTTGTGAATACATCAGCCACTTGTTCCTTTGTCGAAATATGTTGTATCTTCAGATCCCCCTTCAGCACATGATCTCTTTTGAAATGATGTTTGATGTCAATGTGTTTTGACCTCTTTGTTTCAGCACTTTTGGCCATGGGAATGCATCCAGCATTATCTTCGTATAATAAAAATGACTGATCTGTTGTTATTACATTCATGTCCTCCATAAGCCACCAGAAGTAGCCAGACTTAAGGCAACATATTCAGCCTCACTTGATGATGTAGCTACTAAGGTCTGTTTTTTACTTGCCCAAGATACTGGACATCCATAGACATAATAAACGTAGACAGTTGATTTACGATTATCTGTATTAGAAGCCCAATCAGCATCCACAAATCCAACAAGAACATCTTTGTATTTTTTTTTTTTTATTAATTCTTCAATTACATAACCGAGCCCTTAGGGCCTTATATGGTTAATTAAAGCTACTAACTAAATAACAAACTTCTATATAAAATTAAAGTTAATTATTAAAATATATAATAAATCGCAATATAAAAAATTCATAATTACATATGTATATGAGATCACATAAAATAAACCATTACAAATTAAAAAAAAAAGAACCAAAATAAAATCACAGTGAATGCCAAGAATCAATTTCCATAAGAAGCCTTAATATCACAAAGATAAATACATATTATTACAACATTCTTTCCTTTCGCCTTTCGCACTTTCAAAAACATACATTTTACAAAACCTCCAACAAATGCAGTTTCGCAAATTCTACTAATTCTACAAGTATTATCAAACTTCAGCTTAAGTGATTTAGTTTAGTTCTTGATAACGACCCATATAACCGACAGCATAGCAGATGTCAGGGCGTACGCATAACATAAGGTACATCAGACTTCCCAAGAGTTCTCGATAGGGAAGTTCACTAGATTCTTCTTCAGTACGTGGTATTTGCAGACGTTTTTCCATTGGCGTATCAATAATATTACAATCAGACATACCAAATTTAGAAAGTGGTTTCTCAATGCTAGCTTCTTGACTTAAATGGCATTTCTTGACTAAAATCGCATTCACACCTAAATCTTAAACACGTGTTTAGCTAAAACGAGTGTAAAAGAATAAAGAACTGTTGTAATAGAATAAAGAGCTAAAATACGTGTTTTAGCTAAACACGTGTTTAAGAATTAGGTGTGAATGCAGCCTTAGATACATACAGCCCAGTTGTTTGTTGTAATCAATCTTCATACCAAGATAGTGTTGGAGTTCACCACAATCAAACATGTCGAACACTGAAGACAATTTTTTCTTTACACGTTCAATATCATTAATATCATTACCAGCAGTCAAAACGTCATCTACATAGAGCAATAACAGCATCACATTATCATTATTACTTTAGTCATGTTGCGATCTCTTAAAACCAAGACCTACAAGCACCATATTTACTTTTTAGTTCCAACACTGTTTTAATCCGTACAACGATTTCACAAACTTTAAAACCATTCCTGATTTCGTATTCATACCTTCAGGAACTTCCATGTATAAATCTTCTTTTAGCTCACCATGTAAAAAGGCTGATTTAACATCTAACTGGTAGAATGTGTAGCCTCTTCTTACACCAACAGCTAACATTGTTCGCAGCGTACTTAGTTTAGCCACGAGAGAATAAGTTTCTTCATAGTCAACACCAAATTTTTGTAAGAACTAGGGATGCCAAACGGGAAATCCCGAAATCCCGGGATTTTCGGGATTGGCAAAATCCCGAATCCCGGGATTATTTCTCAAAAATCCCGGGATTTTCTTATTTTTTAATATTAATATAAACGCAAATAAACAAAGTAGCAATTTTAGATTACCTACGTTTTTTCTTGAATTTTCTCATATTGACAAGAAATTGATGCCAAGATATTGGTAAAATTATAAATTAAGTAGATTATTCGAGTAAACTATGCAAACAAAGACTTTGCAGAAAATTTTGAAATTTTGGTAAACAATTTTAAGTTTTTGAGTAATACATGCGAAAAACCAAGTTTGTTTGTTATTTTACCGATTTGTTCTTCCAAGCGAAAATCGATTTCTGAAACGGGGACTGTAAGTTTTGGCTGGGACTGTAAGTTTGAATTCTTCCATAAAAACATTTGATAACGATAACCAAATAAATTTGTTGCTGTAATTACACGATTTAGTGGGCAAGGTTATCGCAACGAATCTGTTTTAAAATCTGCTTACAAAATACTGGGCGTAAGTGTACTTAATAACAGGCCTTCATATATTATCCCAGCCAGAAAAATACAAACGGGAAAGCGATGTAAAGGTATTTTAACAGGTGGTACATGTACTGACAAAAATTGCTTTCCCATTTCCAATATGATAACGTCAATAGACAAAAGGACCGGCAGTTCAAAAAGCGCCGGAAAAGTACTGGAGAAACAAAATTTTTAACTTTGGCAAAACGCTGCCAAAACCAATAAATAGGTGGTTTGGAATTATATTTTCCAAAATAAAATTTAAAAAAAGTTCATATGTATCTTTTTTTTGCCCTGCCGTGATGTTTTGTAAAACAAATACTGGCAAAACGATTTTTGCAAACGCTGGCAAAGCGTCCCAAATGAGTGTTCTGCCAGTCATTTATTACATCGCGGTTACCCAGTGGTATGCAAGTACTTGATTTTTTGTACCACTGTCAATTTCTGACTGAGATGTTTCAATATTCATAAAATGTACCACATTATTAATTAACAAATATTAAATAATTATAAAACGCTTTATTCTATAAAAAAATTAGTTACATAAACATAAAAATTTTTAAAAATAAAGGAAAATTTAAATCCCGTAAAATCCCGGGATCCCGAAAAATCCCGTAGTCCCGAAAAATCCCGTAGTCCCGATCGGGATCATACAAAATCCCGAATCCCGGGATTTTCAAATATCAATCCCGATTGGCATCCCTAGTAAGAACCCTTTGGCAACCAATCTAGCTTTAAAACGAACCGGGTGGCCATTAGCATCAGTCTTGATCACAAACACCCATCTGGATTTGAGCAGCTTTTTATTATCTGGTTTCTTCACTATATTCCAGACTTTATTTTTCTCAATAGAATCTAATTCGAATTTCACAGCTTCAAGGCAGTTACCACGGAAAAAGAATTAGGAACATCATCATTACAGACAGCTTCAAAAATAGATTCATAAAGCTCAGTAAATCTACTTGGAGGTTTACGTTCTCTTGTACTTCTTCTGGGTTCATTTTCAATGTCAGGTGGTATTATTTCATTAGAACTGTTGAAATTTGTTTCTTCTACTAAGTCAACCGAAACGACACCACTGCCACTTTCCCCCTCTTGCCCGTTGGGACTTCATCTTGGGCATCTAAAATATAAGCATTATCATCATTATCATGATATATGGTGTTTATATTTGAAGCATTCTTTTCAACATTCTTGTATGGGTAATTAGATTCGTCAAATTTACAATCGCGCGCTAGGATTATAACTCGTCTCGTCTTGTCCCACAATCTGTAGCCATTTGGACAATGTCCAATCATAACGTAGTTAATACTTTTGGGATCTAATTTCTTCCTTTTCTGATTAGGAATCCAAGCATATACAGAACAACCAAAAACTCTGAGTTTTGTCAAATCTGGCTTTTCATTAAACCACATCTCGGCTGGAGTTTAATATACATCAATGTCCGTTATAGCGAACACCATTCACGGTAACTGCTTGGCCAACCTCATTTTCGAAGAAGTACGGCCCGATGACGCCGCCAGCCCATAAACCGCACCAAACACAAAAAACAGGTGTTTTCACATTTCCTACAGACCCGATTTGCTGAAATTTGTGCACAATTCTCCCGATTGTGGACACATTTGGTCGATTATGCTGACCAAAGAAATCATGAAGTGCACGAAATGCATTTTGATTTGAACGCCCATTTTCATAATAAGCCTGAATAATTTTAACGCGTTGCTCGATTGTGTAACTTTCCATGGTTCAAATTAAGTTAGTCTCAAATTGAGAAATGCCAAATGAAATGCAGAAAAAAAAACTTGACGTTTAGGTGTGGTTCACATTCAACATCGGCCCTTAAAATTTAACCACCCTTTATAAATCAAAGCCAACTTCTTGCAAAAAATTTAAAAAGGCAAAGTGGTTCTAATCATATGAATGGAAAATTTTGAATTTTTTTTTTGTCTTTTTTTGGAAAAGGACCATTAAAATATTGTTGCATTAAACTTTTATGTTGTTGTTGTTATTTTTGATATCTTAAGAAAATCCTCTTTCCGGTGGTAGAAAAATTTTAAAAGATATGGCCTACTAAAAAAGAAATTTATGTGCTTCCAATCATGTGATCGCGAGTGTATCAAAAAAAAAAAAAACTTGGCCTAAACAGCATTTTTTTAATACTAATTCTGTTGAATTTAAAAACGCATTTTTTTATTGTAAATATATTAAAAAAAAAGAAAAAAAAATATTTTAGATTTAAATAAAGCTTCCAAAATTGTAATAACTGCTAAAATTTCTGTAAAAGAATAAAAAAAATTCCCGGGAAATCCCGCACAAAATTCCCGGGATTGCGGGATTGAAAAAAGGGCGGGATTCTCGGGAATCCCGTCCCGGGAAACACTACTTAACATACAGTGGTGGCCAATAATTTAAAAAATTTGGGAAAAGGTGAAGCGGAGGAAATAAGAAGATAAACAAAAAAATCTAAATTAGAATGTTTGTATAAATTAATTTTGCTTAGTTTGCTGCAACAATTTTGTTGTCAATAGTTTCCAATATAAACGTAAAACGCTTATTTTAGTTTGTTGTCTTTTATTTTATAACAATGTTCAATAATACAATTTTAAGTTTACTTTTCCCTATTGGGGTTTAACTATTTTAAATTTCTTCTACTATGTAGAAATTGCTTTTTTTATATAAATTTTTTAATTAAAGCTAATCCTGTTTATAATTAGTTTTCTATTAAGGGTTTTTACAAGGGGTGTACTATTTGTTGTATCGTTGTATCGTCCTAACAAAAAACAGAGTTGTTAAAAATTAAATTGAAAAAATACAACATTTGAGAATAGCACGATACAACATTTTTACGTATGTTTAGTGTCCTATGTTTGAGTGTGCTAATAGATAGAAAACTGAATAAAAAATCGTTGTTAAACACAAATAAAAATTTTAACAACTCTGTTTTTTGTTAGGACGATACAACGATACAACAGATAGCACACCCCTTATGAACAACCTAATTGTTTTTTGAACTTTAAGTTTATTTTTTGGTTCTTAACATTTAATTTTTTTCTACTATGTAGAAATTATTTTTACTCATTTAATTTCAAGTATTTATCATTTACTGAAAGGTTATTTTTAAATTTATTCAGAAAAAAGCGCACGTTTATTGCAATAGTTCTTAGCAACTGACTTGAAAAAAAAAATCTTTTTAATATTTGGTCTTTTTATTATCAACCAGGTAACGGTTCAGATGATCATTACAAATCGAACATTACCAGTTGATAAACAAAAAGACATACAGCAAAAATCAAAAAGGAAAGAAAAACATTGTTTCCCAAACAAGTGTGTTAACTTATATGTCTGTTTGATCACTTCTGAAAGTATTCATATAGAGACAATCTGAGAATTTTTTTTTGGATCTTTCTAATAAAATAATTATTAATTTTTCGAATTTAACTTTTGAGGCATTTTGTTCGAGTGAAAATTTTCCACGTGAAAAACAACTTACGGTGCTTAATAAGAAATCTATAATTACAATAAACACAAAAATGTCACTTTTTCACAAGAAAAATAATGGTCTTGTATATTAAATTTGCATGAAAACAAAGTCTACGCAATCTTCACGTGAAACTCATTGTCGTGAAAAATTATTTTTTTTATATGGAGTATAAAAGTTTTTTCACATTGTTATAAAATTAAGATTGTTAATTTTTATATTTTAAATTGCATTTTGAGGCCTTTAAAGTTTTGAGCGTGAAAAACAATTTACCGTGCTTTAAATAAAAAAAAAATTGTTGAATTGATTTGTTATATTGTGGTAAGAAAAGCATAAAACCATTCACTTTAAAAGTTCAGTGTTGTTAACTTTATTAAAAATCGCTAAAAACAAAGAAAATTTTGGTCATGTTTAAGGTACTTCTGGCGACTATTTTAGATAAAAATAATGCACTTAAGGAAATTTTATAAGATTTCCAAAAATATACAGTTTGTACAGAACCGATCAGTACCTACTTGCCCCTGTTACCAACTTTTTTTCCTAAATATATCGCTAAATCAAAATAAAAAATCGCTGGAATATAGCTAAATTATAAAAAAACTTAAAAAATTTAGCGTTAAATCGCTAAATTTCACAAATTTTTCAGATTCTGTTGAAAATTTTCCCAAAAATATGTATATTTTTATAACTTTTTAAAATTTTCTTAAAAAATTAATGACAAATCGCTAAATTTTTCGAACTTTTCAAGTTTTCCATAAAAATTTAGCTATAAAGTTCTGAATAATAATGACTCAAAAATTCTGCTAAGAAAACGTCAAAACTTAGGGTACGTTCGTAAATGCAGTAGTTACGCATCACTGCGGCATAATAAAAGTAAAACGTTCAAAAATGCAACACTTGACATCACTGATTTACGTCAAACGTTTTTTTATGCAAACAATTGGCAGTGCTGCCGCAAATTTCTGCAACTATTGCATCATTTTAATTTCTGATGCAATGATGCACGTTCTAAATTTGTATGTTAAAATATTTTACTACAAAATAAAAACTAAACGTTGGTGCATAATGGAAGAGTTAATATATAAAAATTCTTAATAAAAATCTTTGTAATTTACTTGTAAAAATTGTATCATCTTTCTTTGATTTGAAAATAATTTAAACAGAAAGTGATATTAATTTATGATCTTGAGTCAAACTAAAATAACATTCATTTACTTTAACTAACAGATCAACTAAAAAACATTTCCCCCATTCATCTTAAACACATTGACACGGTGCAAAAATATAATTTAATAACATACATTTAAATTTAACGGTTCGTTGTAATTCAAAAATATGTGTTTATCATACACAGAGTTGAATAGAATCAGCTGAGATATCTTAAGAATTAAGGTTCAAAGCAAAAAAGAGTAATAATAACAAAAGGATAAAAATAGCATTGTTAAATTTCGTTGATGTTAGTCTAAGTTGAGTTGTTGATAACAAACCCGATTTGCTTTCAACAGCCACATAAGTAGACGATTATCAAAATATTAACCCACTCAAAGGCGAAAGGCACTGATGATGGCTTTGTAGCGAAAGCCGAAAATGCGCATTCTGCCTTGCTGGTCTTATCGAATTTTTTCAATAATTTTTATTCTTTGTAATTTACTTGTAAAAATTGTATCATCTTTCTTTGATTTGAAAATAATTTAAACAGAAAGTGATATTAATTTATGATCTTGAGTCAAACTAAAATAACATTCATTTACTTAAAATAAAAGATCAACTAAAAAACATTTGCCCCATTCATCTTAAACACATTGACACGGTGCAAAAATATAATTTAATAACATACATTTAAATTTAACGGTTCGTTGTAATTCAAAAATCTGTGTTTATCATACACAGAGTTGAATAGAATCAGCTAAGATATCTTAAGAATTAAGGTTCAAAGCAAAAAAGAGTAATAATAACAAAAGGATAAATATAGCATTGTTAAATTTCGTTGATGTTAGTCTAAGTTGAGTTGTTGATAACAAACCCGATTTGCTTTCAACAGCCACATAAGTAGACGATTATCAAAATATTAACCCACTCAAAGGCGAAAGGCACTGATGGTGGCTTTGTAGCGAAAGCCGAAAATGCGCATTCTGCCTTGCTGGTCTTATCGAATTTTTTCAATAATTTTTATTCTTTGTAATTTACTTGTAAAAATTCTGTGCGTTCCCGTACGTTACCGCGGGTTCCCGCGGGAATCCAAAACAGCCCAAACAACAACAATTTGCACGCAATTTTGAGTACGGGAACGCCTTTGGGTAAGTTTGGGTAACTGCGGTAAAGTACGGGAACAGACATATTGTATCATTTTTCTTTGATTTGAAAATAATTTAAACAGAAAGTGAAATTAATTTATGATCTTGAGTCAAACTAAAATAACATTCAGTGTGTTCCCGTACGTTCCCAATGTTACCGAAATTTACCCAAAAGCGTTCCCGTACTCGAGAATTGGGTAAATGAGAGCGCTAATGAGAGTGTATTAGTGCTTCTCTTTTTACCAAAATTTACCCAGACTTTTTCTTCGGGTAAACTTTGGTAAAACAGCTGATGCAAATATAAACAAAAAACAATTGTGAAATTAAATTAAAAATTGTAATTAAATAAAGAAATAAGCAAAAGAAACTTGGTTTTTTGTTAAAATTAATTGAATAAATTCAAAAACAACTTTTAAATGCGAATAAATATGTCTATTTGTGCCGATTTGCAAACTGAAATTATACGTATTTTCACATAAGGGATGGGATTTTTGGCACAATCTAAGATTGATTGGTACAATGGCACAACCGATACTATTTTGGCACATTTTGGTTATCTACAAAATTTAATAGAAAATGAATTTAAAAAATAACAATTCTTTAATTTTTAGATTCTAAGCATTTACTGGTATTAAAATACCTTTTCGAATAAAGCGAAACTAAAAAATGGCATCGAAGATATTACCGAATAAAGCACCGTAAGTTGTTTTTCACGTTGAAAAAATTTTTCTCAGACTTTAAATGCTTTAAATTGCAATTTAAGTTAAAAAAATTAACAATATTTTAATTTTATAACAAAGCCACAATCACAATTAACACAAAATGTCACTTTTTCACCAGAAAAATAATAGTCTTGTACATTAAATTTGCGTGAAAACTAAGTTTGCACAATTTTCACGTGAAACTCATTGTCGTGAAAAATATATTTTTTTATATGGAGTATAACAGTTTTTTCACGTGAAAACTGAACAACTTACGGTGCCTAATCCATAGAATTTTAAAAATTCAAATGCTATAAATTTATCTCAGAGCTTCGAAAGAATTAATTTAAGTTGAATTCATAAAAAAATTAATTCAGTTTTAGAAAATCTGGTAACGCCGAAATGAACTAACGCGCGAATTTTGTGGTTGTTAAGAAAATAAATAAAAAATTGTAAATAAAGTGGTTTTCTTTTAATTTATATACAAAAAACTAACGAAATAAAGTTTTTACACAGCAATATTTAATTTATTCTGTGTTTTTTATGATTACTGACAACTATTTAAGTAAAAACATTGATGTATGTATGGTGTGTACTGCGGCCAACATTAAATTGCTTCTTAACAATATCGGCATTGCTGTATAAACAAAAGGTACAAAATATCTATTGCCGTCGTAGAAAAACATATGACGTAGAAGCTGTTTTCTACAATTAGTGGTGTTTTTAATTTTCCCATTTTGTTATTGGTAATTTTCTTGCTTTTAATACTGGTGCTCCTGCCCCCACAGCTGTTTGTTTATATCAGAGTTGGGAGTAGTTATTTTATTCTGTTTTAATTATGGCGTCTAAAACTAACAAATGCCCAATTTGCAGTAAAAATGTTACAAAAACTCACAGAAGTATTGACTGTTCATATTGTGAAAAATATTTTCATATTACTTGCGGCAAAATATCTAAGGAACAGCATGAGTTTTTGGTAAAAAATAAAAATTTGAAGTACATATGTGAGCACTGTTCAAGACTGCCAAAATTTTGCAATATCCAAGAGGAGCTAAGAAATGGATTTTCATCTCTTATGACTAAATTGGAACAAGAGCTGGAGCAAAAATTTATTGAAAGCAAGCGAAGACTTGAAGAGCAGCTTGAAAACCGGCTGAAGGAATTTGAAGAAAAAATTAATGAATTTTCGGTTCCTGCCCCTCCGACAAATGTAAATAACGTAGAGCAGATTAAGTCGGATTTAAAAAATTGCTTCGACGTTGTAAAGGTGGTTGATAATGCAGCCAATAAAAGACTTGCGTATTTGGAAATGCAAAACAACATCCAACAGCGACGTTTAAATAGATCAAATATCATAATATTGGGGTTGCCTAAGAAAATTAAAGACTTACGCAAGCACATTTTAAAAATTTGTTCCTTATGTAATGTTCGGGTGTCGTATAATGATATTCAGCACTGCACATATTTTGCTGGTGGGAAGAAAGTTTTGGTGAAATTTAACTCCGTCCAAACTCGTGATGCAATTATGATTAATTATCACAAAAAACGGAATTTAAAGTTAAAAGATGTTATTGGTGGTACATCTCAGTCAGATGTTTTCTTAAACGATCATTTGACTGATTCTGCTAAAAAACTGCTAGAAGTATGCCGAAGGTTGAAGGGAAAAAATAAAATAACCAGATATACTTTCAAGAACTATGATGTGCCTAAAGTCAACGTTATAATGCCAGATAATGCTGAGAAGACGTTTACTCTTGAGCAGTGTCTTGATCTCCTTGATAGTGAAGGTGGCTTTAACGACTGTTCATTTTCATCAGTTATTGCATCCAGCCCTGGACGTGGTTTAAATACATGATAGTTTCTGCTCTTATGTTATTTGTATTATTAGTCTATTGTTATAAGTATGGATTATTATGTTATATATATATATGTATATATATATGTATATATATGTATGTATATATATTATATATATATATATGTATATGTGTGTATGTGTATATACCCTACGGGAAATTTTAACAAACTGTCACCGAACTGGCCCCTTTATATGAAATAGACTGGTCACTTTTACATGGCGTTGTCATAGGAGGTGCAAATTGACCCCTTGTGGCATGTCACAAGACAAATCCTAGGACAGGTTACTGAACTCTCGATTTCAGGGACCTGTCCTGGGATTTGTCTTGTGACATGTCACAAGGGGTCAATTTCCACCTCCTATGACAACGCCATGTAAAAGTGACCAGTCTATTTCATATAAAGGGGCCAGTTCGGTGACAGTTTGTTAAAATTTCCCGTAGGGTATGTATATATATATATAGTAGCTTTTGGCGCACTCTACTGCTATATCTGTTGTCAGAAGCAGAGAAGACAAAATTTACTGTTTTTGATAGTTTTTTACTCATATTTGCTTCTTTTTAAATTTTTTTTTTTTGGATTTTTTGCTCCAAAATAACTTTTTCTTAAAATTATTGAGCTTTAAGCTGCTTTTTTTTAAGATTAGTTGTTTTTATAAGTTTTATTACTTTTACTTTTTTCGTGAGTAATTTTTTCCTTTAAACAAGCTGGATTTTGCTTTTTTTTGTCTTCTTTGGTCATAAGTTATCTTTTGATTAGTTAATGCTTTTTTTAACAATAGTATTTTTATTTGCATTTATAATTTTTTAAACCAATTTTCTTAATAACGTATCTGATGATTTCTTGCAATTAATTTCCTTGGCGTCAGATTGCTATTTATTCGAATTTTTAATTTTTTATCTTTTATACAATTGCCAGTTTTATTTATTTTCTTTTTTCCTTTATACATTTTAAGATGAATAGCTTTATAAATTTAGGTCCTGTTTGCAGTGATAACTCTGTAATTCGTAATAACTTTATAACTTTTGAGAGAGAGTTAAAGATAGGTCATTACAATATAAACAGCTTTAATACTTCTTCTTCAACATTCAAATTGAATGAAATAAGGAACATACTTGAGGGAAATATTATGGATATTGTTGGTTTAAGTGAGACATGGCTTAAACCTGATATATTGTCCGAGAGTGTTAATATTCCGGGATATGATATTTGTAGAAGTGATCGCCCAAAGCCTAAAAGGCTTATTTCGAAGAGGATTGAATATAGGGTAGTTTTTAGGTCTGATAGGTATGGCGAATCAGAATCTATATTCGCTGAAGTGATCCTTCGGGGCATGAAAATTTTAATTGGTGTGAGTTACTTGCCTAATGGTAATTTAAATGTTTTTGAGGAATCTATGGGAGATATTCTTGTTGAATATGCAAATGTTTGCATTATGGGTGATTTTAATATGAATATGCTTTGTAGTAGGAAATCTAATTTGGTTCGGCTAATGTGTAGTAGGCTGGACTTAGTGTGCCATCACAACTCAGCCCCCACTCATTATGATATTAATAAGGATTCTACGTCCCTTATTGATTATTTTCTAATGAGTCCCTCTCTTGTTGTGAGTACTTCTGGTCAAATGCAGTGTCCAGGAGTATCGCACCATTCACTCATTTTTATTGCTGTCGATATTCCGAAACCTACTTCCCAACAATATGTGTCCTACTTGGACTATAATTCTGTGAATATGGAAGTTTTATAACGAACTGTTCATTCTCTTGATTTTAGTGGAATGTATGCAACGGATAATGTAAATCTTCAATTGGAGGTTTTTATGGCTAACCTCTATGTTTTACACTCCTTAGTGCCTGTCGTACGGCGTAAGATAGTTTTTAAGTCTGTTGACTGGTTTAACTTCCCTAATATTGTCTATCATATATCTTTACGAGACTTAGCCTACAAATATTACCTTCTGAACAGAAGTTCACTGAATTGGGCTGTTTATTGTGAGCACAGAAATCGTGCAAAGAGAGTTATTAGGGTAGCTAAGAGGCGTGCCTATTCAAGCATGTTTAGGGATCTTAGTCCTAGACAAATGTGGAGCTATTTAAGGGGAAATGGTTGTTTGGAGACTGATAATCAGTTTATCTCTGCTAATGCTGACGAGGTAAATGACTATTTTGTTTCGTGTCAGATAGATGATAATCCCAATTCAATGGATTTTTCAGGGGGTACTTTAGGTGGTGATTTTTCGTTTCGTTGTGTGAATCTGGGAGAATTGCGCGCAGCATTGGGGAAGATTAAATCTAATGCTGCAGGTAATGATTATTTACCATTGAAATTTATTAATTTAGTTTTTCCGTTTGTGTCTTCCCATATTCTTCGGTTGGTTAATTCTATTTTTACTACTTCCGTGTTTCCTAACGATTGGAAGAAAGCTAGGGTGATACCCATAAAAAAGGAAGGTCTTTCCAACTCTTTGGATAATTTGCGTCCGATATCTGTCCTTCCGATTCTCTCGAAGGTGGTTGAGCATATTGTAAAGGATCAAATGATCCTACACCTTGATAGTAACTCTTTAATACACTCATCTCAGTCAGGCTTTCGTCGTGGGTATAGTACTGGTGCCCTTCTTCTTGGTCTAACGGATTCGATTAGAAAATTTTTGGATAATGGTAAAAATGTAGTTCTTCTTTCACTGGATTTATCTAAAGCTTTTGACCGAGTGATACATTCGAAACTTGTGGACAAACTGTTTAATTTGTTTGATTTTTCATCACAAGCTTGTAAACTTATATCCTCTTATCTGAGTTGTAGAAGTCAGTTTGTTTCGATTGGCGATTCTTTTTCATTAACGAAACCAATAACCAGTGGTGTACCTCAGGGGTCTGTTATTGGCCCACTACTGTTCATGATTTACTTGAATGATCTTCTTACATTTGGGAATGGTCTATCATGTCAGTCTTACGTTTATGCGGATGATGTTCAGTTTCTTTGCTATGCCGATTCGCAATTTGTAGATGTCTTGGAAGAGGGTGTAAATTTCATCATACATGAGGTTATATCTTGGTCTTCTGGCAATGGTTTTGTTGTCAATCCAAGAAAGACGAAGTTAATGGGTTTTGGTTTCGATACTGATAATATAATGGTTACTCTCGATGGCATGAGAGTTGAATTTGTGGATAAGATTAAATGCCTTGGAGTTTTAATTGACAATCATTTAAATTTCTCATCGCATATTAATAACGTTTCTTCGAAAATATTATTCTTGTTGAGAAGGTTGTATTCTCTTGACTTATATCTGCCTCTCTCAATTAGGATGCGTGTGGCACATTCCTTGTTGATGCCTCATATATTATATTGTGTCGAGGTATTTTCTGGTACCACAGGCGGTGAATTTAATAGGTTTCCCAATATTTTCAATAGAATTATTAGATATGTTTTTGGCCTAAGACTTCGCTCTCATGTGACTCCGTACGTAATCCAATTTCTTGGGTGCTCTTTTGTTAATTATGTAGGTATGAGGTTATTGATATTTTTTTACAAAGCAATGGTTAATGGGTTTCCGGACTATATAGTTGACAACTTTCTTTTGTCCAACTCGGAAAGAAACCCCCAACTGGTTTATCCAACACATCATACTACTATGTACGAGCGATCATTTCAGATTAGGCTTTCAAGAATATGGAACGATCTACCTCTATACCTGAGAGGTTTTGCTTTTTCACCCCAGGTCTTTAGGCGAAAGCTTAAGGATTATGTAGCTATTCATGAGTTATAGCTTTTTATTTGTGCTACTATTTTTATCTCTCTCGATCTTTTCTTTTTTTATTATCGCTGCACTTAGGAAAATCTGGTGATTGTATTATTTTTTTTTAATATCTATTTATATTATTCAAGATAATGTTTTCAATATTTTTTTTATATGATAGTTTTACTGTATTTTTTACTTATTATTTATTTTTATTATTATTTATTTTTATTATTATTTATTTTTATTATTATTTATTTTTATTATTATTTATTTTTATTATTATTTATTTTTATTATTATTTATTTTTATTATTATTTTTTTTTTTATTATTTATTTTTATTATTATTTATTTTTATTATTATTTTTTTTTTTTTATTATCTTTATTTAAATTATTATTTTGTAGTAGCTTTTATTAATCATATATGGCCCCAGGGCTTTGGTTATGTAATTTGAAGTAAATAAATGCTGTATTTATTATTAAAAAAAAAAAAAAAAAAATTAAATTTCTGTTCCTTGTCTCAATATATTATTGCAATTACCAAAATAATGGAAATTAATGGTTAAAGCTACTAAAGTTAAAAAATTTTTTAAATTGATGGGAAAAACTAATACTTTAGATAGAGTGATAGAGATATTTATTTGTTTACTCTCATTTTACCAGACTTTACCCAGAATTACGTGGAACAAACCTATTATTTTTTAATGTTATTGCGAACATGTTTTTTATTTTTTGCAAAACGTTCTAAAAAGCAAAGCTGTGCAGTTGTTGAGCAGTAGCAAAGCATCTGCAACAGCTGATCACGCATCAGCAACAAAACTCGTTAAAAGCCACGACCACTTAAAACAAGTGACAAAATGAAAAAACAAACATTACGTTACAATTCTGTACAATTTTCTGAACCATCTCCTTGCCTTTCGTGGCGAATTTAGCCACTATTTTGTTCTTTAAAAATAAAGGCAACAATAATAAAATTACAAAAAACTTGAATAGATTTAAATTATTGGCCACCACTGTATATTTCATTTTACATGTTAAAAATACAGATTATATAAGTTTTAAATTCAATGCTGGTGGTTTTAACATCTAAAATTATTATCCATAAATTTTTTGTAGAAAAAAACTGAAGATTATTACAAAAAAGTTAAAAATATTTGCATTTTTATATTAATTAATAAATACCGATAAAATACCGGTAGTTACCTATAAAACGGTATTCAATTTGAAACGGTATTTTAACGATAACGATATTATAATGATAACGGTAGCCAACCTTTTAATAAAGCAATTAAAACTTAAATCGATTAAAAAGTAGACGAGTTATTACAATTTCTGCCAGCAACTGATGTGTCACAGACAGTGTTGCCATATAGCCAGTTTTAACTGTTTTTTACAGTTTTTTGGGATGCATAACAGTTTTCCAGTTTCTTCATGTTAAAATTAGTTTTTTTTTTAATTCATGGATTTTTTTACAGTTTTTCATATTAAATCGGCACATTTGTTTCACTTACAATTTTTTTTAACTAAAATTTAAGAATAAAAATATAAAAGTGCTTATGCATAATAATTTGAAAACTTTAAATACGAATTTTGTATAAAATTACATTATAAAATTTCCGCGGGTACCCGCGGTAACGTACGGGAACGCACATAATGTTACATATTTCCAAATTGGTTCAATTTCATGGTAACAAATCGTATCTTTATTTATTTTTCATAAGATTAGCTGAAGAAAAACACAAATGAATAAGAAAATTGCGAAACAAAAAAAAAGTACATACATAAGTATAAACAAAAAAAAAAAAAACTCGTTTATTATACAGTAAATAAGCTTGTTTAATGTGTTTGTTATGTATGTATAAAAAGCGGAGTGATAAGATGAAACTCATAACTAAATTCTTATAGCTTTGTGACTAGCCTTTTTCGAATGTAAATTATTTCGATTTCATTAAAATCAAATATATATTAAAAATAAATATTTAAAAAATGTCTTACCATATAGTTTTTTATAATAAAATTGATATAATCCTTTTTCCAGTTGATTATAAATGAAATATATCGCAAAATATTAAATTATTGCAATATATTTATAAGAAAAAAAAAAAAAACAACTGCTTTAAACATAACCATCATTCTATCCATACTCCTTTTTCTGTGATCTTCTCATCACCCACACCCAGTCATCCTTTAATGTATGCAAATATCAATTACTGGGGTTGTGAATAGGGTCTGGTTGTGTTGTTGTCGCTGCTGTTTCGTTAGAATCATTGGTCGATAAAATGCTTGTATCGCCATAAAATTTAGGCTCATCATGGTGTTCGGTGCCTGCACCATTCGCCTCTTCATCGGAATCATCGTCTCCGGATGATTCTACAGCATTGCCATGAGAATCGCTGTTTTGCTGATTGGTGGTGGTTGAGTGAATCTTTGACGATCCCTGCTTTACAGCCTTACTGAGGCGGTCATAGCATGTGGTACAAACACGTTGTGGCTTTGAACTCTGCTGTGGCAGTAAGAATTTCTTCGAGGAGCACGGACCACATACCACGGCACCGCAATTGCGACAATGATGGCGACGGACAATCATTGTAAATTGAGTTTTCTTACAGTGCATGCAAATTGTCGCCTCTGCATCGGGCACCCAGACGGCTGCATGCTTTTCCACTGGTTTCTTTCCAGATTTCCGAAGTAAATCCTCTACGCACTTGTTGATATGTGCCATCCATTCTTGCTTTTCCGTTGCGGTTGCGGCGCAAACTACAAATGACTTAGTTGTGGTGCGTATCAGCCAACCGTTGCGATATTGAACACAGTCATCAATATTCTCTAATGACACCTCTTCCAGTGGCATAATATGTTGTTTATTGTATTTTTTCTTGCCAATAACGATGTTGCCGTAAACTAAAATATCATTGAATAAGAAAAACTGTCTAGACTTTGGTCGTTTGCGACACATTTTGGTCAAAACACCCTCGCCCACCAACACACGCCCTGGTATGGCTAATGGCACGCCCGAACTACCGAAGCAATTTTCCACCATCGCAATTCGCCTGGAATTAGCTTCAGAGTTTACTAAACGGTCAACCATTTTTTTCTATTTTTTTATATCAGGTGTATTGTGGAATTTGTTATATTTTTTTCGTTAAATTTTCGTAGGCGTATATTATAAAGATCAGCAGCAGCCAAAAGAGTTTGTATGTTTTTGCATTAATTCATAGAATATATAAAGAAAACGATTTCACGTACGTCTTTTTTTCTTTTTGAACGGAAGTGATTGCGAGTTTTTGACGTTTTCTTTTTGTCATCAATTTCACTTTTTTATCTTTGATGTTTATTCTTAATTTTTGTGTATTTAGTTTGCAATTTAGTTAAAAATTATTACATTGAAAAAAAAAAAATGTAAATGTACAAAATAAATTTATACGGATTAACTTTTGAAATAGTTTTGTGGAATATTTTACAAAACAAATTCGCTAAACAAATGAGAACAATCTATGTATTGAATGTCAAATTATTGTAAGAAACAGTGTTGAAAAGTGTAAACAAAATAAAATGAAACCGTAAGTAAGAATACAATAAAGGCTAAAACCACAGATTACATACAGACTTGTAAAGCGGGGAATACATTAAGAAACATTGAGTAGGGAACAACCAGTATCAAATGTCAACACGAACTTTAACATAGACAAACCAACATTCGTAAAAAAATTGCCATTTTTCACGAATGTTCCTTACCCGGTGTCTTGAAATGCAATAAATTATATGATATGAAATGTCAAAACCATTTCAGCGAAACGTCAAAATGATATCAATTGCAAAATGGTGAACACTTGACCATTTCATGAACTAAACACTTTTCCATTCTTTTTCACCAAATTTTGTTATTTTTCTATTACAAAATTAAAATGAAAACTAAA
This sequence comes from Leucophora obtusa, assembly GCA_949987735.1. Taxonomy (NCBI): domain Eukaryota; kingdom Metazoa; phylum Arthropoda; class Insecta; order Diptera; family Anthomyiidae; genus Leucophora; species Leucophora obtusa. Next base: position 228,616,722 of record OX465297.1, read on the forward strand.
AGTGACGTTTGATCTCTGGTATCATTGCAAGAGCCGATGGCATGTCAGCGATATCATGATATTGCAATAAAATTGAAATTGAGTGTCTTCACTTGAGATGAGAGCATTTTGACAATTGCTTTTGCTTGCTATCATTTTATTGCATGTCAAGACAGTAGGTAAGAATACAATAAAGGCTAAAACCACAAATTACATACAGACTTGTAAAGCGGGGAATACATTAAGGAACATTGAGTAGGGAACAACCAATATCAAATGTCAACACGAAATTTAACATACACAAACCAACATTCGTAAAAAAATTACCCTACCCGGTGTCTTGAAATATCTTGAAATGCAATAAATTATATGATATGAAATGTCAAAACCATTTCAGCGAAACGTCAAAATGATATCAATTGCAAAATGGTGAACACTTGACCATTTCATGAATAACAAATATTTATTTATTTTATTTTTATTTATTATTATTTTATTTATTATTTTTATTTATCATAGATTTTTCTTTGAAAAACACCAAATTTATGAAACATTAATGTTTACCGACAAATAGTAAAAAACTAATCACTTTTCCATTCTTTTTCACCAAATTTTTTGTTATTTTTCTATTACAAAATTAAAATGAAAACTAAAAGTGACATTTGATCTCTGGCATCATTGCAAGAGCCGATGGCATGTCAGCGATATCATGATATTGCACTAAAATTGAAATTGAGTGTCTTCACTTGAGATGAGAGCATTTTGACAATTGCTTGCTATCATTTTATTGCATGTCAAGACACTAGGTAAGAATACAATAAAGGCTAAAACCACAGATTACATACAGACTTGTAAAGCGGGGAATACATTAAGGAACATTGAGTAGGGCATCATTGCAAGAGCCGATGGCATGTCAGCGATATCATGATATTGCAATAAAATTGAAATTGAGTGTCTTCACTTGAGATGAGAGCATTTTGACAATTGCTTGCTTACCTTTTTATTGCATGTCAAGACACTAGGTTAGGCCCAATTTCTGAATGTCCAGTTAAAATTTATCCGTCAGTTAAATTAAAATTTTATATTATATTTTTTTATTGTAATAAATAAATTAAATTAAAAAAATATGAGAAACAAGAACAAATGTGTCAGTAATCAGACCTTAGTGTATTCCCCGCTTAAAAACGGACTGTGGTAATAAAAACCACAGCCCCTATTAGTCTTGAAACAGAGTTGCCTTTGCCATTTCTATGTACAAGTGACATCCCACGGTGGGATGTCAAATACATGACATTTAGCCATTGAGATATCCATATTCTAAAGCTGCCTTCACACGAAGGAACATTAGTCTCAGAACAAGTGTTTCTATTTTGTTTACATTTTTAATACGCACACCTAAATCGAGTTTCTAAATTCAATAAATGTCAACTTAAAAAAGCTAACTTCTCAGGAGAGCTAAAAAACTAGTTATTTCGCTTATTATTGTAAAAATAAACAATGTACCTTCCATAAGATGGTTTAAATATTCTTACAAATTATACCTATGCAAAAAATTTCATATTTTGCACTTTTTTGAATATTTTTTTGAGATAGCATATTTTAGTATATCAAAACACAAATATTTTTTTGAGTTAGCATATTTTGTCCGAAAATAAAAATACGTTTTTTTTGAAAAATGTTTATAACACTGCTCTACAAAAAAAGGTGAATGTTATTGCAGTGGTTTTAAGATAATTAGGGGGTGCTGATATCGAATCTGTAACCAGTTTGTTCAAATTGGCTCTAGGTTTTGCGCAATTCGCGATTTAAATTTTTCAGCCGATTTTTTCAATAAAAAATTTATAATTTAGTAACTATAGCTTCGGAAAGAAAACGCTTTACACAGTTTAAGCTTAATTCCGTGCCCTATTTCTCAAATTTAAGTGTGTATCAATATCTCAATAACTTTTCTAAATATAGTTGGTCAAAGTCAAAATTTAAAAATTGTTTAAGGTTTTTCTAAAAAAAAAATTTAAATATAAGACGAAGTCCGATTTTAAATATCAAAGCCAATTTGGAAAGCAAAAGGTCCAAAAGGTTCATATACGAAAGTACAAAATTCTCGTCCCGTTGATTTTTTGTACCTTATGTAATGTCTCGGTTTGAGTAATGAAGTTATCATTTTCTTACTTATAGTCTTGACCAGGGATGATAAAGTTAGTACTATAGTACTTTTTATGGTACTATTAGAACCTCAAAAGTACTATAGTACTCATATGACTCATTTAGTACTATTTACAAATTTTCATGTTTTTTTTTTTTTATTTTCATACCAAATATTGTATTTAAAATGAATAAATTAACTATCGGAATTTAAAATACGTAATTCAATGAAACAAATTATTAAAATATGTACACAAAAATGTTAAAAATAAGGTGAATTAAAATTTTTTCGAAAATTTAGTATTTTTGATTTAAAAAGATCCTTAATAATCGTAACTTTAAATTGTTGTGATAACCAAAGAAATTGCGTTAATTTGTTGAATAAATCAAATAAGTTGAATTGAATAAATCCCTTTAAAATAATTTTAACCTTCCAACGAAATTGCATACGAGGGACTTCATTCAAACAAAAATCTAAATCAAACGTCAGCACTAAGTTATTATATTCCATACCAAATAATTCTATAGAAACGCATTTAACAAGTTCAAATATCGATTTTTCCGATAGTGGAAGGGATCGTATTTCCGGGCTTATGGTATCTATTACGTCTAATATTCTAGTTTCCAAGTTGAAAATATCGGCTCGATAGTTAGCGAGATATACCCAAAACGATTATCTTGATTTTTTCGGATTTTTAATTTTTTTTTAAAAAAAATAATATAAATAAAATATTTGTAATTTTTCGGACTTTTCCGAGCACAAAACGCGGTAAAAAAAAGAGCCGGGAGGAACTAAGCCAAATTTGAGCCTTGGTCTTTGCCCGGAATGATCAGTACCTCACTAATGAATAAAATTAAATAGGTCCCTGAAAGAAATCAAATAAAATTGATTTGGATATACCATTAAATACCAATACATTCAATATCAGATAGGGCCTCTTCATTGTTACTAAGTCAAAACACCATTCTAACCGATTCTAACAATTCTCAATAGCGTTAGTAATCGATGCAGTAGAAACTTATGTACCAAATTTTGTCAAATTATCTTCTCAAATGCGACCTGTAGTTTGATTATAGGGATCGATCGTTCATAAGCACCAACTCAATACACCAAAGGAGTAGTGTAGAATACAAAAAATACTTTTTGGTACTATGGAGGTTAGAGTTGTGAAATTTCGATACTTTTTGAGTACTCAATACTACTCAATACTTTTCAATTGAGTACTCGATACTACTCAATACTTTTAACGGTTTTTTTTAATTTAAAAATAAAAATGTTATGAGTTCGTATTTATAAGAAAAAATAATAACAATTCACATACACGTGTTAAATAACTATTGTTACTTACATTTTAATAAATTTCAAACATTTTAAATACTTTAATAAAATAATTTTTCCCAAAAATTCATTACAAATTTCTTTGCTTCACAAATAGAGTTGTATTTCAGAGTTGTATTTTTAGTACTATTTTTAGAGTTGTATTTTCATACGAAAAATACACATTTCTACGGAAAATTGCATCTTTAAAAGTATTGAGTAGTACCGTTTTAGTATTGAGTACTCAAAAAAACAGTCAGTATTGAGTACTCAGTACCGGAATACTCAATACTTTTACAACTCTAATGGAGGTCGAAAAAGTACTATTTTTTATACAAGTTGGTACTATTTTAAAAATCCCATTTATCATCCCTGGTCTTGACTAGCCATGGATTTGTGCGAACATGAAGCAAATCACACGTGAAACAACAACAAATTTTGTTTGTTGTTTTTGTTTTGCATGTAATTCGTTTCATGTTCGCACAAATTCATGGCTAGTCAAGACTATAAGTTATATTGCGGACAACTGAAGAGTAAGCGTGATGGCTACGAAACAATTGTATTGTCTATCAGGAAAACAACAAATAACATCTAATATGACAATATCATATTAGAATTTGGACTTGAGGTAGAAGAATATAAATTATTTAATTTGAAAAAAATACAAAATCTAGGTAAAATAATAGGGGTCAATTTATATAAAATTATATAAATTTATATATAATTATATATAAGTTTATATAATTATATATAAGCATATATAATTATATCCACCAATTTCCGCATATAATTATATATAATTTGATATGGGGTCATATATAGTTATATATGACTCCATATATAATTTTATATGACCCCATATCAATTTTTTTAATCGGGACGTTACAATATTTTTACGTATGTTTAGTGTCCTATATTTGATATATGTATTGATAATTATCCGTGTTGAAAGTTAACGTGCATACGAAAAGTAATATATTAGTTTTCCTCTTAACCCTCTAACCGGCAAGCCCGCCTCCAGGCGGGGTATATTAAATTGACCAGAAATGCACCAAAGGAGTATTTTATAATAAGAAATTATGCTTTTTCAACAGAAAACCAAATTTATTTATTAATTTTTTTTTGAAGAATTTTTTTGTATACAATGCAGGGTTTGGAAGCGAGAAAGTTTCAAAGATAAAATTTCGTAAAATTTCAAAAATTAAATATTTTAAAACAACCAAGATTTTCAAAAATCTTAAAAACATATTTAAATTGACTAAAACAATTGATAGTGATCATGAAGTAAGATTGGAGCTTAAGCTATTCAAAAAGTTCCTTACTTTGGTCCAAGGACGCATAGGATTCCATAAGGATACCTTTAAAGGACATCGCCTTAACTTCAAAACGAATGGACGGATTTTTTTGAAATTTGGTAAAACGATAATATTTGGTATAGGTAGCAAAATTTATAAGTTTGAATAATATAAATTGAAGTTTTGGTGCGTTTTCGCTCAATTTCGCGTTTTTCGAAAAACGAAAATCGCTACATCCTCTTAAGTAACAGCACAAAAAATGCAATTTTTTTATTGCAATTACATCTTGGTAAGAGAAGTAATTTGTGCCTAAACCTAGTAATTTTTATGGGCTAGTTTTCGAGATTCACACTTAAACTATCTTGGCCCATATCGCCTAAAGTAGGCAACGAAAAAAAATTTTGTAGAAGAATTTATTGTTTATTTTTCGTGAGGAACACATGGTATAAATTTCATTGCAAAAAAGCTTAGGCCGGTTAGAGGGTTAAACGCGTTTTTATGCACTTTGGTTTTTTATGAGTTAACGGATATAGTTAAGTCGAAAACACAGCTATAAATAAACTAAGTTTAGTGCTTAACCATAGTTGTGAATGTCATATTTATATGGAAATAACTGTGGTTTACATTTAACCTTGGTTATGTTGGATATAAGTTACTCGCCCTTAAATTGATAAAGTGAAATATAAGGACAAAAGTAAACTTTGAAAGTGTGGAAGAATTACCAAAACTGATTGCATTTTCAAGTGAAATGAAAGAAAATGGTATCAAAAGTAGTAAATAGAAACAACTGAATTAAAAATTAGGCAAATTGCACGTCAAAAACGAATTTAAGAAAAAAAAAACTAGTAAAAATAGTAAAAACTAGCATGTAAACAAACAGACATATAAAAAGTATTATATTCAGGCTTTTGAATCATTTGAACTATAGCACAGAAAAAAAATGCTTGTACTGTTACATTTTCAATTAAAATTTTGTCATGAAAACCAAAGCGGTTGTATTTAAAAACGTTTAACTTTTGAAAGCTCAATTTATAAATGGTACACTAAGTGGTACATTATCCTATAATATAGATATCCTAGAACATGATCTTAGAAGAATTGTACGATTTGTGTTTAGGATTCCTCATGATGATCATGCTCCCATTATTGGAGCCGTGAATGAATATTTAGGCTGTTCTTTTGCACAATATCTCGAATTACGCAATATGATTTTCCTATTTAAAATACTGAAGTTTTATATGCCTCATTATTTGGCTTCTAAATTTATATTTTTTAGATCTATGAGGCATACTCATATTGTTTATCCTATTTATACTTGTTCAGTTTATGAACGATCGTTTATTGTTAGAACCGCTAGGGTTTGGAATCGCTTACCTGAGAATTTACATGATTTAACTGCTTATACTGATACTTTTAAAAATAGACTTTTACGTAATTTCCAGAGAAACCAATTTCTGGAGAATCAGTCAATTTGTCGAATTTCGCTGATTGGGAATACTAATTCATAATGGTAATTTCATATGTGTATATTTGCCATATCTTACAAGTGTTTTTCTTTTTTTTTAGGTTGCTACTTTATATTGATTTATATTTTTTCTTTTTATTATTATTATTATTATTATTGTTATTTTTTTATAATTAGTTAAGTATTTATTACTACTTAGTAATACGTTCTCTGGCCTTGTAGGCTTATTGTATTACAAATAAATAAAAAAAAAAACAATTTGTTTTTATGAAACATAAAACATTGTTCATACCAATTGAAGAGTGATATTGAAAAAATATCAATTAAATTGTTACTTTACTTTGAAAATTAACAGTAAAGATAAAATTTTCAATTAAAAATTCAATATTTAGATTTTAAATTCAAACGAACTCAACTAAGATAAAGATCTTTTAAATCAAGAATTAATTAAAATTATAAATTAATTTTAAAATTATAAACAAAACATTTAATGCATTTAAGACGAAAAGCAGTTATTAAAAATGTTTGCAGGAATACATCAAAAAAAAAAACTCTAAGCGAATAGCTTGCTAAAACTCTTTTACATAAATAATATGTCTGTTCCCGTACTTTACCGAAGTTATCCAAACTAACCCAAAGGCGTTCCCGTACTCAAATTCCGTGCAAATTGTTGTTGTTTGGGCTGTTTTGGGGTCCCGCGGGAACCCGCGGTAAAGTACGGGAACGCACATAATGATATACACACATAAAATATAGTTAAAATTATATCGTCACCTGAAATGCAAACGGACGTAACTACACAAAAATTCGAAATCGAGTTTTTTATTGATTATGGTTCATTTTATCAAACTAAATACATGGTCACACAAAATTTTAGACTTCTACGATCAAAAACCGCGACTTTATTAAAGAAATTCAAACGGACGTAACTACATGTATTTCTTAACCCTCTAACCGGCCTAAGCTTTTTTGCAATGAAATTTAGACCATGTGTTCCTCACGAAAAATAAACAATAAGTTCTTCTACAAAATTTTTTTTCGTTGCCTACTTTAGGCGATATGGGCCAAAATAGTTTAAGGGTGAATCTTGAAAACTAGCGCATAAAAATTACTAGGTTTAGGCACAAATTATTTCTCTTACCAAGAAATAATTGCAGTAAAAAAATTACATTTTTTGTGCTGTAACTTAAGAGGATGTAGCGATTTTCGTTTTTCGAAAAATGCGAAATTGAGCGAAAACGTACCAAAACTTGAATATATATTATTCAAACTTATAAGCTTTGCTACCTATACCATATTCTTTTTACCAAATTTCAAAAAAATCCGTCCATTCGTTTTGAAGTTAAGGTGATGGCCTTTAAAGGTATCCTTATGGAATCCTGTGCGTCCTTGGACCAAAGTAAAGAACTTTTTGAATAGCTTAAACTCCAATCTTACTTCATGGTAACTATCAATTGTTTTAGTCAATATAAGTTTTTAAGATTTTTGAAACTTTTGGTTGTTTTAAAATATTTAATTTTTGAAATTTTACGAAATTTTATCTTTGACACTTTCTTGCTTCCAAACCGTGCATTGTAGACAAAAAAAAATTCTTCACAAAAAATTTTATAAATTTTGTTTTCTGTTGAAAAAGCATAATTTCTTATTATAAAATACCCCTTTGGCGAATTTCTGGTCAATTTAATATACCCCGCCTGGAGGCGGGCTTGCCGGTTAGAGGGTTAATGCAAAAAGACGTAACTACACTCTTGTATGAAAAACATACAAACACATGTATTGTGTAAGCTTGTCAGCGTTGCCACAATGGGAATTCAAAATTACCCGCAAGTTTAGACAAAATTACCCAAAAAGTATGAAATTACCCACACTTATAGAAGAAATAAACCTGTACAAATAAAAAAAGTAACTAAAAACTAAATATTAGTAAGAAAAAAAACAGCAAGAAAAAATCTGTTAAATCTACAAAATCTTAGTTATATTTCAGTACAATACAAATGACAATTTATCTGCTGAATTCAGAAAAACTTTTTTCTGAATATTAGTAGACAAAAAACAGCAACAACCAGCTGTTGTATCTCCAAATTTTAGTTATATTAAAGTTAAATTTAGTTGAATGAAAGTAACAATTTTCCAGTTGAAATAAAAAAAACCAATAATATTTGCTTAACAATACTATATTCCTAATTTCAGTGAGTTAAATTGTTATTCATATTAAAAAAAATACATATGTATACTCAGAGCTTTGAAGAATTAATTCCTTTTTGAATGAATTCACTACCAATCGAATTCAATTTTCTCTAGAATTGAATGAATTCCTTTTCTTAAGTAATTCACTGAATTCATTCAACTGAATGCGTTCATCAAACAACAAAATCAAAGAATTAATTCAATTGCAATAGTTCTTTTTATTAAATCAAATGAATTAATTCACCGGTAAAAGCGTTCAATTTTATAAATCGAACGGAAAAAAAGTGAATTAATTCCTTACTGAATTAATTCACCACTGAATCCATTCAATTTCATTTTCATTCAGTGAATTAAAAAAAAATAAAATTACATTCAGTGAATTAAAAAAAAATAAAATTACATTCAGTGAATTAAAAAAAAATAAAATGACATTCAGTGAATTAAAAAAAAAATTATAAGTTCACTGAATTGAAAAAAATAAAATAAGTTCACTGAATTAAAAAAACAAGTTCACTGAATTCAAAGCCTGTTTTCTGCCGTTCAGTAGAAGAAAACAATAATGTACAAATAAAATTTTTAAATAAGCAATTTTACAGCGTGTGCTAGTAAAAATTAACAAATTAGAAACCGGATGCTGTTTATCAACCTACATGATTCAAAAATAAAGCCTTTTACTATTAAAAATAAAAACTTTACAGATATAGATAAATTTGGAAAAAAAATATAACTATATAACTAGTTTGAAAAATTAATAGTTATAATTTTTTTCCAAATTTATCTATATCTGTAAAGTTTTTATTTTTAATAGTAAAAGGCTTTATTTTTGAATCATGTAGGTTGATAAACAGCATCCGGTTTCTAATTTGTTACTAGCACACGCTGTAAAATTGCTTATTTAAAAATTTTATATGTACATTATTGTTTTCTTCTACTGAACGGCAGAAAACAGACTTTGAATTCAGTGAATTTATTTTATTTTTTTTCAATTCAGTGAACTTATTTTTTTTTTTTTAATTCACTGAATGTAATTTTATTTTTTTTTTTAATTCACTGAATGAAAATGAAATCGAATGAATTCAGTGGTGAATTAATTCAGTAAGGAATTAATTCACTTTTTTTCCGTTCGATTTATAAAATTGAACGCGTTCACCGGTGAATTAATTCATTTGATTTAATAAAAAGAACTATTGCAATTGAATTAATTCGTAACAAAATAAATCGAACGAAAGCAAATATGAATTAATTCCATTCAATATATGGTGCTTAGTGAATTAATTCATAGAATTTTTAATTCAGAATTGAAAAATTGAATTAAGGAATTAATTCTTCAAAAGCTACTATGAAAAATAAAAATTTACGACGTCTTTAGTCGACTAAAATTAAACAAAATTTGTTGCTAAATTTAGCAGGGTGAGTTCTTTTTTTTCAATTAACTAAAACATAGCTAGAATTTTGTTCTTGCTGTTTTATCTTACTAATATTTAGCAAACCAATTCTGCTGGTTTTGGCAGTTTCTTCTGCAGGAAGAGATAAACCACCAAACATCATCTAAAAACTTATTAATGAGAACTTTTTTGGTTATTACAACTCTCCCATTTTTAGAGGTTTTATTTTCTCAGGGAAAAGGTGCTAAATTAGAGGCGTTAGTGATAATTTTTTGAGAAAGAATAGTCGTTTTGGAACTTAAAAAGTTCTCTAATAGGAATAAATTATGATTTCAAAATGTGAAGGATATAAAAATTATAATATCATAATTTTAGTGAACTTAGAAAATTTTACTGATTAAAGCTTATTATCTTGTTCATTATATCAAAAAAAATTCGTTATTTACCCCGAGTCTGTTAAATTTTTCAATAAAATTCTTTTTTTCTTCCTACAAAATAGCACATTTGAAAATCAATTAATTTATATGGAGATTGGTAGGCGTTTTCACAAATTTAAGAAAACATTAAAGGACTACACAGAAAAAAAGAGATTTATTGTGGCAACCGAATTTTTTTGTCAACCGATTGGTTTGGTTGGATCTACCGATATATTTGTCTGTGGCAACAGAAATTCGGTGAATAGAATTTTGGTTGAAACAAAATATATTTGAAGTATAACAGGAATACATTTGACTCCGATAGCCAAATAATTCGGTTACTGCCAACCATTTAGTTGGCAATAAATGCAGTTGTCACAATGAATCCGTTCTCTTTGTGTATAATAAATTACAGAAGAACTTCGAACTTTTTTTTAATGCATTATCTGAAAAATCAAATTCCTTTTTTTTGAATTGGAACTATCCGCGTTAGTTTTACTTTATTCAATTAACTAAAAAATCTGGAAATATCGTTTATCCAATTCATGCATTGAATTCTTTTTTTAATTGTGTAATTTATCCGATTACCCAAAAACTACGCATGAAAGCAATTACCCACGCTCTATCCACGAAGGCAAAAATGACCCGCGATTTGTGGCAATTTTTTTCTTCATTTAAAATTCCTCAAATATCTGTATTAGAAATACATGTGTTTTTTTTTTAATTAACATAAATCCTTTTTCTTCTTTTTTTTTAATAAAATATAAACATTTAGATAAAAAAAAATATAAACAAGTATTTTTATTAAAAAAGCTTGAAAAATTTACTAAAGCTGCGTTTACATCTGCACCGAAATCCCGAGATTTCGATATTCACCACTCTGAAAAAACAGTGAAGATATGCGTATAAACTTGAATTTTCTGGAAAATGTATTTATTAGAACTAAATATGTGTACTTTATTCAAAATTGAACATCTATCAGCTTTCCTTCATTGCTTTTTCAGAGTGGTGAATATCGAAATCTCGAGATTTCGGTGCAGATGTAAACGCAGCCTAACATAACATGAATGTTTTAATTTTTATGGCGTTATTGGTTCTACATCTAAAAATGACTTTAGTGTAGTTACGTCTTCTTGTTTCAGAAAACAACAAGTCAAAAGGACGTAACTAATATAAAAACTTAACCCCTCAATTCATAAATGCTTTGTAAAGTTATAGCAGGTTTACAAAACGTCATTTTCATACAAAATTCGTTCAATAAACCTCCTATAATTTTACAAAGCATTTATGAATTTGGGGGTAAATATATAAAAATAAAACAAAAATTGTTAAAAAAAATAAATAAATCTCCATACCATAAATAAAGTTTGAAAAAACTGCAAAGAATACTTTATTATTATTGATTTTATAACGTTTTTTGCTTCTCCTGTAAAAAAAAGTAAAAGTGTAGTTACGTCCGTTTGCATTTAAGGTGACGATATATATATTAGAGTTCGTCATAAAAATTTGATTTCCAGATATCATCACTTTTTTTTAAAGTTTTTGCATAGAAAAACAGAATGGCAAATATTTCCAGAAATTCTAAAAACGTCGTCCCCTGACGATTTCCTTACCCATGTGAAAATCGAAATATATATGAACATACATGATCATACATTGACTAGTATATGATCATGCATAGTCATACATGATCATATACGTCATTGCATAGTTCAATGTATGACCATACATTATCTCATATATTTCCATATATCTTCGGATCCGAAATTTGAGGGTATATGGACGTATATGGCGATATATGATCATATATGAGCATGCATGAATCATATGTGAGCATATATGGTCATATATGAACATATATGGTCATATACCCTAAAATTTCGGATCCGAAGATATATGGAAATATATGAGATAATGTATGGTCATACATTGAACTATGCATTGACGTATATGATCATGTATGACTATGCATGTTGGTACACCGACTTATGTCGGCCCAAGGACGAAGCCTATTGATTTTGGCTAAAATCGGTCCATGTTTAGACCTAGTGCCCATATAAGGGTCCCCCAAAAATATATTGTTTATACGCATCAGTTCGCAAATATTAAGATATTTTGATGAAATTTGGTACACAGACCTATGATGGCCCAAGGACGAAGCCTATTGATTTTGGTGAACATCGGTCCATGTTAAGACCTAGTGCCCATATAAGGGTCCCCTCAAAATTATATTGTTTATACGCTGCAGGTCGCAAATATTAAGATATTTTGATGAAATTTGGTACACCGACCTATATCAGCCCAAACAAGAAGCCTATTGATTTTGGTTAACACCGGTCCATATGTAGACCTAGTGCCCAATAAGGGTCCCCCCAAAATTGGCTTGGTTACAAACTGCAGGTCGCAAATATTAAGATATTTTAATGAAATTTGGTTCGCTGACTCACATTATAGAAAACTTTGACACAAGTCCCATTTTAACCCATTCGAATTACGGATCCAAACATTAGTTGGCTTTTAACCAGACTGGTGTAGGGTATTGTATAGTCGGCATGCCCGACTTTAACATTTTTACTCGTTTCTACTAATGATGTAGATTTGCAACTTTCTACATTAAATGATTTAGTGGATTGCCTGCATAATTTTGTTCCTACATCTAGGGTTAAATTAAACTCAAATAATTCTAATTGGATGAATTCTAGGTGTATTGCTGATGCTAGATTGTCAAGAGACAGAGCTTATGGGGCTTATCTTAGTGATCGTACTGAGACTAACTGGAGAGTTTATTGCAGACTAAGAAATAAAACCAAATCTATTATTAGAAAGGCTCGTAACGATTATGGAAAAAATCTTTTTACTGGTGTGAATAATATACAAATGTGGAATAGGATTCGCGGACTAGGGTGTGTTGGTCGTGAGCATTCTACAATTGACGCATCTAATGTTGAATCTGTAGCAACAAGTTTTTTAAATAATCTGAACTCTAATCACCTTGGTGAATTAAGTTTTGATGAATTCTTTGAAAACTCCAATTCATTTTTTTTAATCCCATTACTGAATATGACCTTTTGCTCGCTATAAATTTCATTAAGTCTAATGCGACTGGTTATGATAGGGTTCCCATAAAATTCATAAAACTGATTTTTCCGCTTATATCTAGACTAATTCTTCATCTTGTAAATTCTATTTTTACTACGTCTAAATTTCCGACTGCATGGAAGCTGGGTCGTGTTGTGCCAATTATGAAAAGTGGTCATTATGATATTGGTAATTTGAGACCGATAACCATTTTACCTGCTCTATCAAAAATTGTTGAAAGTATTATGAAAATGCAAATTTTATTTCATTGTGAGAGTTTCTCATTGATTCATCGGAACCAGTTTGCCTTTAGGCGAAATCATAATACGACCTCACTGTTACTTTCTCTTACTGATACTATAAGGAAACGACTTGATAATCATGAATACTTTATTATGGTTTCTCTGGATCTTACAAAGGCATTTGACCGAGTCAACCACAACGTCTTGGTAAAGAAACTTTATGAGAATTTCAATTTTTCGAGATATGCATGTAAGTTAGTTCACTCTTACCTATTAGAGCGATCTCAGTTTGTTTCAATTAATGGATCAAATTCTACAATTGGTGCAGTAACCTCAGGTGTGCCTCAGAGTTCTGTGCTGGGCCCTATTCTATTTCTTACTTAAATGATTGTATTTCCCTTATGAACAATAATTTTTGTCAGCCATATGTATTTGCTGATGATATTTTGCTATTGTATACTGCAGATTCAAGTCAAATTGACTATTTTGAAACCTATTTAAATAACCATCTCAGTTCAATATCCAATTGGATGTCTCTTAATTGTCTTGAGATTAATTCTGCTAAGACTAAGGCAATGACTTTTCATTTACATAACCGTAATTTTATATATCCTACGATATATACAGATGGACAAGTCATTGACTATGTGGTTTCTATTAGGTGTCTCGGTGTTATTTTGGATTCCAGTCTAAATTTTGATAATCATATAAATTTCCTTTCCAATAAAATTTGTCTTATTTTAAGAAGATTATACTCAATAAAACCATACACACCTAGACTTGTAAGATATCGATTAGCTCACTCGCTGATTATGAGTCAATTTAATTATGGTATGGCCTTGAGGTTTTCTCTGGGTCTTGGTTGTATAACGTGGATATTCTTGGTGGAATTGTCAGAAGTTGTTCGTTATGTTTTTGATGTGCGAGTTCATGAACATGATCGTGTTAGGGAGCTTGTTCCTGAATTTTTGAAATGTAGTTTCGATGATTTTTTAAAATTGCGTATTTTACTTCATTTTTATAAAATTATGAAATTACAACAACCGGAACTTCTAGTGAATGGATTTTCTTTTATACATTCAACACGGAATATCCAGATTGATGTGCCTTTAAGATATCTTTCAATATCTGATCGCTCTTTTGTAGTACGCGTCTAACAAGTTTGGAACTATTTGCCAAACAGTCTTAAACTTTTTTCATATTCCTTTTAAACATATAAACGTAAACTACTTGATTATTTTAACGGAATTCTACCTTGACATATTTTGCATAAATCCGTTACGTATTTCTTTTCTTCTTCTTTGTCTCTTGCTATAGGTACTTATTTCCGTACTTAATTTAATATTCCTTTTTTTTCCAATATTCATATGGCTGGGGAACCACTTATAAACTTGAATGGTAATAATTGTATATATATATTAATATATTTAAGTTGTATCTTAACTGTATTTTAGTCGATGGACCAAGTTTTAGCAATTTCTGAGCAATTTCATTAAACTCTATTTAAGCCTTTCGCATATTTTTTGCGAATGATTTTCGTTGTGCGAAACCAAGAAATATTTCGTAAAATATATTTCTGTTCGGTAAGTTTTTAGCCAACCTGTACATTAGATTTATCTCCAACCCAGTGTAGAAACGGTAATGACTAGGGCAAGTAATTTCATGCAAATGCATGTTTTTTCTCGATAGTCCAAAACTAATATGGACTAAATATTTATCCGAATCATCAAATTTATAACAAAATGGCATCGATTTGTAGTTGCATATTTTGTCATAAATGCATGTTTTTGCATATTTTGATTTTAAAAACATGTTTGGTGCCTTTTTAATGCATATTTTGGGCTTTTTAATGCATATTTTTGCATATTTATAATTTTTAGGAGCATTTTTTATTTTGTAAAAAAATATAAAAAATTGATACGTTTTCATATTTTGATTCAATCAAAATAAACATTCTTAAAACCTTATTGAACTATGGGAAATCTTCGAGTTCTGTGTCTGTTTGCAAAATAACTAACTTAAATTAATTTTTAAGTTTTAGAGTGCATTATTTTTGCAAAAATAATAGTTTTTAGTGCATATTTCTTATATTTTTAATGCATATTTTTCTTTTTTAACCGCATATTTTAGGCATATTTCCATTTTTAAGTGCATGAAATTCCTTGCCCTAGTAATGACATATCATTATTTTTTGGACTACCAGTAAAGACTCTCATTTACCTTCTGCATTATTTTAAAACATATAATAATGAGTTACTGATAATGACTTATTTTTATCATTATTTCAAATAGAAAATAATTTTTTAAATTTTTTTGAAAATTTTTTGAAATCTATTTTTGACTCAATATTTTTTAAACAATAGTAAGGAATATATCCTTGCTGCACACAAGTTAGTGGTTACTATATGTAACCACATATTTCTTGATTTTTTGTATGTTGGCGAGTAAACTTACTCGTGTGCAGCAGGTCAATTATGTTTTATCTATTAAATATTACATGTCGATATAACTCATATGGTAAAGCTATTCACTGGTAATCTTTAGAAACAGGTTCGATTCCCGCACCAGCAAATTTTATTTCAAAACGAGTAAAAAGGTTAAAGTCGAGCATGCCGACTATACAATACCCTACACCAGTCTGGGTAAAAGCCAACTAATGTTTGGATCCGAAATTCGAATGGGTTAAAATGGGGCTTGTGTCAAAATTTTCTATAATGTGAGTCAGCGCACTAAATTTCATTAAAATATCTTAATATTTGCGATCTGCAGTTGGTAACCAAGCCAATTTTGGGGGGACCCTTATATGGGCACTAGGTATAAATATGGACCGGTGTTAACCAAAATCAATAGGCTTCGTCCTTGGGCTGCCATAGGTCGGTGTACCAAATTTCATCAAAATATCTTATGGCGTTTTCTTTTCTGGAAAAAAAAATGTTGCCTTGTTAAAAGGCAACATTTTAAAAATGTTGCCCTCACCCCATTAAAATGTTACATTTTTCCAATCAGAATAGAACACAATAAAATCACTGTTGCATTTTTCTAAACATATGTATGTGTATTGTTTACTCGTATGCAATATTGTTTACGCAAACTATTACTAATTGTAGCCTAGCGGTTGTGATGCCTGCCTTTGACATGGGCTATAAGGGTTCAAATTCCAGCCAAAGTAAAAAATAAATTTTTTTATGTATATTCTTTTTTTAATTAAAAAATTTTTTTTTCATATTTAAAACAAATTGTATAATTTTTTATTTATTTTTGGCCTAAAAAATTGTTAAATACTAAATAACAGCAAAATAATAAAAATTTAATTCAAATTTTATAAAAACAAAAAAAAATATTGCGCTCCAACCGGGGTTTGAACCTGCGACCTACTGCATCAGAAGCCATGATAGTACCCCCTAGGCCACCAAGTTGCGAGTTAGCTAGCAAAAAACATTACAGTATATACACATGGCGTTGACATAAAGAAAAAAACAGGGCAACACTCTACCCCGAAAATTTTTTGAGGGCGAAAATGTTGCACTTTTGCCCTTTATTTAGGCAACATTTTTAGAAAAGAACACCTAGCCCTCTTAGAATGTTACCCTTAATTTAGAAAAGAATACAAAAAAGGCAATTCAAAGGCAAAGTGCAAAAAAAAGGCAACATTTTTTTCAGAAAAGAAAACGCCATTAATATTTGCGACCTGCAGCGTATAAACAATATAATTTTGGGGGGACCCTTATATGGGCACTAGGTCTAAACATAGACCGATGTTCACCAAAATCAATAGGCTTCGTCCTTGGGCTGATATAGGTCGGTATACCAAATTTCATCAAAATATCTTAATATTTGCGACCTGCAGTTTGTAACCAAGCCAATTTTGGGGGGACCCTTATATGGGCACTAGGTCTAAACATGGACCGGTGTTAACCAAAATCAATAGGCTTCGTCCTTGGGCTGCCATAGGTCGGTGTACCAAATTTCATCAAAATATCTTAATATTTGCGACCTGTAGAGTGCGCACAAGAATGCATGGACAGCAAGGTTTTTCTTTTCCCTGACTTTTTCATTTCCCGGGACAGTGGGATTTTTTTCGGAATTTCCCGGGAATTCCCGCTCGTTAGTAAATACATAAATTCGACATATATTGTACTTGAAAAACTACTTTTTGGTTAAACACCGTTCGACAAAGTTCATCTTTTGGTTGTATCCATGAGAAAATGTTCTGAAAGGAGGGCTACATATCCATGCCTTCCACTTTTTCCAGGTCAATTCGTTTAACAATTTAAATCGTGAATTAGTATTTATGTAATATATTTATATGGAAGGCCGTCCTAATTAAAAAACACCTCTTAGTAATATATTAACTAAATATTAATAACGCGGTTTAAGCTGTTAAACGAATTGATATAGAAAAGTGAAAGACACGGTTACATTATATTGATCCCTTTTTTCAGGATATATTGGAATTTATAGTCAGAACTAACATAAATTTTTTGCTTAAATATTGCTTATACATTAAATCCAAAAATTTCTATTTCTAGATATTTTGTTTTTTTCTATGCAGATTTTCAGAAGTATCCGTCTAGAATTAGTTTTATAAAAAACTTTAAAAGTGAGCATTTTTCACAGAAATTTTTAGGCAAATTCGCCTAAATTGTTTTATAAAAGTAGACACTAAAATATTAAATAGTTTCATAACTTTAATTAGTTTTAAGTAAATGAATGTTATTTTAGTTTGACTCAAGATCATAAATTAATATCACTTTCTGTTTAAATTATTTTCAAATCAAAGAAAGGCACTGATGATGGCTTTGTAGCGGATGCCGAAAATGCGCATTCTGCCTTGCTGGTCTTATCGAATTTTTTCAATAATTTTTTTTCTTTGTAATTTATTTGTAAAAATTGTATCATCTTTCTTTGATTTGAAAATAATTTAAACAGAAAGTGATATTAATTTATGATCTTGAGTCAAACTAAAATAACATTCATTTATTTAATTAGTTTTCTTGAATAGAAATTTTTTATGCCACAACTCCTTAAAAAGAAATTATTTAATTTTCATATTTATTGAATTTTAAATTCGCATTTAAAAAATTCAAAATAATTTGAAAAAGCATCTGATGTATTTATTATTTTTTTTTTTTTTTTTATGGACCAACACTCAGGGGATGCCCCCTATTAACGCAGTGCGTTGTGTTGGTATTAGGAAAATAGGTTATGAGGAGGAGGAAAGAGGGAGTAGTGTTTGTGAATATTTGATTTAAATTTCTCAACATTGTAAGTAACAGGGAAGACCTCTGCGGGGAGTTTATTCCACATACGGCTAGTGCGACTGATAAACGAATTCTCTCTATAATGCGTCGTGCGATCCACAGGACAATCGACCACAAACGGATGCGCTCTACCTGATAAGCGAGTATTACGAATAAAAACTTGGGCTTTGGGGACAAGTTCACTTATCTCAGCTGAGCACCTCCCATGATAATATCGATAGAACAGGGTCACACAACCAACATTCCGACGATGCTCCAATGAGTCAATAGAGCTGGATACCCTATTGTCATTGATAAGCGCCGACGACCTCCTTTGCACACGGTCAAGAAGCTCCAAAATAGACTTCGAAGCTCCTGCCCATATATGGGAGTTGTATTCCATCTTCGGTCGGATATAGGTGGTATAAATAGTGAGTAAATCGGATGGAGTGAAGTACTTCTTGCACCGACGTAAAAAACCTAGACACTTGAATGCTTCCTTCGACACTTGAAAAACATGTTTATTCCAACGGACATCACACTGAATTTTCATGCCCAGAACATCAAGAGTATCCGATTCCTCAATATCAATATCACCCATATGTACAGATGACAGTGTTGACCTCACAGCCCTATGGGTCAACATACAACATTGGGTCTTGCGTGCATTAAAGTCGACCTTATTCGCACGACCCCACTCAGAGATTGTAGAAAGGTCACGATTCAGTGTGTCATTCATAATCTGCCTTTTGCCCCCAATCTCCTCAGGGCTTGGCCTACGATCGAAGGAAAATGAATGACAAATGTTGCTGTCAATAATATTTAATGTTGTGACAATAATATTTAAAAAATATATTTAAAATAAAGGAATAGCAATTGAACTTTAAATGAAATTATTTGAAGTAAAAGAAACTCAAAATACTTATGTTAATTGAAAATACGAAAAAATTACTATTTTTTAACTTTAATCCCTAGTTTATTGGAGGTATTTGGAAGTGAAATAATGATGTTGAAATGTTGTATAAGGCTGGTTAACACTATAAGATTTTCGGTACGATTTTACTTCAGTACACGTGCAAAACTTATAGGCAAGGTTGCAAAATCTTTCCGAGAATCTTGTAGTTTAAAACAGCCTATATAAATATTGCTTTATTTGAACAAATATCAGCATGTTAAAGAAGAAAAAAATTCCCGAAGCACAAGTATTTTAGTTTGTAAATTTGGTAATTGCTAATATAATTAGGTTGTTCATAAGGGGTGTGCTATCTGTTGTATCGTCCTAACAAAAAACAGAGTTGTTAAAATTTTTATTTGTGTTCAACAACGATTTTCTATTCAGTTTTCTATCTGTTAGCACACTCAAATATAGGACACTAAACATACGTAGAAATGTTGTATCGTGCTATTCTCAAATGTTGTATTTTTTTTAATTTAATTTTTAACAACTCTATTTTTTGTTAGGACGATACAACGATACAACAAATAGCACACCCCTTGTGAAAACCTTTAATATTTTTCGGTTTAACTAAACCAAATTCAATTGGCATCCAAAAACAATTTGGCTTAATTATTAAATTTTAAACCGTATTTTTTTAATTTTAAATATTCTTTATTTAAATTAATTTAAAAAAAGCAATGCTTTAAATTTAAATAAAGATTCTAAAATTGCAATAAAACTAGCTAAAACTACTTTAAAAGACTAAAAAAAAATCCCGGGAAATCCCGCATAAAATTCCCGGGATTGCGGGATTCAAAAAAGGGCGGGATTCCCGGGAATTCCCTAATGGACAGACAGACAGACGGACGGACAGACGGACATCGTTAAATCGAAATAAAAAAAAATTCTGAGCCGATCGGTATACTATAAGGTGGGTCTAGGACCAATATTTTTTGGTGTTACAAACATCAGCACAAACTTATAATACCCTGACCACATAGTGGTGTAGTGTAGTGTATAAAGACCTACCGCCTATTGATTTTGGTGAACATCGGTCCATGTTTAGACCTAGTGGCCATATAAGGGTCCTACCAAAATTATATTGTTTAATCGCTGCAGGTCGCAAATATTAAGATATATTGATGAAATTTGGTTCACAGACCTATGTACGTTGGCCCAAGAACGAAGTCTATTGATTTTGGTGAACATCGGTC
The DNA here is from genome assembly GCA_949987735.1 of Leucophora obtusa. Taxonomy (NCBI): domain Eukaryota; kingdom Metazoa; phylum Arthropoda; class Insecta; order Diptera; family Anthomyiidae; genus Leucophora; species Leucophora obtusa. Next base: position 228,637,620 of record OX465297.1, read on the forward strand.
CATGTTTAGACCTAGTGCCCATATAAGGGTCCTACCAAAATTATATAGTTTATACGCTGCAGGTCGCAAATATTAAGATATTTTGATGAAATTTGGTACACCGACTTATGTCGGCCTAAGGACGAAGCCTATTGATTTTGGTGAACATCGGTCCATGTTTAGACCTAGTGCCCATATAAGGGTCCTACTAAAATTATATGGTTTATACGCTGCAGGTCGCAAATATTAAGATATTTTGGTGAAATTTGGTATACCGACCTATATCAGCCCAAGGACGAAGCCTATTGATTTTGGTGAACATCGGTCTATGTTTAGATCTAGTGCCCATATAAGGGTCCCCCCAAAATTATATTGTTTATACGCTGCAGGTCGCAAATATTAAGATATTTTAATGAAATTTGGTACTCAAACCTATTTTGGCCCAAGGACGAAGCCTATTGATTTTGTTGAACATCGGTCCATGTTTAGACCTAGTGCCCATATCAGGGTCCCCCCTAAATTGGCTTGGTTACAAACTGCAGATCGCAAATATTAAGATATTTTAATGAAATTTGGTGCGCTGACTCACATTATAGAAAATTTTGACACAAGCCCAATTTTAACCCATTCGAATTTCGGATCGAAACATTAGTTGGCTTTTACCCAGACTGGTGTAGGGTATTGTATAGTCGGCATGCCCGACTTTAACCTTTTTACTCGTTAAAATTTCGCTTGGAAATTTTAGCGAATATTGAATAGACATCCCTACATTGTTAATTAAAGAAAACATACACGCGCATTTACATTTTACAACAAAAAATAGTTTAAAATTATATCAAGATACCACGTTAAATGTTGTTAAATGTTAATGTTCTGTGCTTACAATTTCTACCTGTTTCTGTTTGTCCTCCTTGGCTTTTTGTTTCTCATCATCGTATTGTTTTCTTTCTCCCAGACGTTTCTCCGTATTTAAGTTAAATGGACACTGTTTCATAACACGAGTTTTTTTCTCAGGCACAAACGGTTTCTCCTTCAATACAGTGGGAGGACGGTGCTCAAATTTTGGCGGCTGATTTTTAAGTTTCCACTCCTCTAACTGTAAAATAAGAAAAGTAAAAATAACTAAACATTAGCGATAATAGAATATTAATACCCTTTTTCTTCGTCTTTCGTCAGCTTCACGAGATTTTTTGAGGACTTGAGGCGTTTTAGTCACGGTGACGGCGTGTACTGGTTTGCGGTTTAGAAGTTGTTCGTGGTTGGCTGAGAACTTTGGAGCTGGTCGCGAGTGAAATTCCCGTTTTTTGCGTTCTTCTTCAGCTCGGCGTTTTTCTGCCTCTTCACGATTGCGTTTATAAATATCCTTTATCAGATAGGCTTGAGGTGGTGGTGGCATTCGTTTCGAAATCGCTCCTTTAGAAGGCCCAGCTGCTGCTTGTTTTTGCGTTGACCACTTCCAGGCTAAATTTACTTCAGCTGTAAGCTGCACTGGTTTTACATTCTCTTTATGTTGTGATTTTAGTCCGCATATCGGATTACAATTTACATCAATCGGTGACAATACTTCATTAACTGGTGATGTTTCTTCCTGATGGTGATGCTTATGTTCATTACCATCATTTTCTACCAGCGAGGATTCTAAATCTACTTTAATTTGGAAATCTACCGCCGGCGATAAAAAAATAGATTTTACATTTTCTTTATTTTCATTAAAATGTTCTTCATGTTCTATAGATTCGTTTAGTTCGGTTTTAACTGAAATATAGAAGAAAAATTATTATTTTTGTTTAAAAAAGCCTCTGCATTCAAAACTTTTTACCCATTGCTTGTTCCAAGAACTCCATTTCAGCTAACCTCTCATGTTCAAAGTGTTTTTTCGCTTGAATGCAAAAGAAAAAATAAGTGACAAATAAAATTAACGGTTTGTCAAATGTCTTTCCATATATTCCAAATTTTCTCAATCGTTTACTTACAAAAGAAATTTTGAGAATGATTCAATTGATTGTTTCCCACATCGATGTCGTCCCAATCGTATTTTTCAGATCCTTGTGGCATTTTAACATTTAAATACATTTTTCTTGGCTGAATTTCTTTTGGTTATTTAATTTGCTGAAAATTTGCACCGCAATGTATAATTAAAAAAAAACTTTTTATTTAAAGAAATGGAATTAACCAATAGTAGCGCGGTTGTTTTTTATTTTTGAAAAGTCAGTTGCAAAGAAATTGTAAATGGAAAAAGATTTGCCTGCAGCAATCCATCGACAAGAGTCGGCTTTTGTTAACATATATTTTGCAATACGACAGAAAGAGATATAAATATGTCATGAAAAAAACACTCTTGCCAACACAATCACCATCGTTGACAAACCAGTGATGCAAGTCGAGTGACGCAAAGTCATTGTGCAGCCGCCTTTTTTTGGAAGTCTAGCCGCCGCCGAAGTGAGCAGCTGGTTTCGGCTTATATTTGTTAAGCTGCCCACACACTAGGGAACATTATTATAAAAGAGAGCATTTTTTTGTGAATGTGTGAGTGCGTTTGTGTGTGTGTGCGTGTTGAGATCGTGCAATTCGTGTTTACAAAATTTTTTATATTTTTTGTTCCGTCACGCATGTTGCCTAGTGTGTGGGCAGCTTTAGCTTAAGCCCCCCATACATTTGCAATATTATGTCCAATATAATGGCACAGTATATTTCTCGTGTTGCCACACACCATACAATAAATTGCAACATATATGTAACAAAAGATCGCCACAATATTTTATGCAATATATGATTTCAACATAACCTCAAAATGCACACAAAAATAAACAGCGCAAAATTAAAATTGCAATATTTCAAGTTGCCCAATAAAAATCAAAAGTGTTTTGATTCACTACATAATATTACTCAACCTTCAATTTAATACATACACGGCCAATATGCTGGCACCACTTGGAAAGTTGTGCCATAATATTGCAAATGTATGGCCCGGTTTATACCCCATTCACATGAACGAGGTTTCAGTTATCTTGATGATTATTGAATTATCTCATGTATTATCTCGTGATTCTTCATACAAATTTTCTATCAAAAATCACTTCAATTTGACAAGATAATTTATAAACCCCGTCAATTATCTCCTAAAGCTGCCTACACACTAGGGAACATTCCATTCCACATGGCCATTTTTTACGAATGTTGAAATGTGTATAGCATTGTGTCATGGTGACCTTCGTGTTTACAAATTTTTTTGATATTTTTTGTTTCCAAACTCAATTTTTCATCGTGTGTATCGATGTTACTGTTTTTGCTGTATTTAGTTCATTGATAGCAGTCACGCTATCAGGATCTTTTGTAATTACGCATTTGAGAAAATGAAAATGACGACAATTATAAATAATGAAAACTGCATTAATTTTATAAATGAATATATTTGCGAGAATTATGGGACATAAAATGTGACAACTAAAAAAATAAAACTAAAAAAACAGCAGCATATGGAAAACTAACAAATTAATTAATTTGATTTCCTTCCGCCCATATTTCATGTAATCAGTTCTACAAACAAACAAATTAGAAGTTTCGTTTGAGATTTTGTTGTCGTGTGTGCATCGTCTGCATAAAAAAATGAAAAAAGTAGAAACATATGTTCCGTCACGCATGTTCCCTAGTGTGTGGGCAGCTTTAAGAAAGCAAAATATTCTTAAGTCTATATCTCGTGAACTATTCGAAATATTGCTTTTCTCTCTTCAGCAAATTTTTACCTCTTAATTACCTAGTGTAGAAAATCATTACCAGATATGTGGTTATGTAACTACATACTTATGTAACTACATACTTGGTAATGGTAACTAGTTACTTTTGTTATTACATTTCTTATTACCTTTGTATGGCGATGTCGCGCCAAATAATGAGTTATGCTTACAAACCAGCATATGAAAAATCTAAAAATATGTCTTTACCTATATGCTTACCAGTACGGACAAAAAGAATGAGTCTAAAAATAGATTTAAAAAAAAATTCTATTCCAACTGAGCTATCTTGACATGTAATGTTTGATAGATAAAAACTTAATTGACCTGCTGCACACAAGTCACCTTACTCGCCAACATCAAAAAATCAAAAAATATGTGGGTACATATATCCTTACCAGTGTTGAAAAATTATTGAGTCTAAAAATATATTTAAAAAAATTTTCAAAAAATCTAGAAAATGACTTTCTATTTAAAATAATGATAAAAATAAATCATTATTAGTAACTCATTATTATATCTTTTAAAATAATGCAGAAATTATATGGGTGTCATTACTGGTAGTCCAAAAAATAATATGTCATTACCATTTCTACGCTGGGTAATTTTAATTTACATTTTTTGATAGTTTTGCAATTTTGAGTAAGATGTTGTTTTTTTGATTTTATCTCAAGGCAAAATTTTTAGATCTAATTAGAGGTAAAAATTTGCTGAAGTGAGAAAAGCAATATTTCGAATGTTCTTTGAAAAATATACAAAATCCTCCTCCCAGTCCAAAACTTCAAAAATGAATTAAAAAAAAACCTTAGCTAATAATTCAAACCCCAGCTAGGGTTTTTCTTCTGCCATCATAAGCTTTCAGATTTTGGGGGTCTCAATTGGTTCAAGATTTTAGTGCTGCACTGTGTAATTTCTGGTTCAAACTTCTTGTAATTTGTATCAACAAAGTATTTAAAGAAAGGACTAATAATGAATAATAAATTTTAGATAAATTTGTCAAAATATTATTGTATTTTGAATAAAGGCACATCTACACGAGAGAGAAAACTTCTAGAGTTAGAGCAAAAAACACCTCTAATTAGCTCTTTTGTGAATGATTTAAGCTATTTAGAGGTGTTTTTTGCTCTATCTCTAGCAATTTTCTCTCTCGTGTAGATGTGCCTTAATAAATGAATAAAAACAATATTTTTAAAAAGTAATAATGCTTTCTGTACGATTTTTATACTAAATAGTGATAAAAACCCAATATTCTGAAACATGTCCCCTGGGTGGGTTTCAGGCGACAACGTAGAAAAATTGAAAAACTAACGAAAAAAAATTATAAAGAATATTCGAATCTTGAATAACTTACGGTGGGTCTCATACTGCAGGTTTAAACTTAGGTTAATAGTTAACCCAAAAATTTGTTGTTGTTTTGTGTACATTTTTTTGACATTTTATTTTATTTTTAGTTAAGTTAAAGTTAAACCTACAGTATGAGACCCACCGTTAACAGTTTCTGATAAAAATAAAAAAATTAGTCACTGAGTCGAAAGAATTTTTTGTTTTGACCTAAAGCACCGTAAGTTGTTTCGATTTCACGTGAAAAAACTGTTAAGGCTGAGTTACCCAACCGTGAGCGTAACTGTAACGAATCAGCTGTTTCGAAACCACAAGAAGAAGTTTATACAAGTGGTAACGCACACGTAAATGTAGACGTACTTGCCGGATCATTCTGTTGAAATCAGAATTTTCTATCCGTCATTGAAACAGCTGAATGATTTTAGTTGGAAAAAAATATAAAATGAATAAAGAAAATAGATTCAAACAACAAATAAGAAATAAAAATTAACAAATAAATGGAAAAATTTAAAATAATATATAAAATCACATGAAATAGATGCTAAATACCCAACAAACAAATCGTTCCGTTTACGTACCGTTTTCGGTCCATCATAAACGGAATCCAACTCCGTTTACGTACCGTTTTCCGGATCCGTATACGGACCAGAAAACGGATTTTAAGGAACATCGAAACTGATTCGAATCCGTTGAAAGTCCGTCAATGACGGACCGTTTACGGACCGATATGTCGTGTAAAAAACTGACAAGTCCGTTGTAAGTCCGTCATTGACGGACCGTTTAAGGACCGTTGTGTCGTGTAAAAAACGGACAAGTCCGTTGAAAGTCCGTCAATGACGGACCATTTACGGACCGTTATGTCGTGTATAAACGGAGTGACTTCGGACCAAAAACGGACTTGTATATCTATCTAAATAGACTAATTTTGAGTAAATTTACTAAATTTTTTTTATTTTTAATAGATTTATTAATAACGATGTTATTTACATTTACACTATATTTAGTACATCAGTTTACCTTTGAGTTGCCTCTTTATCTAGCGCATCAATTCACGATAGTCACCCATAATAAAATCGATCATCTACATGCAAAAGAAAAACTAAATTAGTTATGGTTTATTTGATTGCATTTACGATGGTGTTTTACTCGAAACAACAACAATTTACACACAATTTTGCAAAAATTGGGTGGCCGCGTTAACGTACGTGGTACAGAACTTTTGTTACAAAAACAAACGATCTTACACAAATCATTGTAAAACACGCACTAAATTTTATTATTCTTACCATCTAATATATGTATGCGACTTGAAGTTAGTTAATTAATGATGTGTTGAACCCATTCCAGCTACCGCCACCAATTTCTCGTCACAAAAAGTTTTTAAAATAATTTAATTGTTTTTATTTTGAACACAAATTAAAATCAATTAAGTCCGTATTTTACGGTACGGAAACGGAGTTAAAACGTATTATGTTCGAAAATCCGATTACACAGTCCGTTAATGTTCCGTATACGTACAAGCTTTGCCGGATACGTGTATTACGGACCGTTAATGTGCCGTAAAAGCCGGATTCATGATTCCGTACGTGCCGGAGAGTCCGTAAAAATGTTTCTTGGGTAGTAATGTCGTTTATGGTATTCTATAAGTGTAGTTTTTAGCTACGGCACGATACAGTTAAGGGCGGATTATGGGACCGTAAACGTAAATGTTATGTAACTGTACCGTGCCGTGGCTAAAAAGTAATCTATTTCATGTGGTTTTATATTTTATTCTAAATTTTTCCATTTATTTGTTAATTCTTATTCCTTATTTGTTGTTTGAATCAATTTTCTTTATTCATTTCATATTTTTACCGACTAAACACACTCAGCTGTTTCGATGCCGGATAGAAAATTCTGATTTCAACAGAATGATCCGGCAAGTACGTTTACATTTACGTGTTAGTAACCATTCGTATACATTTCTTCCTGTGGTTTCGAAACAGCTGATTCGTTACAGATACGTTTACGGTTGAGTAACTCAGCCTTTACATCACATTTACGTTTACGGTCCCATAATTCGCCCTTTATACTCCATATAAAAAAATGATTTTTCACGATAATGAGTTTTATGTGAAAATTGTGTGGAGTTTGTTTCACGTAAATTTAATGTAAAGACTATTATTTTTCTGGTGAAAAAGTGACATTTTGTGTTTATTGTGATTGCGTCTTTCTTATAAAATAAAAAAATTGTTAATTTTTAGAATTTAAATTACTATTTAAGGCTCTTAAAGTTTAAGTGAGATTTTTCCACGTGAAAAACAACTTACGGTGCTTTAAATCGTAAAGTTATCGATTATTGAAAATCTATAAAACCCACCTGGGTGGGTTTCAGGAGTGCGAAGGTTAATGAGTGTGTTTACCAAACGCTCAACTGTTGCTAAGCCGCTGTTGGTGAACGATTTGATTAGCTACCGCTAAGTCAACATATTGTGGTAGCGCTACCTTGTTTTGGTAGCATAAAAATTTTACGCTACTTGTGAGCAGTTAATGATATATCAGCTGTCGTTTGTTTTTTGTATATTTTTTTTTAAAGAATAATAAACATATACAAATAAAATTATAAAGGAATAAAAAATTTCGAAAAAATCAATGAAACATCTACAAATATTTTTTTTATTTTTAAACAAAAACAAAAGTAGCATCGTTCACCAGATTAATTGTCTAATTCATAAACTTTTACAACAGTCTTATTGCAGGATTTTAAGCTAATTTGTGAAAAACAGTATTCATATTTGCTTAATAATGAAGAAAATAAGAAAGGCTTATAGTTGGTACTCACTAACTTTAAACTTTTTATAAAGTTTGGAGTGAGGAAGCCATCATTTATTTGTTAATTATTTCATTTTCAGGCATGAAATGATTTATTAAAGCCATCCCATCCCTAGAATGTGTGGCTTCCAACAACTTGCATCCATCAAACTGAAAAAACTACAACAATTGCGTAGCCAATGACCATTTTCGAAAAAATTTCAAAAAAAATGTAAAAATTAAATTAAAAAGAAAACCCAGAGACTATTAATTATAGAGATAGGAAATCAAAACTTAAACTACTCACCGATAGAGGGCGCTGATATTTAGTATTACCTGAGCAACTATTTAGTATCATTTTAGTATCAGCTGAGCCTATATTTAAAAACTCAAAAACTGCTCAAAAAAAGTAAAAAACAAACGCGGAATATATTCAAATAATAAAATTTGAAATATTTGTTTGTATTTTTTCCTTTGCTGTTTGTTATTATTTAAATTTTAATAAAAAAAGAAAATTGTCAATTTTTTTTACAAAGTGCCATCTAGTGAAAACGATTTTTTATAACTTATTTTTTTGGTGATGCCATACCCCTGAGAAAAACAAACTAAAAGTGATGTACAGACTGTCACTTTTTAAAAATATTGTTTTTATTAATTTATTAAGGCACATCTACACGAGAGAGAAAACTTCTAGAGTTAGAGCAAAAAACACCTCTAAATAGCTTAAATCATTCACAAAAGAGCTAATTAGAGGTGTTTTTTGCTCTAACTCTAAGAGCAAAAAACACCTCTAATTAGCTCTTTTGTGAATGATTTAAGCTATTTAGAGGTGTTTTTTGCTCTATCTCTAGCAATTTTCTCTCTCGTGTAGATGTGCCTTAATAAATGAATAAAAACAATATTTTTAAAAAGTAATAATGCTTTCTGTACGATTTTTATACTAAATAGTGATAAAAACCCAATATTCTGAAACATGTCCCCTGGGTGGGTTTCAGGCGACAACGTAGAAAAATTGAAAAACTAACGAAAAAAAATTATAAAGAATATTCGAATCTTGAATAACTTACGGTGGGTCTCATACTGCAGGTTTAAACTTAGGTTAATAGTTAACCCAAAAATTTGTTGTTGTTTTGTGTACATTTTTTTGACATTTTATTTTGTTTTTAGTTAAGTTAAAGTTAAACCTACAGTATGAGACCCACCGTTAACAGTTTCTGATAAAAATAAAAAAATTAGTCACTGAGTCGAAAGAATTTTTTGTTTTGACCTAAAGCACCGTAAGTTGTTTCGATTTCACGTGAAAAAACTGTTAAGGCTGAGTTACCCAACCGTAAACATAACTGTAACGAATCAGCTGTTTCGAAACCACAAGAAGAAGTTTATACAAGTGGTAACGCACACGTAAATGTAGACGTACTTGCCGGATCATTCTGTTGAAATCAGAATTTTCTATCCGTCATTGAAACAGCTGAATGAATTTAGTTGGAAAAAAATATAAAATGAATAAAGAAAATAGATTCAAACAACAAATAAGAAATAAAAATTAACAAATAAATGGAAAAATTTAAAATAATATATAAAATCACATGAAATAGATGCTAAATAGTAATGTCGTTTATGGTATTCTATAAGTGTAGTTTTTAGCTAAGGCACGATACAGTTAAGGGCGGATTATGGGACCGTAAACGTAAATGTTATGTAACTGTACCGTGCCGTGGCTAAAAAGTAATCTATTTCATGTGGTTTTATATTTTATTCTAAATTTTTCCATTTATTTGTTAATTCTTATTCCTTATTTGTTGTTTGAATCAATTTTCTTTATTCATTTCATATTTTTACCGACTAAACACACTCAGCTGTTTCGATGCCGGATAGAAAATTCTGATTTCAACAGAATGATCCGGCAAGTACGTTTACATTTACGTGTTAGTAACCATTCGTATACATTTCTTCCTGTGGTTTCGAAACAGCTGATTCGTTACAGATACGTTTACGGTTGAGTAACTCAGCCTTTACATCACATTTACGTTTACGGTCCCATAATTCGCCCTTTATACTCCATATAAAAAAATGATTTTTCACGATAATGAGTTTTATGTGAAAATTGTGTAGAGTTTGTTTCACGTAAATTTAATGTACAAGACTATTATTTTTCTGGTGAAAAAGTGACATTTTTTGTTTATTGTGATTGCGTCTTTCTTATAAAATAAAAAAATTGTTAATTTTTAGAATTTAAATTACTATTTAAGGCTCTTAAAGTTTGAGTGAGATTTTTCCACGTGAAAAACAACTTACGGTGCTTTAAATAGTAAAGTTATCGATTATTGAAAATCTATAAAACCCACCTGGGTGGGTTTCAGGAGTGCGAAGGTTAATGAGTGTGTTTACCAAACGCTCAACTGTTGCTAAGCCGCTGTTGGTGAACGATTTGATTAGCTACCGCTAAGTCAACATATTGTGGTAGCGCTACCTTGTTTTGGTAGCATAAAAATTTTACGCTACTTGTGAGCAGTTAATGATATATCAGCTGTCGTTTGTTTTTTGTATATTTTTTTTTAAAGAATAATAAACATATTCAAATAAAATTATAAAGGAATAAAAAATTTCGAAAAAATCAATGAAACATCTACAAATATTTTTTTTATTTTTAAACAAAAACAAAAGTAGCATCGTTCACCAGATTAATTGTCTAATTCATAAACTTTTACTTACAACAGTCTTATTGCAGGATTTTAAGCTAATTTGTGAAAAACAGTATTCATATTTGCTTAATAATGAAGAAAATAATAAAGGCTTATAGTTGGTACTCACTAACTTTAAACTTTTTATAAAGTTTGGAGTGAGGAAGCCATCATTTATTTGTTAATTACTTCATTTTCAGGCATGAAATGATTTATTAAAGCCATCCCATCCCTAGAATGTGTGGCTTCCAACAACTTGCATCCATCAAACTGAAAAAACTACAACAATTGCGTAGCCAATGACCATTTTCGAAAAAATTTCAAAAAAAATGTAAAAATTAAATTAAAAAGAAAAACAAAACAATAGTGATGTACAGACTGTCAAAACATTATTCGAAATTCGATTACTTTTGTGTGCTTTGAATAATGTTTTAAAAAATTACTTTTTTACATAGATTTCCTTTATAAATAAAAAAAAAACATTTTGAATGGCTTTTAAATTTATCTTAGCACATCATTAGTTCTCTAATTTAAGGAAATACATTTTCACTTCCGATTACCGAGTCAATCGTTTATTAAATTTGTAAATCACTTACGACTTTTCTGGGAGAAGAGAGAAAATAAACAATAGTGTTGCCAGTATCAAATCGAAAAATTAATTTATAGTTAAAATACGATTATGAATCAAGATTTCTAATAACTCTTTATTAAGCGAAATATCTACATTAACTATAGCAAGCTTCAAATACCAAATAAATTTTTTTATGAATTAGCACATAAGGTAATAATAAAGCGCTACATAAAACGTAAACCTGCCCAATGTATTCGCCGCTTAAAATTGTCAAATTAAGAAAGTATCGGCTTGGCTGTCACTACAAGCTAAAGCTGCCCACATTTTTGGGCATTGGGGCCCTTCCTGCACAAAGTGCTCTTATAAACTATAACTCAGATTTTTTAAACAGTTATAGGAAAAATCTTGGTTTTGCTTCGTATGTTTGTGAAAAATCTAAAACACGCGTTTTTTTTACAAAAAGTGCAATATTCAAAAATGTTTGTTTAAATATTTAAAGTGGTATTATCGCAATAAAATTAATTTTGGCAACAATAAATGTATAATTAATATTTCATATATTTTTTTTGTTTCTTTTTTTCATACACGTTAAAATAATCACAATTTAGCTATTTGGCAAAAACCCATATTTTTCAATAAAAATCAACTTTTTTTTAAATAATTTTTTTTGGTATTTTTCTTGAAATGTACACGCCTTTAGAAATCATATATAAAAAAAATTGTTAAAATTGTAGAGATCATGCATTTAAGGGTTAAGTAAAAAGACAAAAAAAAATGCGGGTAACTTATCTAAAAAGTAACCCGAGTTTAACATTACCTACCACAAATATTTTCATATAAAAATGCCGTTCTTAACTATAGTAAAGCACTAAACTTAAGTTATTTAAAGATAAGTTAGCAGGTCCAAGACTTTCAAAAAATTTTACAATTAAATTTGACAATACAATAAATTAAAGTTTTTCTAATTTTATCCCCGTTGCTTTTATTTTTAAATATCAAAATAATGATTAAATTGTCCCCGAAGAACTGGAAGGTGGTCCAAAAAATTGTAGATATTTTTAGTGTAGCATTTGTTTTTTAATTTGGCTACAACTTCTTAATAGGCGTGGCTTTTAATGAAAAACCAGCGATATCGACCTTTTATCAAATTATATAGAAATTTTCGTAAAAAGTGCCAAAATTCTATGGAGAGTGCCAAGGTGCCATTGAACATGCAATAGTGCCACAAATGGCACTTTTGTGCCACTTTTACCAACAGTGCCACACACTAGGGAACATTCTTAAAAAAGAGAGCATTTTTTGTGAATGTGTGAGTGCGTTTGTGTGTGTGTGCGTGTTGAGATCGTGCAATTCGTGTTTACAAAATTTTTTGTTCCGTCAACCATGTTCCCTAGTGTGTGGGCAGCAGAGCTTTGAAGAATTAATTCTTTTTTGAATGAATTCACTACCAATCGAATTCAATTTTCTCTAGAATTGAATGAATTCCTTTTCTTAAGTAATTCACTGAATTCGTTCAACTGAACGCGTTCATCAAACAATAAATTCAAAGAATTAATTCCATTGCAATAGTTCTTTTTATTAAATCAAATGAATTAATTCACTGGTGAACGCGTTCAATTAATTCCTTACTGAATTAATTCACCACTGAATTCATTCAATTTCATTTTCGTTCAGTGAATTAAAAAAAATAAAATTACGTTCAGTGAATTAAAAAAAATTAAATTACGTTCAGTGAATTAAAATGAAAAAAAATACGTTCACTGAATTGAAAAAAAATTACGTTCATTTAATCGAAAAACAAAAATTACGTTCGCTGAATTCAAAGCCTGTTTTCTGCCGTTCAGTAGAAGAAAACATTGTATTGTAAAAACGTATAAATGAAATACGTCATAGATAGTCAATCATCTACATTTTACTGGGAAGCATAAGGAAGATTTAATAAAAAGATTTTGTGTTTTTAATTTACAGCAGTGAAATAAAATTGAATACGCGAATTACAAAGGAACACAATGAAATTGATGTTTATTGTTTAAAAGTTTTTTTTTAGAGTGACACTTGTATTTTCCATTTTTCGAAAACTTGAAAAACAATTTTCTCAAAACAATTAAACAAAGTACATAAAAAGAAATAAGTAACAACACCCCCTCTCAATTCGACAACTTTAACATGTTTCGAATTGCTATAAAATTTCCATTATCCAGCGATTTAGTAGAGATGTCAGCTACCTGTTCATTTGTTGAAATTTGTTTAATAAGTTTAATAAGAGTTTTTTGCCATAGCTATACAACCAGCATTATCTTCATAAATTGTAAAACTGTCATCATTCTTAAAGACTTTCATATCTTCTAATATCCCAGATATCCACAATCCTTCAGATACACACTCAGGGAATTATGTAGGTAAAATCAACTGCAAATGACAGTTAAAAGAACTGCATTTGCACTTAAAAAAGTGTAGACTACATTTGCAGTTAAATTAATTGCAATATGAAGTTATTTTTAACTATTAAAAATCAACTGACAAATGTAGTAAAAACAACTACAAATCCAATTGAAACAACATACATGCAAATTATTGTAAAACTGTACAAACAACTGCAAATGTAGTTAAAAAACATAAATAAAAATTATTTTAAAAATTATTAATTTAATAAAAAACAAATTTTTGTAAACACTCCTAACTTAATTTTATTCTATTTAAAATTGAGAAATCAAAATTTACACTAATGTCACTTTTATTTTTCACTAGTAAGATATTGTTGTAGATGTCCGTCTGTGAGGGATGAAATATGGCGTTGTTTGGCTTCCTTTTTTTATCCAGGTAGAAAGAGATGAGAATATCAAAGAACTGAAAGAAAATAAATACAATAATTTTTAATAATCCCGTAAATAAATTTATATTATAAAACTTACCTTATTATTTTAATAACTTAATAAAAAATATATAAACTTTTCCGTATTACGCGTCCTCACTCTTTGGCGTTGTTTTATGACTAAGACAAGAGAAAACATGTTCTACTCATATTCTTTCACTAGAAATTTCTAAACAAGCGCGTCATACACAACCTCCTGATTGCTTCGTATGTGTGCACACACACTTGAAAATATAAGTATTTGTAAAAAAAATTCAAAATAACTGCATAAAATAAATGTTACTACAATGTGGTAGTTTTTGTAGTTAGTTTGAAAAAATAACTGTTAAAAACATTGAAATATTTTGCTCTAAGTAAATTAACTACAATTGTAGTTAAAATAACTACAACCGCATTACTACACAAATAACTGTCATGTAGTAACTGCAGAACTTTTCTGAGTGCAGCACTGCTTAAAGCTACATATTCAGCTTCGCTTTATGATAGAGCGACATTAGTTTGTTTTTTGCTACACCACGATACAGGACAACCAAAAACATAAAAAATATATCCTGTAATAGATTTCGATCAACTTTATTAGATGCCCAGTCTGCATCAGCAAACCCAACCAGAACATCGGCACTTGAATCTTTTTCGTATTTGAGCTTTAAAGATTTTGTCCCTTTTAAGTATCGCAAAATTCTTTTAAGAGCAGTCCAGTGTTCTTCATTTGGTTGTTGTTGATAACGACCAAGACATCCAACAGCAAACGCCAAATCAGGACGAACACACACCATAAGATACATTAGACTTCCAGAAGTTCTTGATATGGATTTGTTGATATATTTTCTTTAGAAATCTCAAGATGGAGACCCTTTTCTATTGGTGTAATACAAGTATTACAATTTTCCATTCCGAATTTAGTTAATAATAATATTTTAACTCGCCACAATCAGACATTTCGAATTTAGACTCCAATTCTTGTTTTATTTTCTGAATATCAGATCTCTTACTAGCTGCTATTAAAACATCATCCACAAAATTAATAAAATTATAACGTTTGTAACAGAGTACGGTAACGGTAAAGGTATTTAAGACTGAATCGGTAACGGTATACCGTTATCGAAACAGCAATACCGGTACGTACCGGTATTAAAAATTACGTTAAAAACATAAAAACAGGTAAAAACATAGCATATTCTAGTTTCGAAGTCTTAGAAATACAGATTATAACCTATAAAGTCAATGCTGGTAGTTTTAATAATTAAAATTATTGTCTATAATTTTTTTTGTAAAAATAACCCAAGATTATAAAATAAAAAAATTAAAAAATTGGCATTTTTATATAAATTAATAAATACCGGTAACTTCCCATAAAAATAACGGTATCGGTAACGATAACGGTATTGGGAAATTTTTTTAGAGGTATTGGTAACGGTAACGGTATTCAATTTGAAACGGTATTTAAGCGATAACGGTATTATAACGATAACGGTAACCAACCTTGGTTCCTGTTCCAAGCAGTGTTGCCATATAGCCAGTTTTAACTGTTTTTTTACAGTTTTTTGGGATGCCTAACAGGTTTCCAGTTTTTTCTTGTAAAAAACTGTTTTTTTTAAATCATGCATTTTTTTACAGTTTTTTCATATTAAATCGGCACATTTGTTTCATTTACAATTTTTTTTATTTTTTTAACTAAAATTTAAGAATTATGCTTATGCAAAATAATTTGAAAACACGTTTATAAGATGAAGTTTGTATAAAAAATTTTTTTTAAAACAATGTCTCATCAACAAAGGCCGAAACTGATTTTTTATTTTTTAAGTAAATATTTGCTAATTCGGGATAACAATCTAATTCTATTTTTTCAATTATGATTAAGGACAATTCTAAAAAACCTAATTTTTACGGGGTTTTTACACACCGTCAAACAATTCCCGACAGAACAATACTCAATCTAATGAAAGGTAATTTTATGTGGAATGCAAATCCATAGATTATTTTGAAGTACAACATTGGCGAGTAAAGTATTCTATCCTAAGACAGGGTTTAATAAAAAAAGGTTGACATCTCGGAAGGGTGATTCGATGAACTTTTTAACTTCAGATTCGGGCCTAGGAGAGTTTTATTAGGAGGAGTTTTATTAGATGGCTGTGCAAAAAGTCGTTTACTATAAATACCAAACGCAATTAAATTATTCAAATCTCGATATTTTGAAAATTGAGACCCTGGTATAATATTTTAGTCTCAGGATACTTCGAGATCCCAGAATTTCTTCTGATTTTTACATTTTTTCGAAAAACAGTTTTTCTATACAGAAACAGTTTTTTTTACAGTTTTTCTAAAGAAATATATGGTAACACTGGTTCCAAGGCACATAATAGAACAAATGCTTTCTCAGTGATAGAGAGTCCCCCAATCTCTTTATTATGTATACTCTTTGATTAATTCATTGAATTTTTAATTCAGAATTGAAAAATTGAATTAAGGAATTAATTCTTCAAAGCTCTGGTGGGCAGCTTAATAAATATAAGCCGAATATAGCCGCTCACTTCGGCGGCGTCTAGACTCCCATATAAAAGGTTGGCGGCGGCAACGCAACGACTTGCATCACTCTATACAAACTTAAAATTTATAAAATCACAATACCATAGATTACATAGATCTGTTACTCTTTGACATTCGCTGTCAGTGCATGTATCTCATGAGAATGTCCGACATACGTCCTATACGTATACAAAAAATATTTCAATGTGTGTGTAAAAATTTGTTTGTGACAAAAGAAGAAGAAGAGTAAGTTTCTATGTAATCTATGCACAATACATAGTGATTGATTAAAGAAATAAAGGCATAAAAATAACTTAAAATATCAATCAGTAAATCATATGTGCATAATATCATTTAACTATAATACATAAAACCAATAATTCTAATTGAAAAAAAAGTTTGGTGTCGTGTTTTTGGTGTTTTTTGCTAAGACCGTCCCTTTTTCAATTGCACCCGTCGTACAAACGAAGATTTTCTGCCATAAATTTATAACATCATTATTAATGCAGTTATGACCTCAAGTTGGCGTTATGGACAACATAGTAACCATCGTATCAAAGGTACGTCTAGTCTTTTTATTTATACTAACATTGGTAGCATTCAGCAGAGAAACCTCAAACTAATACCGTGACTAGTACAGAGAAGCAAGCCGTACGGCGCGGCTGGCGGCTCAGCCGCGCCGCCGATATTTTCCACGAGCCACGCCGCCGCCGAAATACTTGGCTGATCGGCGGCTTAATTTTCAGCCAACTTTAGCGGCTCAGCCGAATTTCTAATTCGTTGTTTTAGGAACTTTTGAGTATGAAGCTGGCCATACACTTGCAATATTATTGTACAACTTCTCTCAACTAAAAGGCGAAGTTGTACAATAATATTGCAAGTGTATGGCTAGCTTTAGAAATAACTGCATACTTATTATTCAGTACCCAAATGACTAATATTTTAATGAAGCCATTTTTGGGCCTAGGGCCCAACGAGACACTCAAAAAAGTTTGACAGTTAGTACATGATAGTTGTTTGTGTAGTAATCAGTAGTTGTTGCTTTTAACAGTAATTACAGTCGTTTTTCTACGGAAAAATGGAAAACAACTATTTTGACTGTTATTTAAGAAAACAACTAACGAAAAGTTCTGTAATTTCGTAACTGTTGTTTAAATCAGTTATTTTTAATATCATAATAAACAACTACCAAAACAGTACTTTTACAATAAACAGTTGTTTTTATCAGTTATATAAGTTAATAAATTTCGTTGAATTTTAAAAATACTTGCTTAGTTTATATTTGTTATTATTAATATATTCCTAGTTTGCAAATAAAAATTAGAATTTTATATTGTATCTCCACTGCCTAAAAGCATAATAACTGGAGAACGGTTTCGAATTTTCACTTCAAATTTTAAATAAGATAAAATAAAATAATAACACTTTTTTTTTGCCATCGAGAGATAAAAAAATATTTTTATTAAAATAATGCTTTTCTAATACCAAAATAATTAACTGTAAAAAACAGTAGTTTTTACCCATTTTGCCAGTTGTTTTAAAAAGTTTGTAGTAAAAATTTATCAGTTAATTTTACTACATTCTTAGTTAATTTAAAATTTTTCTCAACAGTTAAAAACAACACAATTTTTAGTTATTTTAAAAGTAAATACCTTTGCCGAGAGAGAAAACTTCTAGAAATAGAGCAAAAAACTCCCCTAATTAGCTTAAATCATTCACAATAGAGCTAATTAGAGGTGTATTTTGCATTATCTCTAGCGTGTAAATCTTCCTTTACGCCATTAAATTGATAAAAAAAAAAATTTCAATTTCAACAACTAAAATAATTATTTTATGTAACACGATCCATATGGGGATAATTTTTTGGCCAAAAACGACCCACTAGGAAATTTACAGAATTTTGGGAAAAATATCACTTCAAATGAATACAAATAATTTTTTTCCACTTAATAAAAATTATTAACTTTGTGTAACTTGTTCCATCTAGGGTTAATATTCTCACTTTTCACAAAAAAGTACCCACTAGGAAATTTACAGAATAACATTTATCAGATTTTTATTAAATTGGGATATACGATTAAAAGAAAAAATTTCCACTTGATAAAAATAATTATTTTATGTAACATGATCCACGTAGGGTTACTTTTTACACTTTTGGCCCAAAACGGCCTACTAGAAAATTTACAGAATAACACCTTTCATAATTTTCGAAAAAATATCACTTCAAAGGAACAAAAAACTCTTTTTCCACTTGATAAAAATTATTATTTTGTGTAACTTGATCCATATAGAGTTAATGTTTTCACTTTTCGATACAAATACAGAATAATGTCTTTCCCAATAGAAAACAATGAATGCATAATAAACAAAGCCTTAAATATAATCTAATACGATTACAAAACTAAAATTGCTATTAACATACGGACACTTCTGACCCCACCTTTTTAACCCTTAAAAATAAGATTGGGACTATAGCGAATAGCGCTTGTTCGTTAGTTGTGTACCCTCTATCGCATATCCCAATTTAATTAAAATCTGATAAATGTTATTCTGTAAATTTTCTAGTATGTCGTTTGAGGCCAAAAGTACAAAAATTTACCCCATATGGCTCGTGTTACATAAAAACTTATTTTTATCCAGTTCAGATTTTTTTTAATCAATTTAATGGCTTTACAATCTCGTAGACATAATTAATATTAAGTTTCAGGGGTCGTTTGTGACCCCAAGCCACTAAGGGATTTTTTAAACAGATATAAAGATAATTATAGTCTAACCAAATTTAAGTGATATTTTTCCGAAAACTATCACCTTTACTATAAAAAAGAAAAAGTCGATTTTAAATCACAAAAGCCGACTATTATTATTTTCGTACCATACAAAATATTTAAAATATACCTTAAAATTCTGTTTTATATTTGAAATTTTGTTTACATTTGGTTTACAAATTTCCTTTTTATTTTTGAATATTTTGTTTTGGTTTTCAATAAAAATAAACAAAATTTTTGAATGTATATGTTTGGCAATATTTTAAAAGTTCTATTTTAAATATTTTGTATAGTACGGTTAAAGCAAAACCTTTGCTTTAAAATAAAGTCGACTTTAACAAAAATATACCTTTGAAAAATATTGATAGTAAGGCTGTATTTAAAATTTTATGAAAACATTTAAATTTTTTTAAAATAAGCAATTTTTGTAAAATGTCCTGGAAAGCAGTCGCTCCAAACACAAAATCGAATTATCATTTTTCCAATTTATTTTTTTTTCTTTATTATCAACTATTATGTGGTGCAAATAACAATCGACATCTCCAAATTAGGCATTCTAAAAAATCTTTAAAATTAGTTTACAAAAAAACACGTTTTTGCATTTTTATCAAATTCGTAGGTCATTTTGGATTCCAGGCTAAAGTGGGTTAATGATATCCAATAAAGTCAAAATTACATATCTGTATCATTTTGACTACATTAAATGCATAAATGAAATAAAAAATAATTTGTTTCGAAATTTCGAATTTTGGGAATTTTTAATAGTAAAATACTTTTTTTCCAAAATGGGCAATTTTCGTCCAACTTTCGGCACGGGTTAACGTTTTCCAAAAAAAAATCGATTTCTTCCGTTTTGGACCATTTCCAATAAAACTGGGGGTGTAATGACAAATCTATTTTTAAGGGACACCCTAATGGTCATACATACAGACGGACGGACAGACGTTCATCGTTTAATCGAAACCAAAAGTGGTTTCGAGTTGATCGGTATAGCAAAAGGTGGATCCAATATTTGTTGGTGTTACATTATACCCTGTCCAAGTAGTGGTGCAGGGTATAATTAGGTTTTTTAATGTTGAAACAAATTTGTTATTGAACGGCGCAATTGAAAAATTTTTTTAGCCGAAAAAATATCGGCGTAAGACCATTAAGCCGATAGTAGTATGATGTGTTGGATAAACCAGTTGGGGGTTTCTTTCCGAGTTGGACAAAAGAAAGTTGTCAACTATATAGTCCGGAAACCCATTAACCATTGGTTTGTAAAAAAATATCAATAACCTCATACCTACATAATTAACAAAAGAGCACCCAAGAAATTGGATTACGTACGGAGTCACATGAGAGCGAAGTCTTAGGCCATGCTTTCCACGAGATTTTTGATAGTTTGAGGTGGAATATTAGCCCATTCCGCTGAAACTCCTGACCAAAGATCATCTAAGTTGGTCGGTGCTCGTTCGCATTGGGAGAGACTTCTTTTGACAATTGCCCACCAATTCTCGATGGGATTCAAATCGGGGCTCTGACCTGGCCACTTCAAAAACTGGAAAAACACTTCAATATCACAAATTAAACAAAAGTTATTAATACAGATTTAAAAATATTCAATTATGTATCCACTTTAGTCCACTACTGTATATTTTTCTTTGGTTTCTTTAAATTTTTGTTTTTGAATTATTTATTTTATTTGTTGTTGGAATCAGGGATGGAAAAGCTCGCTCGGGCTCTTGCTCTTTTCAAAAAAAGAGCAGAGCCCAAAAAAAGCTCGCTCTTTTTTTTAAAACGATCCCCAGTGTAGAAACGGTAATGACATATCATTATTTTTTGGAGTACATACCAGTAATGACACCCACTTACCTTCTGCATTATTTTAAAACATATAATAATGAGTTACTGATAATGACTTATTTTTATCATTATTTCAAATAGAAAATAATTTTTTAGATTTTTTGAAAATTTTTTGAAATCTATTTTTAGACTTAATATTTTTTAAACACTGGTAAGGCTATATGTAACAACATATTTTTTGATTTTTTGTATGTTGGCGAGTAAGCTTACTTGTGTGCAGCAGGTCAATTATGTTTTTATCTATTAAATATTACATGTCGATATAGCTCAGATGGTAGAGCTGTTGACTGGCAATCTATACAGCCAGGTTCGATTCCCGCATCAGCAAATTTTATTTAAAAAAAAATACAATAAAAAATATTTTTTTTTATATAATTTATTTTTTTGAAAATCTATTTTTAGACTCATTATTTTTGTAAGTACTGGTAAGCACATAGGTAACGATATATTTTTTGATTTTTCGTATGCTGGTGTGTAACGACAACTCATTATTTTTCGCGACATCGCCATATAAAGGTAATAAGAAATGTAATAACAAAAGTAACTAGTTACCATTACCAAGTATGTAGTTACATAACCACATATCTGGTAATGATTTTCTACACTGGGTATGTAATGGACTAAAATACCCAAATTTTATACAAAGTATGGTGGTTGTTTGCAAAAAAAATTTTTGCAAAAAGGAAAATATTTGCATTAACCTATTCGTTTGCAGAATGTTAATCGCTATTTTAAGTTTTTTACTTAATTTCTGCGCCACAAAGCCTTTTTTCGCATTCCGCGATTATTTCTAAATTTTTTAAGTTCCGTTTTTTTTTAAATTTATAATCTAGGGAATAATAATACCCATTTCATACAACAAAATTTGGCGGCTAGTTGCTAAAAAAAAGAAACCGCGAAAAACAGTTTCCAAAAAGGAAAATTTTTTTTATCAATATAAAGGGTTCTTCAATAGGGACGCTACAAAAGTAGAAAGACAGGGACAGCAAACGACGCCATATTTCTTGCCGCTCTTTTGACATTTCTCTTCAGTAAGGTTTGCCATTTCATGATGGAAAGATATACGAGCCAACAACGAGTCGAAATTATTTAAATTTACTACCGACATTCGGAGTCAGTGGCCTCAACGTTAAGAGCGCTACGTCCAATTTATAGTTGTCATAATGAATGGCTTCGTCAATAAACAAAATATGCGTTATTGGTCAGACAGCAATCCACACGTACTCCATGAGTCATCATTGCATCCCGAAAAAATTACGGTTTGGTGCGGTTTATGGGCCGGCGGCGTCATTGGGCCGTACTTCTTCCGTGATGATCAAGACCGGCACGTTACTGTGAATGGGAATCGCTACCGTTCAATGATAACCGAATATTTTTGGCCCCAATTGGATGATATGGACTTGGAGGACATGTGGTTCCAACAGGACGGCGCCACAAGCCACGCAGCGAATGTCACAATCAATTTATTGCAAACCAAGTTTGGAGAACGTGTTGTCTCACGAAATGGTCCAGTCAATTGGCCTCCTCGGTCGTGCGATTTGACGCCGTTGGACTATTTCCTGTGGGGCTACATCAAATCTATGGTCTATGCCAACAAGCCAGCGACGATTGATGAACTTCGTACGAATATCGGCCGATTTATGCTTGAAAACCGTCGAAAATTGGGTTCAGCGTCTGGACTTCTGCAAGCGTGCCCGTGGTGGCCAAGCAAAAGAGATTGATTTTCATACATAATGGCATCGAACGTACTTTCACAGGAATAAAAAATTTCATTGATATCCAAAACCGTTTTTGTTTTATTTAAAAAAACTTTTGTAGCGCTTTATTAAAAAACCCTTTAGTTTTTTGCAGAATGTAAGTTGCTGATTAAGTTTTTAATTCAATTTTTGCACCATAAGATATTTTTTCGCCTTCCGCCATTATTTTGCAATTTTTTAAGTTCGGTTTTTTTAAATTTATAATCTTGCGACTATAATACCCACTTCATAAAATAAAGTTTGGCGGCTAGTTGCAAAAAATAAAAATCGCGAAAAAAAAATTTGGAAAAGGGAAAATTTTTCCATCAACATATTTGCTTGCAGAAACTAAATCGCTGATTAAGTTTTTTAATTAAATTTTTGCACCACAAAGTCTTTTCGCGTTCCGCCATTATTTTGCAATTTTTTAAGTTTCGTTTTTTTAAATTTATAATTTAGGGACTATAATAACTACTTCGTAAAACAAAGTTTGGAGGCTAGCTGCAAAAAATAGAAATCGCGAAAAAAATTTGCAAAAAGAAAATTTTTTCATAAATATATTTGTTTGCAGAATGTAAGTTGCTGATTAAGTTTTTAATAAAATTTTTGCACCATAAGGTCTTTTTTAGCGTTCCGCCATTATTTTGCAATTTTTTAAGTTCGGTTTTTTAAAATTTATAATCTAGGGACTAAAATACCCATTTCATGAAACAAACTTTGGTGCTAGGTGCAAAAACAAATCGCGAAAATAATCGCGAAAAAAAATTTGCAAAAAAGAAAATTTTTCCATCAACATATTTGTTTGCAGAATGTAAATAGCTGATTAAGTTTTTTAATAAAATTTTTGCACCATTAAGTCTTTTTTCGCGTTCCGCCATTATTTTGCAATTTTTTAAGTTCGCTTCTTTTAAATTTATAATTTAGGGACTATACCACCTATTTCGTAAAACAAATTTTGGCAGCTACTTGCAAAAAAAAAAATCGTTAAAATAATCGCGAAAAAAAAAATTTTCAAAAAGGAACATTTTTACATCAACATATTTGTTTGCAGAATGTAATTTGCTGATTAATTTTTTTTAATAAACTTTTTGCATCAGAAAGTCTTTTTCGCGTTTCGCCATTATTTTGCAATTTTTTGAGTGTGTTTTATTTGAATTCATAATCCAGGGAATACAATACCAATTTCATACACCAAAGTTTAATGCTCAGTTTGAAAAAAAAAATCGCGAAAAAAAATTTTTGCAAAAAAGAAAATTTTTCCATCATTGTATTCGTTTGCAGAATGTTAATCACTGATTCAGTGTTTTAATTAACTTTTTCTACCAAAAAGTCTTCTTTCGCGTTCCACCATAATTTTGCAATTTTTTTAGTGCGTTTTTTTAAAATTTGTAATCTGGGGACGTTAACACCCATTTCATACAACAAAGTTTGGTGGTTTGTTGCAGAAAAATTGCATTTTTTGCACCACAAAGCATATGTGCGTTCCCGTATGTTACCGCGGGTACCCGCGGGAACCCAAAACAGCCCAACCAACAACAATTTACACGCGATTTTGAGTACGGGAATGCCTTTGGGCTAGTTTGTGTAACTTCGGTAAAGTACGGGAACAGACATCATATTGGCACATTCCGCCATTATTTTGTAATTTTTTACGTGTGGGTTTCTAAAATTCAAAATCTAGGAACTATAATACTGCTGGATATAGTGTAACTAAGTTACCGTTTTTGTTTTTTTAATAAGTAACTTATTTTAATGGGAGCGAGCTTTTTTAGCGGCTCGATTTCAAAAAACTCAATTAAATTTCTTTAAAGAGCTGCTCGATAAAAAAAGCTCTATGAAATTTTTTATACGAGCTGCTCGATTTAAAAAACTATTCAGTTTTGTAAACGAGCCTTTTCATTTTTTTAAGCTCTTTATTTTTTTTAGTTGCGAGCTTTTTTTATTTGAGCAGCTCTTTTAATTTTGGCTCGCTACGAGCTTTCTTTCCATCCCTGGTTGCAATACAATAAGCCTTCAAGGCCAAAAACGTATTGCTGGTATACTTCATAAGTTAAATATAAAAAATAAGATTTCTAGGATTAAATATAATAGTATATACATATAAAATACTAATTAAGTCCTTTAAACAGGATAGCAAAAAATTAATATATGTTAAAATAGTTTGTTTATATACAAAATTATTTCAATTCAAATTACAAGAAATTCTTTACTCATCAACACAAACAGCCAATAAAAATATGAACGTGTGTGTTGTGTAGTGTGTTTTGAAAATTAAACAAAAAAAAAAACTATCAAATATGAAAAAACAAACCACAAAATCGTTTTTTTTTACGTTTTGTCAGTTAAAAATTGATGATTGTTTTAATAGAATTTTCAAGTATTTTTATTTCTTTTAAACAATGTTCGAAAATAAATAACAAAATGGTTTGAATATAATGAAAAATCAGTAGTCCTTTTTTAATTGTGGTTTCAATTAATTTAATATGTATTTTAGGTTGTTTTTAAGGATAAAATATTGTCAGTGTAGGCACTACGCAGCAATCCTTCCAACAATTTAAAAATTTTCCTTTTCCCAAGCAATTATTAAAAAGAACACAGAGTATGAACACAATTTTTTTTTTTTTTGGAGTAAAATTTTATTTTATTAATTAATTCATTCATTTTAATTCTCATACCTACAAATCCATTTAGCTTGTCTGTAGGAAATGAAAAATAAAATAAAAAATAATAATAAAAAATAGAAAACAATAATAATAATAAATATACAAATGTGGAATAGGATTCGCGGACTAGGGTGTGTTGGTCGTGAGCATTCTACAATTGACGCTTCTAATGTTGAATCTATAGCAACAAGTTTTTTGTACTCTAATCACCTTGCGAATTAAGTTTTGATGAATTCTTTGAAAACTCCAATTCATTTTTTTAATACCTTTTGCTCGCTATAAATTTCATTAAGTCTAATGCGACTGGTTATGATAGGGTTCCCATAAAATTCATAAAACTGATTTTCCCGCTTATATCTAGACTACTTCTTCATCT